>OX388204.1:30405715-30826076 GCA_947578815.1 Epinotia ramella | reverse complement strand
TCTCGCCCGCATCCTGCGCCGGATCCCCCCGTGGCACGCTTCCCTCGTCCAAACGGGTCAGAATCACCCGGGGGATTTTCTCCAAACGGGCCTCTCGCCTGCCCTCCGGTACCAGCGCCCGCGCGCTCCTCTCTTTTGGGGCTTCCCACCCTGAGTGCGACGCCCCCTCTACGGTCCGCTCCTTGCTCCGCCCTCGCGGCAAGAAGCGGCCAGCGCCGTCGCGCGCTGGGCCGTCTGTAAAGGATTTCGGCGCGATCTGAAATGCGGCCGCGTTTAGGTCGATGTGCGGGCTGCCACCCTCCCCCTGCACTGGTGAGCGTACGAGGGTGAGGCGGGGGCGGAATGCCTCTTCTTTCTCCTCCGTGGGGCTGTAGGCGCTCGCCATAAGGGCGGTCTTCCCCGCCGTTTTTTCAGAACTGGGTCCACCTCCATCAGTCCCAACTCCACCTCTCAGCCTTAAAACTCCTCTGCGATCAAAGTCCGGTGTAATACAGCCAAAGTCGTGTTTACGGAGGCCGGCATCTGGCCGGCCCACGAAGCAGTTTTTGCCCCCTCCGTATACGATGGGGCAGCCATCCACCGAAGCAGATGGACGGGATTGGTTACCCGCTCGGAGATAATCTAAACTGCTTGTCATGATGTTATCCCGCAATGCATCCACATCGTCGTCTCTTTTTTCTGGGGTGAGCTCCCCCGCACGCTAGGGACTGGACTCCCTCCAGCCACGCATCCCATCGGCACGATCCGCTCAACCTTGGGATTGGGGTGATTTATTATAGTGGTTTTCTTCCACGCGGCGCTACTCTCAATGAGCAACGCCCCCGGTCCGCTCAGTGCAGTTTACGGGTTGCCCGACTCGACCAGCAGCCACACGAAGGCGACCGCCAGCAGGGCCGCGCCACAAGCCTTGAAAGCCTGCCCTCCCACGCCGCCCACAGACGGCCGCTGCACCGCCACCGCTGCCCAGTGGTTGCCAAGCAGGCTACCGGGCGCAGACGGCCGCATCCCTTGCCACCTCAGATGAGCTGAGGCATGCTGGGAGCGGCCAACCACAAACGCCAGCGCCTCCGCCACTCGGCGCCCTCCCTCGTCGCTCCCGGGTCCTCACCCCTTGCCTCCCCGGTATGGGTAGCCCTATCCGGTACAGCCTCAGGGATCACTGGAACACGCAAGCCCCCTCCTTCCTGTGTCGGGTTATTAGTAGCACCAGTAAGCGATTCCCCCGTAGAAGAATCACTTACCGTTGCCTCCAGGGTGCACCAGCCAAGACCCTTCCCCTTCCCGCAGACCCGCGAGGGTCCACAGGAACTGGAAGAGCCCTGACACTCGTGGAGGTTACCCGACCTAGCACCCCACCCCGAGTTAAACCTAACCTAACCTAACCTAACCTAACCTAACCTAACCTAACCTTTTTTTTTTTTTTTTTTTATAAATTGCCTGATTAGAGTTTTAAATAAAACCAGACAAGTGAGAGTCAGACTCGCGCACGAAGGGTTCCGTACTATTATCTATACAACATTAGGAGACACTTTATTATAACCATTTTTAATTTAATTTAAGTAAACCTAATATTCTTTTAAACAGTATTAAAAGAATATTATAAAGATTATTGTCCCAAATAAAGCAACTAAAGCTCTTTGAGCTATGGGAACTAGCAATGGAGAAACATACTTATACATATAGGGTCGTCAATAGTAAATTAATAAAGGTAAGGCGGGGTATGACAGTCACCGGGGCAAGACTACAAGTTTCCATAATATGGACTTTAATATTGTTCGGGCCGACCGTCTGCCCGCCCCCTTAAACTCCTCACGTGTGTACGCCTCTTTTGAGTCTGTGGTTTTGACAGTGACACTTTGTCAAGGCGGAGAAAAAGAATTATAACCTCGTTGTTGCGGACCCGAAGGGAACGAGTGTTTTTGGATAATTTGGAAACGCATTTTCCTTGTTTTGTGTAATATCGCTCGCTTTGAAGGCACACGGGTGTCCGAGTGTTTTGTGTGGATATTTCGGTGACATCGGAAGAGTTGGTGATTTGACGCCGCGGATTGTTGGCGATACTGCCCCGGAAAACCACGGCTGCTTCTTCAGCCCCGAAGACCCTCATGATTGAACTTGACTTGACCTGACAGTTGACTGAACCTTGACAGATACTAACCGGAGTTGAAGCGAACATCGCGCCTCCCGGAATCAGGTGAGTTGAACAAGTTTTGTAGCCAATCCACTGGCTTATATGACCCGCGAAACGCGTGGCAGTTCACTCCACTCGCACTAGGCGAGGAGTTGAACAATTTTTGGTACCCAGAGCGTGGTTACTCACAAAGAAAAAACGCGAATTTTGATAGTTTTTTTCTTTTGGGTAAAAAAAGGGCATTTTGAGGTTATTTGTTAAAACCAAATTTAGCTACAAGTATTTAAAACCTCTATTTTGTGGCACTGCAAGTGTTTTGTACTGTAGATTTCACGAAATTATTGTACTTGCAGTGCAAATTAGTGAGATTACAACCTCCGGAAGGTGATTACCAGTGTTTGGTACAATTTAATTTGGAGAATAGTTGAAGGCAAATTAAAGCCACATATTTGATTGATTGTAATTTGGAAAGCCTTTCATAGCTTGTTGTTTGGTAATAAGGCATTTGTTTTATTCAGTTTGCTATAAGCGGCCAAAGTTGCTAAAAATATAAGCTAAAATATAAGGTTACCATAAATATTAGTTGTAAGCTAGATTATTGTACAAGTGATGTAACTAGCCAATTATAGATTATAATTTGAGCTTCCACTGCGTTTTGAGAATCTATATTGGTTGTTATTGTAAGGCATTTCTGTAATTGAGTTGATATTTGGTTTTGATTCACTAGGGTGACCAAGAGATTGGAATTTCCACATTAATTAAATTAATTTTAATTTTCTCTGGTATTGTTGGAAATTAATTTAAAATGGGATCTACACCTAAGGCTAAGATCCAGTCTGCACTGCGTTGGTTTTCATCTGCAGCAGCTTTGGTTGACAGAAATGACCGGGAGGAGGCTTTGTTGACCCGGTACGAGGAGGTGTCAGACCGTCTTAAGGCTGTGGAGTTCCAGGTTGAACTCTACCTAGCGGAGCCCGGCCGGACGACCCCGGAGACCGAGCAGGTGGAGCGGGACTTTGAGCAATGTATGGATTTTGGGGACAGGATTGTCGAGAGGGCTTCTAAGATACTGCGGGTTCGGAATGGTGCGGCCCGGGACGTTCCGAAACACGCAGTTATCTATAACCCAGGGTTGGCAGCGCGCTTGCCAGCCATACAGATGCCGGTCTTCCGAGGAGACCTGGACGAGTGGACCAGCTTCATCGACCTCTTTGATAGCTTGGTGCATGCCCGGACGGACCTGCCAGCGGCGTTGAAGTTGGCGCAGCTGATGTCTGCTCTCGTCGGGGAGCCGCGCGACTTGATCGCGCATTTGTCGGTCACCGACGACAATTATGAAATCGCGCGCACGTTGCTGAGGGACCGATACCAGAACGTGCGGCGACTTGCGGATACTCTTATGACTAAGATCTGGAATATCCCTCGGATCGCTCAGGCTTCAGACATCCGGCTGAAAATGCTGAATCCTGTTTTGACAGCGACCAAAGGGTTAGAGAACCTTGGTTTGCCGGTGGACCAGTGGTCCTACATACTGTTGAATTTTTTGTTGAACCGGCTGCCGGCTGATGTACGGGCCAGGTTTGAGCACCGGTATGGTGGTGAAAGTGCTCAGCATCTGCCGACCTTCACCAATCTTATCGACCAATTGGAACTTGAGTGTCGACGGGCCGACACCTCGGATCTACCTCCACCCCCGAGGCCTCCTGGGGCCCAGCGGGCCCAGGGGAGAGTTGCACCTCAAAGGGGAGGGTGGGGCAAATCGGCCCCACAACCAGCGGGTCCTCACCAATATAATACCAGTGCATTGGACCCTGAAGTCTGCCTATGCTGCAAGAACCCTGGCCATCGGGTGCCAGCGTGTCCGAAGTTTCTTGCGCAGCGGGTTGTGGGACGCCGCAACATTGCTAAGCAGCGGCAATGGTGCTTTGTTTGCTTGGGCCCACATTTTGTGCGAGATTGTGCCCACCCGCGGGCGTGTAAGTCCTGTGGTGGGAAGCACGACCCCATTTTATGCATGAACCGCAGTGGGGATACACCTCCCCCCCCCCTGCGCAGGGGTCATGCTCCCCTGTTCGGAGTCAGCAGCGGGCTGACCAGGGGCCCATGGCCTACCAGTGGGGACGTCGGGTAACACCCCCCTCCCCCCCCCCTCCAAAACTACGCGACTACTTCGCACGCACCCGTGCCCCAACGGGGGGTCCTTACGGGCGGGTGCCCGCAAACGCCTCCACCCCGGCAGGCGCCACGGATGTCGCCGCCGCTTGTGGAGCGACCCCGCTGGGCGTCGGGACCTCCGGCGTACGGCCGGAGTAGGACATACCAGGGGGCGCAGGCGGCACGCATGGCGCGACGGCAGTACCAGCCGGAGTGGGACCCGCTCGAGCGGTACGAGCGGCCCGCCCATGCGGAACAGGATGCAACGCGTTATCCCTGCTAGGGATACGCCGCCCACGCACCAGCAACCGCCACGCCCTTGGAGACCGTGTTATTGCCCACGGCTTCGGTTTGTGTTTGGGGCCCTGGCGGAGGATCAGCCTGCGTGCGCTCTCTCCTTGACACGGGAGCGCAAGGCTGCATGGTATCCAGTAGGTTGGTGCGACAGTTGGGCTTGGTTGTGAAACCCCACCCGGAAAGTATACGTGGGGTAGGCAATGTGACAGTGTCAAATCTGGTAGGGCAGACCTTACTCACCTTTGGACCGGGTCCCACTTCACGCGCGAGGATTAATGCTCCCGCGTTAGTATTGGATGAAGTGGTGGGGAGACTCCCCCAGGTGAAGCTGCCTCCAGAGGTTCGGAGTTTGACAGCTGGATTAGTTCTGGCGGATGCTGGATTTGACAGACCTGGTCCGATTGACGTGTTGCTGGGTGCAGACGTTCTTGGGCGGGTGCTGTTGAGCGGCAACCGTACCTTACAGCCTGGCGGACTGGTTACACTGGAAACGGTGTTTGGCTATGCTGTAATGGGTTTGGTGTTAGCGGCTCCACCGCCTCCTACTGAGGAGGGCTGTCTGGTTGGAACTGCTCTTTCAGAAGCCGTGCAACGGTTCTGGGAGATTGAGGAACCACCTACCGCGTCGCGTATGAGCCCCGAGCAGGAAGAATGCGAACGGTTTTACCAAAATAATACTGGGCGCCTCTGCTCTGGTCGGTTCATAACACGACTTCCTCTGCTCATCCACCGACCTCCTCTTGGAGCGTCACGTGAGATGGCTGAGAAGCGGCTGGTTTCGATGGAACGCCGAATGAGAAGAGATGCGCTCTTCCGGCAGAAGTATGTGGACTTCATGAGGGAGTACGAGGGTTTGGGACACATGTCGGTGGCTCGGACGGACTGGAGTACAGTGGAGCACTGCTTCCTGCCGCACCACGCGGTCCTAAAATCCCCGGAGTCCAAGATTCGTGTGGTCTTTGATGGGTCCGCGTCCACCTCGACTGGGGTGTCATTGAACCAGTGTTTGCATGCAGGTCCTAAGCTGCACAAGGATATCACGGATATCCTCACAAATTTTAGGAAACATCAGGTGGTGTTCGTCGCCGACATCCGGATGATGTTTCGGCAGACAGTGATCCACCCTGATGATCGTCGGTATCAGCTGATCTTGTGGCGTGAGAGCCCTGATGAACCGATGTTGGTGTACGAGCTGAATACGAATACATACGGCTTGAAGAGCAGTCCTTACATTTCAATCCGAACTTTGTTAGAATTGGCGTCTCGAGAGAGACTGAGGTTCCCTCGAGCGTCCGCCATTTTGGAACGGGACTTATTTGTCGATGACGTGTGCACCGGGGCAAACAGTGTCGAAGAGGCTTTGGTTTTGCGGGATGAGCTGGTGGAACTCTTGCGGACGGGTGGATATGAATTGCGCAAATGGATGTCCAACTCACCGGCCGTGGTGGCCGGCCTCCCCGAGGATCACCAGCAGGATCCGCACCTGTTCGAAAATGTTGAGAGCCCGCACATGTTATCAGTCCTAGGCGTGCAATATCGACCAGTCCAAGATGTGTTCACCTATCGGGTAGAACTGGATTCCCCGAGGGTCTGGACGAAGCGGCTTGTGCTGTCCACGGTGGCCAGGACGTACGATCCGAATGGATGGATCGCGCCGGTCATCTTCACGGCGAAGGCATTTATCCAGCGCCTGTGGATGGTCCAACTGGGTTGGGATGATCCACTATCCGGAAATTTGTTGAGCGATTGGGAGGTTTTCTTCTCCACGCTCCCGGAGATAAATCAGGTCGAACTGCCGCGTAAGCTGTTGCCGGCAGGGAAATGCCGAGTAACCCTACACGGGTTTTGCGACGCCTCCGAGCGAGGGTATGCAGCTGCCGTTTACTTGCGGACGGTCAGCTCCGCCGGATCGGTCGATTTGCACTTGGTAATGGCGAAGAGCAAGGTGGCTCCCCTTCGCACGCGTTTAACAATCCCAAAAATGGAATTATCTGGAGCGGCTCTTCTTGTACGCCTACTGAACCACGTGGCCTCTACCTTGAAGGACACCGTGAACCTTGAGGAGAGTGTCTACGCATGGACTGATAGCCAAATTGTATTGTGTTGGCTGCAGTCGTCATTCCATACTTTGGAGGTCTTTGTGGCCAACCGGGTCTCGCAAATCCAGAATTCGGAGACTGCTTTGGTTTGGAGACACGTGCCAGGTGAACTGAACCCAGCGGACGTGGCGTCCAGGGGTTGCACGGCACCTGAGCTTGTTGCCCACTCACTGGGGTGGAGACCAGATTGGTTGTTGGAACCGGAGACACTCTGGCCTGCCAGTTGTGTGATTGGGACCCCATCCTCTGGCTTGGGTGTCCACCTTGTCGAGACCGCTCCAGTGTCAGACACTGCTTGGTTGCTAGAACGGTATAGCTCTCTCGACAAGCTTGTTGGAGTGACCGCCTGGGTCAAGCGATTTATACACAATTGTCGCCACCCTGACAACCGGTCACGCGTTAGAGTTCTCGCCACAGAAGAGCGGAATGCCGCCCTACATCATTGGATTAGGGTTGTGCAGGAAGAACACTTTGGGGACGTATTGAAGCCCCTGCGGCAGGGACGTCCTAAGCTACCGAAGGCGATAGCACGCCTCAACCCGTTCATTGACGAGTCGGGTACACTCCGGGTTGGAGGACGGCTCCGCAACGCTGGCTTGCCGTACTCGGTGCGCCACCCCATTTTGCTGCCTAAGAAGGGGCATCTGGTGGAATTGTTGGTGATTGACCGCCACATAAAGAACTCGCATGCCAGCTGCAATGCACTCTTGGGCATTTTGCAGCGAGACTTTTGGATATTGAACAGCCGACGGGTTATTCGGAGCATCGTGTTTCGGTGCTTGCCTTGCTTTCGGCTCAAGGCAGCCACGATGCAGCCCCAGATGGGGGACCTTCCTCCCGATCGGGTCAACGAGGCTAGGACCTTCTCTAGGGTGGGGACCGATTTTGCGGGACCTTTTTTAGTGAAAACGTCGCGACTTCGAAATGCGAAGGTTGTAAAAGCGTATTTGTGCGTTTTCGTATGCCTGTCGACCAAGGCTGCTCATCTTGAACTTGTTGGTGATCTTACGACGGAGGCTTTTATTGCGGCATTGGATAGATTTGTATCCCGTAGGGGACTCCCATCTCTGATCCGGTCAGATTGTGGAACCAATTACAAGGGTGCCGACCGTTATTTACAAGATGTTGTAAAATTTTTATTTGAAAATAAGATTGATATTGGAACAGACCTCTCCCGTCGGGGTATCACCTGGACGTTCGATCCGCCAGGCTGCCCCCACTGGGGTGGAATCTGGGAGGCTTGCGTGAAGCAAGCAAAAGCCCATATGTATCGGGTAGTCGGTCAAACTGTATTGACTTTTGAGGAACTCGCGACGTTGTTTTGTAGAATTGAGGCCGTCCTCAATTCCCGTCCGTTGTGTCCGCTCAGCTCCGACCCAAATGACCTGGAAGCGCTCTCTCCAGGCCATTTCTTGATTGGTCAGCCACTTGCAGCGTTGCCGGAGCACCCCCTCCGGGACGTACCCTCCGGTCGTTTGTCGCGCTACCAGATGCTGCAACAAATGGCTCAGAACTTTTGGACCAGATGGTCATTAGAGTATTTGCATGTTTTGCAGCAGCGCCTCAAGTGGACTGACAAAACCAGTCCCCCCAGAGTTGGAGACCTTGTGCTAGTTAAGGATGCTAACCTTCCGCCACTGCGATGGCGCCGGGGGCGCATCGTTAATTTGTTTCCCGGTAAGGACGGGACCCCTCGGTTTGCCGAGGTCATGGTTGGGGACTCGGTTCTGAAGCGAGCGGTAGCAACCCTATCGCGACTTCCCCTAGTATAGCGGACCGGCTTAGAGGCCGTTCCGAGGCGGGTGATTGTTCGGGCCGACCGTCTGCCCGCCCCCTTAAACTCCTCACGTGTGTACGCCTCTTTTGAGTCTGTGGTTTTGACAGTGACACTTTGTCAAGGCGGAGAAAAAGAATTATAACCTCGTTGTTGCGGACCCGAAGGGAACGAGTGTTTTTGGATAATTTGGAAACGCATTTTCCTTGTTTTGTGTAATATCGCTCGCTTTGAAGGCACACGGGTGTCCGAGTGTTTTGTGTGGATATTTCGGTGACATCGGAAGAGTTGGTGATTTGACGCCGCGGATTGTTGGCGATACTGCCCCGGAAAACCACGGCTGCTTCTTCAGCCCCGAAGACCCTCATGATTGAACTTGACTTGACCTGACAGTTGACTGAACCTTGACAGATACTAACCGGAGTTGAAGCGAACATCGCGCCTCCCGGAATCAGGTGAGTTGAACAAGTTTTGTAGCCAATCCACTGGCTTATATGACCCGCGAAACGCGTGGCAGTTCACTCCACTCGCACTAGGCGAGGAGTTGAACAAATATATACTACAAAGTACCCCGTCTAATAAACTATGTTAGTCTAATCCGACCTTACCTAATATATATAACTCAAACTTTCAGCAGGTAATTTAAAGTGTTTCTTTACAGTTCCTGAAACAACAAAAGCATTAAAAATAATTGGTAATTATAAACATGATGAATTTAGACCGTATATTAAAAAAAAAAAAAAAATTGACTTCATGTACATATTTAGAACCTTATACAGAGAGACAGCAGTATAGATTATATATTTTATATATTTTTTTTAAATATTGCGGGTAACATTATGGTGTATATAGCTTTTAAAAAATAAGAAGATTTTTATAAAAAGCCTTGCCCTTCCTCTAATTTCAATATATTTTTGGTTGACGAACTCTCACAATGTGTTTGCATAGTTCCTGTTAAATAAATTTATTGTAAATAAATGTGTGAGCATACCCTTCTATAAAAAAATGGTTATTTTACCGTTAGCTCACATTTGTGATTTTGTGAGCTATTTGTGTTATAGGACTGTACAACCTGACCTGTGTGTGTGTTTTGTCCTGTTTATAGTAGGGGAGGCCGAGCGGGGGATTTTCCCGAGCGTCGTTGAGAGCTTATAGATTTTGAAAAGTAGGTAGTTAATAGGAAGAAAAAAAAAATATGATACCCTTAATTAACCAATTCATTACAAAATACAAAAAACTAATAAACCGGCAACGGCTGTCCCGGTTAAAAGTATAAACTTAATTCATTTACCTACGATACCTACTGACAACACATAATAGTAGAATATGTAATAAATAATGAAACCCATACACTACCGGAATTGAAAAATAAATACTATAAACAAACTCATAAACAATCAAGATTTAACTATTAATCAACACGTACCTTATATAATACCTACTATAAAACCATAATAATTTTCCCCAGCCCACGACCATACCCGTAAATAACCAAAAAAAAGCAAAAAATATATCCGCCCATTACACTACATACAATAATCCTTAACCCTTGCTTCCTAACTCCTCTACTAACGCTAACAACACTAACAGTCAAACGCTTTTGCTAACTAACGCTTATTTACCCCGTAACATTATTAACAATTCCCGAGCTGCTTGTACCTATCCTAATACCCAGAATAACATACAAAAATCCTTTACCCTTGCGTCCTACTCCCACTAACGCTAACAACACTAACAGTCAAACGCTTTTGCTGACTAACGCTTATTTACCCCGTAACATTATTAACAATTCCCGAGCTGCTTGTACCTATCCTAATACCCAGAATAACATACAATAATCCTTTACCCTTGCGTCCTAAAAATCCTTTACCCTTGCGTCCTCCTAATAACCAGAATAACAATAGCCCAATTACACCTAAAATTAAATAAAACTACAACCCATTTCAAACTAATTTAGTTCAATAGTAAATAATAAACAGAATACCCAAACAACCATTATAAATATAAATAATTAAAGTTAGCTAAAAAGAATTTCCACTAAAAATATTGTAATTGATTCACCCCTCAGTACTATGCCCAAGAATACGAAAATAGATTATTGTCAGATTATAAGGCATGAAGCTCAATCGTCAGTATAAAATGTGACGCGCTCGAGTATGACAATATGTCAATTTTTTTATCATATTCAAAAAGCCTGGAAGCCGCCACACCCACCGTTGAAAGGGTCTCATAATATGATTGTTTCTCTGCCTATCAGCTACTTTTCAAAGTCTATAAGGTCTCAACGACCCTCGAGAAAACTTCCATTTCCCTCGCTTGGCCTTCTCTACTATTATTAAGGGCTAAAATCGCAAAGCCAGTTCTGATTTTTTTATATGTGAAAAAATCTTCTTATAGATACTTCCCTACTGTCACTGTAAATTACGTTTCGCTTGCCATTAAATATTATTTCTGAAATTACACGCAGATTTCTTATATGTATACATTAAAAAAAAAATGGTTCTAGATTATTTTTTGAGTTAATAAATCTTTTCATGGCATACACTTTTGTTTTGTTTCAGATACAATTAGGTCTTTGGGAACATGTCCACTAACGACTTTGAAAATTCTAGCACGAAAGTTACGCGAGGTCACTATTAGTCACCATTTGGTCATTAGGCTATTTGTCATTAGGCATGGCGTCACGTTTACTGTGACGTCTGCTGGCGCTTTTCAATGACGTCGGTGGATGTGTTTCAAATGACGTCTACAGACGTCATCGGGAATTCATGACGTCGATAAACGTCTATACTATGATGTCGACAGACGTCTACCCGATGACGTCTATAGACGTCTTACTAGTGGCGTCGCGTGACGTCTCTTAATGACGTCGTAGGACGTCCCAACGACGTCAACTAACGACGTCGTGTGACGTCCATTAATGACGTTATCCCAGCGTCATCACAAAGACGTCATGCGACGTCAACTAACGACGTCACGTGACGTCCATTAACGACGTCATGCCAAAGAGAATATAACCACTACGTTTAAGAGACGGAACTTCATAGTACGACCGTTTTGTTGAGAGTCGTCATGGCAAAGTGAGAATCGTACCAACATACATAAGAAAAATCGAATGTTACTATACTCATAAGGGCCATTATACACCTATAAGATGGAAAGAGACGAAAAACATTCAATTCATTCACTTTTAGGCGGTTGGTTGTGACTCAATTTGTCGTGTATAAAACGCTTAATTTACCAAATTTAGTGCTGCGAAAACCGATAATAGTGATTTTAAGAACCGATAATAGTGATTTCAAGAACCGATAATAATTGTTATAAGCATTTCTATTTTTTGATTTGCCTTGTATATGTCCCTTATAAATGAAACAATATTGAGTTAAGGTACAAACATTATTTATTCTTTCATACATTTTGATTGCCAAAAAGGTAAAGCATAATTTTTAACTGCCTGATGGATTACACTGACATGTAAAGAAATTTTAGTAGAGTGATTAAGGCGGTTGGCCACCATCTAATTTAGTATGTTGGTTAGCGACCATTTTGATTTGGACGACCTGAACTGAAAGGATATTTAAGGTTTTCATAGAGAGAAGAGAGAGTGAGATTTAAAAAAGATCTGCAAAATTGTGAATATCTTTAATAAAAAAACCTTTTACTGTATCAGGTGTTCGCTGAGGCTGGGCACACACAGTGAGATCAGGTTATACATTATCTGGACCACTCGAAAGCCAAAAAAAAGGAGGTTTTGATAGAAATTATGCATAAAGTATGCCGTTTTATTTGCTCCTGAGGATTCAGATTATGATTCCGTAACTGATTTCCGTTGTGTGAGGCCGGCCTGAATCTGGTTGCGCAACCGGCATAATCACCCCAATTTACAGTTTCACTGACTGGAATTAACAAATAGTATCTTAAATGCAATATTAATTTTAAACTAAAATGTCACTTATGCTACATAAAATTAAACAGATGCTAAACCTCTGGTCAGCACGAGGCATATTTAAGTATCTGCCATATTCACTGCCAAGAATCGCAACGCACTACGCTCGTAGCCAATCCCGTGGCTTTCCCTAGATGTAGCGGAAAGCGACTACGGCGTAGGCGCTCGCTAGTCGGGTTCCTGGCAGTGAAAGTGCTAGGCTTCCTAATCCCTAGTATTAGCTTAGGTACTAATTTTATGGAAATGATTGCTGCCACCTGACTATTATGTTTGATAACATAAACTTTTGTCTGCCAAAGAATGTGAAACTACTAGACATAGACAGTGTCAATTATTAAGTTGTTATAACCAATAATAAAAAGTAACTGGATGGTGGATCGTAAATGCTAATCTCTTAAGAGTCCGCAGTAAGCTCGATTCTCCATACAAACGTAGTTACGCTCGGATTTTAAAACTACGTGTTGGATTGTAACGAAACTTTGCATGTCTCTAATTTTTTATGTAGCTTTAGATACCATAGTAAAAATACAGTACAATACAGCGATTTTAAGTTTTTCATACAAAACTTGTTTTTTCTGTATTTCGTTTGTTTTAGAAACTGGAACCATATAAATGAATTACAGACATAGATATACCTCATGTCATTGTATATGCAAAGTATCGTCACAATCCAACACGTAGTTTTAAAATGAGAACGAAACTTCGTTTGTATGGGAAGGTGAAATTCGGCCGAGCTTACTGCGGACTCTTAATTGAGGATGTTTTGGGCAGACCCTGATTTAGAGTTCTGACCGCCCTAGGCTAACTATGAAATATAAGTAAGTCTCAGCTCAGTGCCGTGCCACCCGCCGCCCCCTTAAGCCCTAGGCTCTAGCCTTATTAGCCTGTGGGTAAATCAGGCCCTGGATTTGGGATTATATATATAGTCCTCTTCGTCTACTTCGATGACGGCGACCATAACATATTATGGATTAGGCCAAACATGCTTTTAAATACTAGAAAGAGAGGCCTAATACCCTTCTACTTACATATGAAACGTCTGGCCAGGTCTACTGCCACCCATGCAATAGAGTAGGTATCTAAGAAGAATTATGAACTGTAGTCCAAAAAACATTAATTTTATTAGGACATATCTATTATATGCGTCAGAATTTTTAAAACAATATTTTTTAGGCTAAACGTTAGTAGGCGAAAAGTTGTTATGCGACGAGAAAATAGAACAGTAAAAATAATGTTATCTAGACCCAAGTTTGATACTATAGTATAGAAGACCTTAGCGATATTAACGCTTAGTCGGTATGTCGGTATTCACAATGAACTTTTATGAAGTTCAAGTGGAAGTTGTGTATGTTAACATAAGTTGTGTATGTTACTAGTAGGTTCGTTAAGTATATTTCTGCTTGTAACATAACACAGATATTTCGAGCAATGAAACGACGCCGCTCGCCTCGCCCGCTCGTTACTCGCTTGGCCGCCTGGGTTATGATGTTCATAGAGAGCTGCAGAGCTAGACGAACAGGCCCGCCGCGACGCCACGCGCCGTACTTGACTCCAAAGTTTTACTTTTTTCTTTAACGACTTTAAATAGGATTTTATTCATTTCAATTGTTTAATTGTTCATCCTATTTCATATCGCAATTTGTGAAAAAAAAATAAGTCGTAAGTTTTGAGAAGCAAGGAGAACATAGATAGTTTTTATTTCGTCACATTCTTGATTCAATATATTCTAGTTCCATTTACTTTCTAATGTAGGTACCTACATACGGACAATTGGCTATTGGCTATTTCCACATACATACATGTGCCCACCTATGCATGCACTAGAAAAACATAATTGAACCTCCACCCGGGCCAGTCGGGTAAAAACTCGTTTCTGAAATTGCATTTTTGAAGTGAAAACTTCTTAAGCGGCGCTGTGCACTTTTTGGGATGGGGAAAAAATGTTAAACTCGCGTCTGGTCACGTGACCTTGAGATTCGTAATTTTTTACAGAAGCTTGTTTCGTTTTCCCTTGATTTATACACTACACTAATTGTATTCTAAATTTGAAGATTCTATGTCTGCTAGAAGTGCTTTATACTTTTGATGATCGGTGAGTTAGTCAGTGACAAAATTAAAAAAAAATTGACTACTTATAATTCTTAAACTACTGGTTCACTGGATGTTCTGTCAGTCTCGTACTGTCACCATCCACCTTATTCCGCTTACTCATCTGAAAAAAAAAACAAAAGCCATACAGATGTAAACTTCTATTTTGGATTCTCGTGGTACATAGGACGCAAGCAAAGGTGTGGGTTAAAATATAGCATTTCCATTCCAAAGGTGTACTCTATATACCGGCGCAAGAATCCCTAAAATCGTATGATGTATTGTAGAATAAATACCTGATTAAGTGACCATGTAATTCAAACGTAAAGATTTAAGAGAGGCCTACCTTCATATAGCATGTAAAAACAGCGCAGTGTTATCTCGCTCATAATTAGACCAGCTCAACTAGGGAAGTACCTATCACCTTGTAGAACATAGCAGCCAGAATAACTCCACCACTTTCTCTATATGTAGGTATGTGGTGTTGTGTTCCTGGTGGTGAGTCGGGTCGCCAAAGCTCCCGGGGGTGTGTAGAGTGAGGAAGCCGTGTTTGTCTTGTATCCATCCATCAACACAACGAATCCTCAGATCAATAAAAGTTCTACAATGTGTTTAAGACTCTTCTGGAATCGTAAGCGTCCATAGGCTACGGTGTCTGCTTACCATCACTCAGACAGTTTGCTGGTTTGCCACCGTCGAAGTATAAAAAAAACCACATCAATAAAGGGTCTACAATGTGTTTAAGACTCTCCTAAAATCGTAGGCGTCCATAGGCTACGGTGTCTGCTTACGCAGAGCGTATGCTTGTTTGCCACCGTCGAAGTTAAGAAATACCTCAAATCAATAAAGGGTCGGCAATGCGTTTAACATCCTCCATCGTAAACGATCGTAGTATAAAAGAAAAAACAATCAAGACTTGTTTCTATTCATAGTTCCCCTGAAAGCGTCTATATTAACATTATGAAGTGATTCTTGCTGGAAGTATCGTTATCATGGGTACGGGTATAATAATAATATATAAACACAGGACACAGATACAGACACGGAGACTGATGGTCATAGACAGACGGACGGACAGACAGACAGACAGACGGACGGACGAACATGATGACTGACAGTTAACATCTGAGGACAGGCATAATATCGGCACATAGAACCACGAAAACATACATTAATACTACAAACATATATGTGAAATTAAGAAAAAGCACAAAAATACTTTAAAATTCTTATTACCATTTATATTTTTAGACACTGATGTTGAGGCTCCACAGGAACAATCAAGTTTGCAGCACTGCAGGCGTAACTGAAATACATTGAGAGAATTAAATAAAATAGAACATGAATCATCTTTTTGTTCAGCGGATTCAACCATCAATCATCATTTGAGGAGCAATTTGGCCTAGTGGATAGTGACCCTGCTAAGCTATCCAACGATAGCCCACACCATGAGTTTAAAGAGAAATAAATTACTTCCACACTTTACGGGTAGGGGAGGAGGTACCCTAAAAAACATTTTTTTATAAATGTTATTGTACCATTTTGTCGGCGTGATTGATTTATCTATGCCGAATGACAGCTTTCTAGTAATAAGGGTCAATGAGCTAAGCCGCAGACGGACTGACGAACAGATGGACAGACGCACATGGCGAGACTATTAGGGCTTCCTTGTTGACTACAGAACCCTAAAAACGTCCACTAAAAAAAACTAACGGTAAATGTGTACCTGTAGCTAGGTTATGTGTTTGACTTACCGGTAATCATCTTTGGGAAAACTGGCAAAGAATCCTCCCCTGAGGTGTTCTCATACACAACACAGGCATCACAGCGTCTGGTTACATATACAAACACATTTACGAGTCCCCATCTCAAAACACACCACGAGTCTCTATCTCAATAATACATAAACGCGCGCGCGCGAGCAAAGGAGTTCCAGGAAATCTAGAAAAAATAATTAAATTTTCACCAAAACATGGCAAAACACGACATGACAATTAGACGTCAGAATTTGAAATTTAAAGAAAAAGTAATTCAAAGGTATTGTCAATTTGACTACGCACGAGTGTTGCCATCCAATATATTTGTCTTGTAGGTTGGCAAAACGGGCATCCAAACCCATACATTTTTTCTCAGTATTAGAGTTTCCGAGGACTGGTCATGCGACGTGAATTAACCACGTCGTGTGACGTCCTTTAATGACGTTATCCCAGCGTCATCCTAACGACGTCATGCGACGTGAACTAACCACGTCGTGTGACGTCCATTAATGACGTTGTCCTAGTGGCATCCCAATGACGTCATGCGACGTGAACTAACGACGTCGTGTGACGTCCATTAAAGACGTTGTACCAACGTCATCGCAACGACGTCATGCGACGTGAACTAACGACGTCGTGTGACGTCTAATAAACACGTGATATATAAGGACCAGTAGACGTCGCCGTGACACGTATATTGGACGTGCAAAATCACGTCATCATATGTATCAAAATGACGTCAAGTGGTGACGTCAATAATGACGATTAATTTTTGTCATCGCCACGTGAAACATGACGTCAGTACTTACGTCTAAAAGACGTGAACTATGACAACCTGTCGACGTCTTAAATCACGTCAACATATGTATCAAAATGACGTCAAGTGGTGACGTCAATAATGACGATAAATTTGCGACATCGCCACGTGAAACATGACGTGAACTATGACGACGTCTCAACGTCTTCCTACGTCTGACGTCACGTCACTATACGGATCAAAATGACGTCAAGTGGTGACGTCAATAATGACGATAAATTTGCGACATCGCCACGTGAAACATGACGTGAACTATGACGACGTCTCAACGTCTTCCTACGACGTCTGACGTCACGTCACTATACGGATCAAAATGACGTCAAGTGGTGACGTCAATAATGACGATAAATTTGTGACATCGTCACGTGAAACATCACGTTTGAAAACACGTGATGTGACGTCTAAAATGCCCAATAATTCACGTCAATAATGACGTGACCTTGCTGTCTGGGGTACCTACACACTACATAGATGCAGCTTCAATCAAATATTTATATTTACAGTAAGTACCTACACATTAAAAACAAAAAAGACTTAGATAAAAAATGAGAAATTGGCATATTTATTGCTGTCACAGTGCTAGGGATTAGGATTTTGATTTCTGGAGCGTCAACAAATAGCCTTTAAGCATATGCTTAAAGGTGTATCTACTAAGCGCCCCTTGGATAGGAGGAGGGATATCATTCCAGCACTTAGACGCCGCGAACTTGAAACTACCTCTGAACGCAGCGGTTCGGTGCATAGGTATAATGGCCATACCAGTAAACCTGCGCGCACTTTTGGACCATACCAGTTTATGAAAATGGTAGGTTCCATGTTCCTGTTTTACCACCCCGAACAGCAGAGTGGCCAGGTGCAGGCGCCGGCGTGCAGGCATGTTAAGCATGTTAGCGGCGTTCAAGTATGGAGTGATGTGGGATCGGGGAGGGACTCTGAAACAAAAACGAGCACATGCGTTCTGCACTCGTTGTATTAGCCTCTTGGAACGACCAGTAATGCACCCATCATACACGACATCACAATAGTTTAACCTAGATAATATAAGTGATTCACATAGGTCAACACGCAAATCGACACTAAGGTAATCTCGTATATTATATAGAACTTTAAGGCGATAGAAGCAGTTACTCACAACATTTAGTATTTTATGGCATATGAATGATTCGGGCATACAACATTATGGAAAAGAATAATATGTCAAATGAATATAATGGAAAATGAAACGTTATGGAATATAAAATGCGGGCAAATGAAATTCAGGCAAATGAAATTCGGGCAAACGATAGATAAACGCGTGCTCTTCTGCCTTCTACTTCGCCAGCCACAACCAGTTGTTCCAGACTTCATCATCTCTGCGCATTACTTGTCCAAAGCACGGAAGCCGATGCTGCTGGCCAACAGTGGATAAGCGTTTTGATACCGAGTTGGGAAAGACTCGACACATCTATGCGTTTGGCTGTCCCGGAAATCCTGATAAGCATTCGCGTCCAACACCACGTCTCGGATGCGTCTATTCTTTGTCTCTCTATAGGAAATACTTACATGACACCTACACCACAGAATAAATAATAGTACTTGTACTACGTTCAGAAGGTTCTCTGTTAACAAATCCCCTGTTTAGGTATGCCGAACGAGCCTAAATCCATCCATTCCTTTCTATCGCATGAAACGCGCTGCGATAGAACGCGTGCGTGCCGTAGCAGCGCTAACATACCGGCTCTGTACTTGTAGCGGCGCGACGACATCACTGAGTGAGCCGCCCCTGGCTATAGTCGTTGTGAGGTACCGACCGCCATAAACGCGGTCATGCTAGCCATCTGCCGGGCACGACTACACTGTCGTGTGTCAGGTGTCCCTATAGGTGGTGCCGTTTTTAACTAGCAATAACTGAACGGAAAATATATAATACTGTTTTTAATTTTGTAATGTCATCAATACATACATTGATTTAAAAGACTTGATATTTATATTATAATAAGGCAAAGTATTATATGTTTACAAAAATAAAAGCAACATTTACTACGAGTAGGTACAACATACAACATGTACAAGTGTACCTAAATCACTTAAGGAATGTGGCTGGCGATGTGAAGTGGCAAGTGGCAAACCACTTACACTTTATATTTGTCACTCACACCTCTACCTACCCGCACATTCACAAGCGCATACCGTAAGTGATTTACATATCCCATGCTACACTTGCCGCAAACGGCACATGTGTCAAGCATCACTTAACGCAAATGCAAAATGCGTCGCACCACGATTGACGCAAGTTCTAAATGCGCTTGCATTTCACGTCGCGCGTCGCTTGTTGCAAGTGTCTCAAGCGTCGCATTTCACTCGCTGCTAGCTAGTGCCGCACGAGTCGGCATTCAAGATACCTTTATACATTTGCACCTTTAGGGTGAATGTCCACCTGAGATGTGTCCCGCACAGAACCTGCGTTTGACAGCTGGGTGTCCAGCAACATGTGTCTTCATATATTTGACACCCCGCGTGCTTCACAGGTAGCACATAGAGCATTCGTCGCTGCGGTCCGTTATGAGCCAGTATGTAACAGCCACGTAACAGCGATCATAGCTATAGTGAAAATGCCCTTACGTCCAATATTTGACAGCTGTCATCCCACTACAATTTATGTCCTCAGATGTCATAATTGACGTTTATTGTACCGGGATGACGGCTGTCAAATATCGGCTGTTGAGAAAATCGAATTATAGGCTGGTGGATATTCACTACACTACACTTTTAAGGTGCAAAAACAATGTAGGTAATAATGTGTTATCTGCTTTAGTACCGTGTAACATGCGACACTTGCCAAAAGGCGCACTGCTCGCCGTCAATATCTTAGTTCATAATATATTAGTTTGTGAATAGAACTCTCTTAACTACCGGAACGACTAATATAACGGAGAAGGAGGAATATTAAAAACGTTAACATTAATTTACATTATGCACTCGGGAACGAGGCAGTTACAAAAATAATTGGATCGTAAGTGTTTGATATGAGTACATTACGTTACATTAGAAGGAAGCTTCGTTTCTTAAAGTAGGCGCTGACGGCCGCGCCGCCCTAGCCACTAGCACACACACACTCGCCCCCAAACACGCACACAACAAGTCTGGCACAAGCACCCTACTCACAGCCTTCCGACTGGTCGTTCGTGAAACAGTGCCGCGCCGCGAGGACCTCGAACGATCTAGCTCCCATTTGACCGTTTAGACATCGTCATGCAACCTGACTTAAGCCTGGATCACACTGGTGATGATCGACCTCCACCGCAGGCCGCGCCAGTCTGTAAGAGACTTAACGCCGGATGATACAAAGCCAATATGTATGTAACATTGGTCGTCTTGGTATGGGACTTGTAGACTCAGAACCGTTCGACGAAGGACTGCCAGGCGGCACTCGCCTCGAGAAATAGGGGCTCGGGTGTGAGTAGCCTACTTACCTCAATCCCAGAGATTAAAATGACATCATGTTTTGTGTTATTGGGCTGTGCCATATGCATCACAAAATTTGTCTAAATATTTTGTATGTATGTATGTAAGAACTTTATTGTAGCTACACACAATAGATCAAAGTACGCTGGCGAACTTATTGTCAACTTGTAATCTTGTCCATATGAAATTACAACATTTTCGATGCTTTCATTATTGCTTCATAATGCGGTTAATTTACGTATGCCATTTAAATCTCAGGGATTCAAAAAATTATAAATAATTACCTATTAAATATTAATTCCATATTGTTTAATAATTATACAAAAATGACGAGCTCGGCGAAGCGTTGGAACATTTTTGGTAAACATCACTATAATAAAGTTTAGAATTATCGCAGCGAGAGCCTTACGTACATGTATACAAATAACCTAACTTGTACTACAAAAAATATAGTCCATCTGCGGAGATCGATGTGTAACGAACCACGCACGCACGGCAGACGCCGGGTCCGGTCCGGTCCGGGTCCGGGCCGGACCGGCGCGGCGGCGCGCTCGGCGGCGGCGCGCTAGTGACTCGGCGCGCGTCGGCCCGGGTGCGCCCGCGCGCTGCCAGCTCGCCTGCAGCAAGCTGCCCGACTGACAGCGACGCAGTGAGGTGTTGCAACGAGGAGTACGTATACCTACTTTATCCGATTTTAACTGAGCTTTTTCATTTAACGTAAAACAGACTTTGTACTCAAAACAATGGCTTTATTTGCCTATTCTAGCTTCGAAATGCAAGCCTAACTACTAACAAATAAACATAAAAATCACATTAAATGTAGGTGTCAACTAAGTAAAGAGGTATAGTAAACATCGATCGGCAGCTTATTCCTGCAAAAAAATGGTACCCGTCCGATTATTGATGTATCATCTTTATTTCTTATGCACCAAGGCCGGAATTTTCGGGGCGTTTTTGAGCTACGAGTATCATAGTGACTTCTCATTAATCGACTTTTAATGTGATAGCGATCGATTACGATTTATGTCCGTAATTTCAAAATAAATATTGAGCACATTATTGTGCTACGTTATTGCAGGTAATAAGTTGTATTCAACTTGCGTTACAAATAATTGAGGAATCATTCATCATCTTCCTAGGGTCCGCGTTAGCATCTGGCAATCTGAAGAATCAGTAACACATGAAAACATATTCGTAAAGATGTCAAGATTCTATAACGTGTATACCGATGTTACGAAGTCGATGAATGAGAAGTCACTATACAGCTCAAAAATGCAACCATAATTCCGGACTCTGGTTATGCAAGGACAAAGCTTATGTTGAATGAATAAGCTCAGTTTAAAATGTAACAACTTTACACACATAAGTAGTAAACTTGTTTCTGTCTCACTGTAATTAAAGCTGCGGTTATAGGTCGGGCACTTACGTGACTAAGGACTAAATCGCAAGAACGATATTTCAACGTCAACTAAAAAGCGATAGCGATGCAAGTATCCGTTAGAACGAGAGATATATCCCATACAGATTACTCGATCTAGTGTGGTACATTTCTTCCACCCCGTTTACTATCTATTTCATTCGAAGAGCCGCATCTCACTTTTTTAACGGACGTCGAAAGAGCGCGCATAGTCACGGCGGCGGCGGCGGCGCACCCGGCGACGGAAGAGAGCTTCTTCAGGCGCGACCGGGCGGGAGCTAGACCGGCTCCCCGTCACTAGCGCGCGGCGCGCCTCACACCAGCTGCTGCTGCTGCAGCATGGGCGCCGAGTCGGCGTCGGCGTCGCCGTCGCCGTCACCGTCCGCGTCCTCGTCGCCGGCGCCGGCGCGGCGCGGCGCCAGGCCGCACGCGGCGCACGCGCGCACGTTGAAGAAGTCCACGCAGTTGAGCAGCGGCCCGCGCGAGAACGGAGACCGCCCGCCGCGCGCCGTGAAGTGCCGGTAGCGCCCGCGGTTCAGCTGCTCGTTGGTCGTCATGCCGAGGCACACCACCTGCGCCGGGAGAGGGGATATACTTAACGAGTGCTCGATCGAGTGTTTGACTGACTGGTACAGATGGTTTAGACGACAATAACATTTATAAATGACGAAACGACAGTCAAGAGCAGCGTGCAACGTCCACATAAGTAAGGCGTTGCACTGCGCCCAGCGCGCGAGGGTCTCCACGGCGGGCTCGGGCTGCTAACAGCAAGCAGGTAGACAGTAACGCGGTGTTCGTACCAGGTAGAGCTGGCAGAAGGTGAGCACGGTGACCCAGAAGAGGTGGAAGGTGGCGTGCAGCAGCACCCACATGAGCCAGGCGTTGCACTGCGCCCAGCGCGCGAGGGTCTCCACGGCGGGCTCGGGCTGCTAACAGCAAGCAGGCAGACAGTAACGCGGTGTTCGTACCAGGTAGAGCTGGCAGAAGGTGAGCACGGTGACCCAGAAGAGGTGGAAGGTGGCGTGCAGCAGCACCCACATGAGCCAGGCGTTGCACTGCGCCCAGCGCGCGAGGGTCTCCACGGCGGGCTCGGGCTGCTAACAGCAAGCAGGCAGACAGTAACGCGGTGTTCGTACCAGGTAGAGCTGGCAGAAGGTGAGCACGGTGACCCAGAAGAGGTGGAAGGTGGCGTGCAGCAGCACCCACATGAGCCAGGCGTTGCACTGCGCCCAGCGCGCGAGGGTCTCCACGGCGGGCTCGGGCTGCTAACAGCAAGCAGGCAGACAGTAACGCGGTGTTCGTACCAGGTAGAACTGGCAGAAGGTGAGCACGGTGACCCAGAAGAGGTGGAAGGTAGCGTGCAGCAGCACCCACATGAGCCAGGCGTTGCACTGCGCCCAGCGCGCGAGGGTCTCCACGGCGGGCTCGGGCTGCTAACAGCAAGCAGGCAGACAGTAACGCGGTGTTCGTACCAGGTAGAGCTGGCAGAAGGTGAGCACGGTGACCCAGAAAAGGTGGAAGGTGGCGTGCAGCAGCACCCACATGAGCCAAGCGTTGCACTGCGCCCAGCGCGCGAGGGTCTCCACGGCGGGCTCGGGCTGCTAACAGCAAGCAGGCAGACAGTAACGCGGTGTTCGTACCAGGTAGAGCTGGCAGAAGGTGAGCACGGTGACCCAGAAGAGGTGGAAGGTGGCGTGCAGCAGCACCCACATGAGCCAGGCGTTGCACTGCGCCCAGCGCGCGAGGGTCTCCACGGCGGGCTCGGGCTGCTAACAGCAAGCAGGCAGACAGTAACGCGGTGTTCGTACCAGGTAGAGCTGGCAGAAGGTGAGCACGGTGACCCAGAAGAGGTGGAAGGTGGCGTGCAGCAGCACCCACATGAGCCAGGCGTTGCACTGCGCCCAGCGCGCGAGGGTCTCCACGGCGGGCTCGGGCTGCTAACAGCAAGCAGGCAGACAGTAACGCGGTGTTCGTACCAGGTAGAGCTGGCAGAAGGTGAGCACGGTGACCCAGAAGAGGTGGAAGGTGGCGTGCAGCAGCACCCACATGAGCCAGGCGTTGCACTGCGCCCAGCGCGCGAGGGTCTCCACGGCGGGCTCGGGCTGCTAACAGCAAGCAGGCAGACAGTAACGCGGTGTTCGTACCAGGTAGAGCTGGCAGAAGGTGAGCACGGTGACCCAGAAGAGGTGGAAGGTGGCGTGCAGCAGCACCCACATGAGCCAAGCGTTGCACTGCGCCCAGCGCGCGAGGGTCTCCACGGCGGGCTCGGGCTGCTAACAGCAAGCAGGCAGACAGTAACGCGGTGTTCGTACCAGGTAGAGCTGGCAGAAGGTGAGCACGGTGACCCAGAAGAGGTGGAAGGTGGCGTGCAGCAGCACCCACATGAGCCAGGCGTTGCACTGCGCCCAGCGCGCGAGGGTCTCCATGACGAGCTTGGGCTGCGCGGGCTCGGGCGCGGGGCACTCGGCGCGGTAGTACTGCGCGCCGCCCCACAGCATCCAGCAGCACATCGCCATGAGGCTCACCAGGAACCCGACGAAGTGCTGGTGGTTGTTGGCACCTACACATTTTACAAGCCTTGTATTACGAGTAACTTGCTGTTGCGGACAGAAGTTACCAGGGGCAGTGACAATAGTGTTTACGTGAAATATGTGTGTGTGTGAGGAAACAATGCCGTGCCGTGTAGTGCAAAGTTTACGTACGAGATTTCATGAGAAGCGGCTAGAACGAACGTTGAGAAAGCACTGGCCTGCGGAGCCGCCGCGCGGCACATATTGTCGAGTTGCTACAACGTGGCAACCGATCAATCAGGGCGCGCCAAAATTGCGCGACCATAGCGCGCCGAAATTGCGCGAACACTAGTTATTATTTTTTTACAGAAAATATATTTTATATTTTACTAGCTGTCTCCGCGGCTCCTCTCGCGTATTGCAACGACTGACCGATGACCTGGCGCAGGACCGCTCATTGTGGTACTCGTAGGGGGAGGATCCGGCTGTGGCCGTCTTTCGGCTGATATGGCGACGACGAACAGGGGCGGTGTAGGTGGCACTCACCGATGCAGTTCCCGACCCAGGGGCAGTGGTGGTCGAAGCGCGCCACGCAGCGGTTGCAGACCGAGCAGTGCTTGGAGCGCAGCGGGCGCCGCACGAGGCACGCCGAGCAGAAGGACGCCGGGTCGAAGCCGCCGCCGCCGCTGCTGCTCTCCGACAACTCGATGATCGTCTGCGGACAGGGTTCCTCATACACGCCCGGAACAAAACCATATCCACTTCGAACTTATAATACACATATCTATATGTAACAAGTATGTTATTCATAAACGTTTAATAACCTATTTTAGCTACATGATTATTATTGTACTATTCCAATCGGGCTCGTTTGAATCGTCTCAATGAGTAGTTGATGATGGTATACAGAAAAGTACAGTCGGCAATAAAAGCTTGTACCGAAAATGAAATTATTGACAGAAACTTATACGTTTCATGTGGTTTGACGGAGTTTAGACGCCGACAAAAATCTGGGGAATGACCTACTACGGCTAGAACCAATATGCGTGGAAATTGGTGATTTTCTGCATCGCGCTATTTTGAAGTTTCTTATATTTGTTTTATAAATCACTAGCTTCTGCCCGCGACTTCGTCCGCGTGGAACTCTTTTATATCGTAGCTCCTTATATACAAACTTGCACCCCCTATTTCGCCCCTTTAGACGATGATTCCCGGAATAAAAAGTATTATATACTCGTATGTTAATCCAGGTTATACAAATATATAGAAATGTGTAATAAGCGATTTTCAAAGGAACAGATGAAGACTCCATGACGTCGGGACCGAAATGAAAGGGACGAATGTATCGCATGACATAACTGATCTCTTCTCGATGACCGTGAAATTTCAAAAGGCATCAAATATAATGACCACCAAAAAATGCTTTGATACCCTTAGCTCTTTTACCAAAAAAATATACTAAACACCAAAAATAATAATTCTACCATTACAATAGTACTAGCTGTTTAAGTAACCACTGCACATTCAATTGTATTCGAAGACCAAATTTAGTAAATGATCAATTGATCACCAAATCTTACCGAGCAAATTAATACAATATTTCTCCTAAATAACCCACTATGATTGCTATAAAGTGTATGCATGTTACCAAATAAAGTATAATGATGCCAAAACAAGTGCTTTTTTAACCTGATAGGCATTTGATTGAATAAACGCTTCTGTTGGTTGGGGTATAGGAAAGGGGGCGCGGGACTTATTTATGATGCTATCGTATAGAGGACGCTAAAATAAACATGTTTTGTATGGGCAACTTTTTTCTAAACTTGATAATTACCGAGATATTGGCTCCTAAATGGACACAATTTTTTGGACTTAACTTAAATAACGATAGGGGTGGTTAAGGGAGAAAAAAGTAAAAAAAAATAGAAACATAGATAAAAGTATAAATAAGTATAAAAAAGTAGAAAAAAGTAGAAAAAAGAAGAAACAAGTAGAAACATGTAGATAAAAGTAGAAAAATGTAGAAAAAAAAAGTAGAAAAAAAATAAAAAAGTGGAAAAAAGTAGGAAAATGTAGAAAAAAGTAGAAACTTAGATAAAAGTAGAAAAACGTAGAAAAAATTAGAATAAAGAAGAATAAAGTAGAAAAAAGTAGAAACTTAGGTAGATAAAAGTAGCAAAAAGTAGAAACATTTAGATAAAAGTAGAATAAACAGTTAACATGTTCTTCAAAGTACTCATGACCCGCTCGACCTGACCAAAAGTCCCTAAATTAAAAATGGCCAAGATATTGGACGTCTAAGGCAGGTCGGTGTAGGTTGACGACGAGCGAAGCGAGGAAGAGTGTTAGGTGTACCGCGACCCTAAGCGCACGAGCCGAGCGAGCGAAGCGAGCGTGCCGCGGTAGCAGCCGGCGAAGCGCCAGAACCAGAACCAATAATGACACATAAATTGACTTTGAGGTCAAATATCTCGGCTATTTTTTATTTCAGAAAAAAGTTTTTCATACATACATGCTTATTTTAGTGTATTAATAACGATAAAATAATATTTTTTTTTTATAACCCCCCCTTTAAAATACTTACCTATGGTTGCGCCTCCCCCCCCTCAAAACACTTACATATGGTTTCGCCTCCTTTGCTATTCGGAGCTACGCGAAGTCGCAACATTCATCGAAAATTTTATAAGTCCCAGCTACGAGTAGGTACCTTAAAAACATCAATCAAGAAAAAAAAAAAAAAAAACCCCCCTAGTAACTCCCCTCCCTCAACCCCCCTACAACCCCCCCCCCCCCCCTCCTAATCAAAACACTTACATATGGTTGCGCCCCCTTTGCTATACTCTGACCCTTCTGTTTTTTTGGTAGTGGTTAATTAATTTAGGGAAATTTACAAATTACGAAAAAAAAAACAGTGGTAAAAATCCACCAAAACTCAAATCAGCGCACCCCACTTCCACGTGGTCTCGTCTGTCCTACCCCTAGAGTGTATATAAAAGCCCGCGGAGACAGAAGCTCCGAGTTTCTGGCGGGAGCCCAGGCGGAGGGCGGAAAACTGAGTCCCAGAAACGAAAGCGGGGCTCCGTCGATAGCATTTTTTTAAATAGGATAGTAAGATGGTATAATTTGGGTTATTATTTCACATTAATAGGAGATAAAATGTTGGTCATCATTTTTAACTATTTTAGAATTAGCAATGATTTATCAGGATAGCATTTTCTTTAATAGGATAGTAAGATGTAATTTGGGTTACTATTTCACATAAAAACGGAGATAACATTTTGGTGATCGTTTACTATTTTTGGCAGTAAAAAGTATTTTTTTGGCGTTATATTTTACTATATCTGCTGGTCCGTTAAACATAAGCCATTTCAAAAGTCAAGTTTGAATACCTATTGTTTTCTCTGTGGATATTTATGACCTTTGTATGTTTACATATATATGGCAAATGTGTGCATATATATTCTTGACCTTGACTGTTTACATATTTTTGACCCCTGTTTTGTACAAATGTTTGTGACATACGTGAGTAAATATTTTCGACCCCTACTTTGCTCGCATGTATATGATAAACATGTGTATAGATATTTGTGGCTGCTTGTTTGCCTACATATATTTGTCTGTCATTGTACTGATATTAATGAACGTATTAGTAGAGTCTGGCAAGCGAGTCGTGTCCCTGGAAAATGGCGGTAAATTATAAAAATACGCATGCTGGTAACACGAATGTATGGCGGATTAATAGGTATACTTATGACTGACAGTTTATTTGATAGGTAAAATTGTTGCCATATAAAGAATTTGGTAAAAATACTGTGGACACGACTCGCTAGCCAGACTCTACTTACACATTTTTATGACTCGTGTTGATGAATGCACGCCATCTATCTTATTTTTGTATAAATTTCCTGTGCATCGTGCATGCGTAGCAAGTCATAGTACCTCTTTCTCTACTGTCACTGTGTTTGTGTGTGTAACATGTATATAAACGAGACTTTTATTGCGGGGTGCAGGCCGCCGGCGGGTGTTAGGGCGTGGCTTAAAATACCTAATGTTAACGCTTGGCAGGGTCTTAAGATCTGTTTGTAGATTGCAGTTAATGGAAACCTGTAAACCACACTTCATTAGGTTCAATATACTAACCCTGCCATGTCTATACATTTTTGAAACTGCGGTTTACATTAAAAACACCATGCATCAATTTTAAATGTTTAAAAGTGCTCGCAGATGCGAAAAAAATTACATCCAATCCGTGAACTCAGCTTTGCTTGCTAAAAGTATTTTTGGGATGGCACCTAGAATATACAATAAGAAGCCGAAACATATTATTACAATAGATACTTCAATTCAATTTAAGAAATGCCTGTATGGATTTTTGGTACAAAAAGGATACTATTCGATAACGGAATATTTACTAGACACATTTTGAATTTAAGTTGTTTTAGTTTTAAGTACACTATTATTTTGGTTGACATTTAACAAAGTATTATTATCGTTTGACATCATGTTATAATTAGTGCATGCTCCATCTCTTCTTGATTATATTTGTATGCCAAATGGCAAAACATAGTGAAACGAATTATTGTATAAGATCTATATTTAACCTATGTTTACAAATAAATAAAAAAAAATTGAATTTGAATTTGTAATTTTGTACGGAACCCTCGGTGGGCGAGTCCGACTCGCACTTGTCCGGTTTTTTTTAATACATATTATAGCCTATGTTACTCCCACGGTTATGAGGAATCCAGCGGCATCTCACATGTCAAAATCCATCAAGCGTTTTGGACTGTAGCCAGTGAAATAGAATTTTCTTGCTCACATACATAGACACGCTCAAAAAACCTAACTCTTCTTCTGAGGCAGTCGGGTAAAAATGCCGTTATAATTCCTTTGCATTTAAAGCGCTTTGGACACATATTTGACAAGTTGCTGGGACGGCAGTCTTCCGAGATCATGGCCGGTGAAACCCGTATCGAAACGTCAGTAATAATATCGTAAAATAAGGTAAATTAATATCGTAAATCGACGACGGCGTTTCGACGACCGCTTTAGCCTAGTTGGTAGTGACCCTGCCTACGAAGCAAGAGGTCCTGGGTTCGAATCCCGGTAAGGTCATTTATTTGTGTTCTGGGCACGAATATTTGTTCCTGAGTCATTTATTTTATTTATTTATTTATTTCAATATAGCAACTATTTTTACAGGTTAACCTAATGCAATAGCGCCTTAAATACTTAATTGATTTAACCTAATTATTATACTTGCACAAGACACACAGACACACTCTAACAAATTCGGACATTGAACAATGAAAAATATCAGTTTGGTCAGCAACTAGGTTTAGTGTGTGTACGGCGCGACGGAGAGGCGCTTCACGAAGCAAGTTGGTTCTGCCGCTCGGCTCCGCCAGCAGCCACGGCCGCCGCCGCCGCCCCGCGTACCCGTCAGGCACACCCAAACCTAACTGCTGTAATATACCCGGGTTGCAGATAAGACCCCGTAGAACTCGGACTAGGTAGCATGCTAGTGACATATCCCTACGCGTTTCCAATCTATTGTACCCTACCATGCCTATGACGAAGTCTGTAGGATACATTAAAGGATAGAAAGGGTAGACTCCATACCGTTTCCAGTACAGATACCTGGTAAACTTATTCTGTATCCTTTCTACCATGAGGATATACTTTTTCTCGTGTGGTCCCCATACTGCAGCATTGCACTCTAATTGGCTTCTCACAAGAGCATTATACAGCGCTGAAACGGCTTGAATGTTTTTAAAGCTCGCTGCCCGCCGAAGTACGAAACCGAGGATTCTAAATGCTTTTTTACAAATGCCAACTATATGGTCCCTGAAGTTCAAGTCCCTAGTTAAGAGTACCCCTAGGTCTTTCACGGAGCCCACTCTAGCTAACTTTGCTCCTGCTACCCCATAGTTGTAGCTGAGTGGCGTTTTTGCCCGGGTGAAGGTGATGGAGGCGCATTTTTCTACATTAAATTGTAACTTGTTTCTTTGGCTCCACTCCACCACTCTCTGTATATCACGCTGGAGGCGCTCGCAGTCTCCCTCATCCTCGATTGCCAGGAGCAACTTGAGGTCGTCCGCGAATAAAATACATTTGGCGTCCTTAACTACTTCTGGTAGGTCGTTAATCATTATGAAAAATTCATGGATGTTTTCTATGTATTTAGGTATTTATTTATCTATATAAGTATGTTTATCGTCGTCTAGTACCTACCCATAGTACAAGCTTTGCTTAGTTTGGGACTAGGTCGATTTGTGTAAGATTGTCCCCTAATATTTATTTATTTATTTTTATTTAAATTCGTTGGTCCGTTTTGTGTTTGTGAAAAAGGTACAAAACACATTGGTTTGTAAAGTTTTATAAATAAGGGGTTAGTGTTTCCCTTTGGCCACTTTAGCCTTGTGGGCCTTTTGTGGCTGGCCGTCACAGCGTGTCCTTGCCTGGGACTGTTCACGGACTAGACCACTAATTAGGTTTCAATCATATAAGTGTCCTGAATTCGCAATACATTAAAGACGACCTCTTTGTACTACAAGTTACGTACCTCTATGGTAACGTTACTACACAATAATATAAATAGTAACGTTTAAATGGTTGATTTTTTATTTCGCACAATGTGTTCAGTAGTGGATTAAGCAAAATAATCTTTTAACCGATAAGGGAATAAATTGAAGCCAAACCCCGTTAGATGTGATGGTGGTTCTTCACTGACAAGGTGCGACGTTCATACTCTCGGCCACTAAATAGTCATTCGTTGTAGTCCGCCGTAAGGGAATACTTGCAACGCCCCATCTGGTGTTGCTGGTGGAAAAAGTGCTTTACCTTTACGCTCACCCACAGACGTCCAAAAGAGACAGGGTCACGCCAACGTTATTGTTACCGGAAAACAAATACAAACCTCGCTCCAAAGAGTGAAGGTGGCTTCGACAGCGTACGCCATAACAAATATGTAAGGTCATTTTGGCACCGCAGGCACGACCAGACAAGGAACCTTGGTGTTGAAAGGGTTAACGCGGACGAGCGAGTGTCACGGACACATACCCGGAACTTGTCCCTGGTGGTGGCGCGGGCGGATGACGCCCGGGTCCGCGCGCCAGGACTTGAGGAAGAAGTGCCACTGCGCCGCCGAGTTGAGGGTTGACGCGGGTGAGCGGGTATCACGGACACATACCCGGAACTTGGTCCTGGTGGTGGCGCGGATGACGCCCGGGTCCGCGCGCCAGAACTTGAGGAAGAAGTGCCACAGCGCCGCCGAGCTGAGGGTTGACGCGGGTGAGCGGGTGTCACGGACACATACCCGGAACTTGTCCCTGGTGGTGGTGCGGATGACGCCCGGGTCAGCGCGCCAGGGCTTGAGGAAGAAGTGCCACAGCGCCGCCGAGCTGAGGGTTGACGCGGGTGAGCGGGTGTCACGGACACATACCCGGAACTTGTCCTTGATGGTGGCGCGGATGCCGCGCCGAGCTGAGGGTTGACGCGGGTGAGCGGGTATCACGGACACATACCCGGAACTTGTACCTGGTGGTGGCGCGGATGACGCCCGGGTCCGCGCGCCAGGACTTGAGGAAGAAGTGCCACAGCACCGCCGAGCTGAGGGTTGACGCGGGTGAGCGGGTGTCACGCACACATACCCGGAACTTGCCCCTGGTGGTGGCGCGGATGACGCCCGGGTCCGCGCGCCAGGACTTGAGGAAGAAGTGCCACAGCGCCGCCGAGTTGAGGGTTGACGCGGGTGAGCGGGTGTCACGCACACATACCCGGAACTTGTCCCTGGTGGTGGCGCGGATGACGCCCGGGTCCGCGCGCCAGGACTTGAGGAAGAAGTGCCACAGCGCCGCCGAGCTGAGGGTTGACGCGGGTGAGCGGGTGTCACGGACACATACCCGGAACTTGTCCCTGGTGGTGGCGCGGATGACGCCCGGGTCCGCGCGCCAGGACTTGCCGAAGAAGTGCCACAGCGCCGCCGAACTGAGGGTTGACGCGGGTGAGCGGGTGTCACGGACACATACCCGGAACTTGTCCCTGGTGGTGGCGCGGATGACGCCCGGGTCCGCGCGCCAGGACTTGAGGAAGAAGTGCCACAGCGCCGCCGAGCTGAGGGTTGACGCGGGTGAGCGGGTGTCACGGACACATACCCGGAACTTGTCCCTGGTGGTGGCGCGGATGACGCCCGGGTCCGCGCGCCAGGACTTGAGGAAGAAGTGCCACAGCGCCGCCGAGCTGAGGGTTGACGCGGGTGAGCGGGTGTCACGGACACATACCTGGAACTTGTCCCTGGTGGTGGCGCGGATGACGCCCGGGTCCGCGCGCCAGGACTTGAGGAAGAAGTGCCACAGCGCCGCCGAGCTGAGGGTTGACGCGGGTGAGCGGGTGTCACGGACACATACCCGGAACTTGTCCCTGGTGGTGGCGCGGATGACGCCCGGGTCCGCGCGCCAGGACTTGAGGAAGAAGTGCCACAGCGCCGCCGAGCTGAGCGCGAACAGCAGCGACGCGCGCCAGCCCGCCGCGCCCCACACGAACACCGCCCACGTGATGTAGAACCACGCCTGCCGCCAACACACAGGCCAACGTCAAACAAGACACAAATCACCAATTGTTCACGTGCGGTGAACATACGTACGCACGCAGTGGCACAGAGCGCGGGCAAAGTGCGATGGCTATTTCGTTGAATTAACATAATACATATAAGAAAAGGAATATTCGTATTCACGCACACATGTATAATTTGGTATAAATATGATGTTAACTGTAAATAAAGTCTCTTTTGAGTTTGGACTTCGTGTATCATTCATCGACCAGGGTATATTCCTTCACTGTGGCCAAGACACCTTAGCCTTAATCAGCTGCAAGTCTGTGCAGTTGGCAGTGAATATCCAACCTATTACCCTTATCCTTCCAACCTTCCGTCTGTAACCCGTAGGTCGCATGGTGCAGACATCCTTCTTATTTATATGTGTATATGTTAAATCTATGATAGGGCTAGGGCAGTAGGATACCAGGGTTGTTTAGGGCAGTAGGAGTTAGGATTGATAGGTTATAGCTCTCCCTATAAATTATTTTAGTAAAATCCCTTATGGATTTTACATCAATGTAGGTAAAAAACTTACTAAGAGGCCTATTTAAATGTATTTTTGCCCTGTTTAATAGCCATATCATATTTTCATCACTTTTGCTTTGCATTGAACAGTTTCGACGGAGCTTCTGGTCTGTTTGCCCTTCGGGCATCTGAAGTTATGCCTGACGAACCTAACCTACCTAGTGTTTTGCGATCGTAACAGTTCCCAACAAGGAAGAAGAATTCTTCGATCGCAACTAGTTTCGTAAAATAAATAAAAATTCTTCGATCGTAACTGGTTACGAACTTGCGGTTAAATAATGCTAATCGCAATAAAAATTCAAAATCAATCGTCCATTATGTCTAATTTGACGTAAGGCGCGTAAGACATTGACATTTTAAGTTAATTGTATTTTTATCATTTATTTTAATAATATAAATGTATTCGTATTTTTTTGACGTATAAGTAGGTATTTTATCCATTATAAATAAATGAGTATGAGTACGGCAAAGACCATTCGGCATTCAGCCACGATTTAAAATCATTGTTAAAAATATTTACCAGAGACACTAAATTACCACATTTTAATTTTTAGATCTTTAAACAAAGAAGTAAAAGATATTTCATTCATTTTTAAACATGCCTGTGTATAAAAATGCATGGCCCCACAATTCATTATTTCTCTCTAATAATGATTTGTGGGAGAGAACTTCGGCACGCTAATTTTCTTCATATTATCATGCTGAACATGTTAATGCTATTTCCTAGGGCCAATAGTAAACATTTAACGTGAATTAAGTAATTTATTGAGTTAATATGATACAGTATAAATAATTTTCTCAATAATTTTAATTATATGAATCTAGATTTAAGATCAACGAATATATTGAGTGCCCTTTCCAGGGTGTCATGTACCTACCATCTATGCTTGTAACACCTCAATGTAGGTACTATGAACATAACTACAATATAATAAAGAATAAAGAACATAGAAGTAAGAAATATAAACATGAACAGTAAGTCTGCAGGATGATTTTGGTGAGTGTCTCAAATATTAACATGTATTAGAATTACCAGATGACAAGAATGTGTAGAATAGAAAAGGCCTTGAATATAATAAAGAATTGGTGTGGGCGGTTTGTAGGGGTGGTTGGAGAATCGCGCGGAGCAAGAAGCTCCATCAACAAACAAATAGAACAGACAGTACTTATATGTAGGGGTGGTTGGAGAATCGCGCGGAGCAAGAAGCTCCATCAACAAACAAATAGAACAGACAGTACTTATATGTAGGGGTGGTTGGAGAATCGCGCGGAGCAAGAAGCTCCATCAACAAACAAATAGAACAGACAGTACTTATATGTAGGGGTGGTTGGAGAATCGCGCGGAGCAAGAAGCTCCATCAACAAACAAATAGAACAGACAGTACTTATATACGAATGAAAGGTAGAGTATAATTAACAACTTGTGACAAGTGAGTACTTAAAAACACGTTATACCGTTTGTATTGAGGCAAATGCATGTCAATAACATACATTTGTGATAGAAGGTCTTGTCGTGGAATTTTCTAAAACGCAGAATAGTTATTTATGATACAATACAAGTGTGGAAAGTAGGTGATTTCCGACGAGTGTCATTTTTATACATGAGCGAGTGAAGCGAGCGAATGTATAATTCGACACGAGTCGGAAATCATCTTTACGCGCGTGTATCATACAACGTTTTACTATGCCTTGTGTGAGGAAATATATTAAATGGTGAAATGTCGGTTTAAAATAGATAGGTTAAAATTGAAGAACCTAGGTAGATTGTCAGGTACCTACTTATTATCTGAAACTGCATTTAACAACTTCTCCACATCTTTTGCTGTCAAGCTTATTCACTTGAAAGTTAAATCCATTGTATTGTGGTTTTGGAACAAAATTAATGTTGAGTAACTCAATATATTAAACAGCAAAAAGATGCTGTACCGTCGTAATTCTAAGAAACATACTGACACTATTGAAACGCAATACCTAAATCATTATTATCATTGATTACTCACTTTCACTCGATATTTTTAACTTATTTACATAAAATAACTCCAAAGTAAACAACAATCACAACAATGGCGGGCTTTTTAGTTTTAAATACATGCGCGGTCAACATATGCGCATTGCGCATGTGCAAGTCGACATACTGTCGTATCGAAAAAGGCAAAAGAAAGGTGCGTTCAGCCAAAAACATTAAGTGAATATTTAAATTTAATTAATTTACTGACCAAATTCAAAATTCATAAAGAGTGAAAAATCATTTTATACATTATTAGTATTCATGTACCTTTTATATTGAAAGAAAACGTGTAAGTAATTGAAATATTTGTAAAACTTTTCTCGAGTAATAAACACTCTTTGCGTCGCGCTGACGACGGACGTAAAAGTAAAAAAAAAATTGAAAAGTAAAAAGCACTAGTGCGAAAAAGTGGCACTTTCCGTACGATTTGGGTGCTTGGAAAACGCTCTTTTCGAGCACATGCATTGTAAAGTACTTTTTTGTATTCTAATAAGTAAAGTTTCTAAAAAGTTTCACGTCTCTACTTCAAAAAATAATGTTTCTCCCATACAAAAATTGTGTCCCCCCCCTCTAATTTTTCAACAGTGTATTTTAAAAATATGAAAAAAATCATGGACATAGGGCTTATTAAATTCTTTCAGCGAAAATTGTTTTGAACAAGAGGTTCAAAGGTTTTCGGGGTATTTCTAAAAAACTGCCTTCCTTAAAGAAAAGGACGTAAGTGCTATAAGATTTCAGTAACACGGAACCCTTCGTTGTGCGTGGCCCGACACGCACTTGGCCGCTTTTAGCGCTCATAGCCTAGCGGCGCCTGCGAGTCGGAAACGATAACTGTACAGTCTTAACTGTAACTGTACTTCGCGGAAGCGCGGGTAGACTGCTTCTACACCACTATGCGCAAGCGAGCAACCTCCCTGGTGCGCAGAGTCCGGGCTAGCTCCAACAGCATCCTGACCATGATTGCAGACAGGGTGGACGGCACTTATCTGAACAACTGCTGCCTCATTCATGTGCGTAGAAATATATAAATACTATAAATTATAATTTGATAATATTTATAATTTATAATATTTGTATTATTAGGTGATAATAATGTTAATAATATAATATAATTAAATCTGCTGTTACTAACCGTAGTATAGATAAGATTACCAATAAGTATTACTAACACTGATTGATCCAAGTTGGTCCATGAATAAAGAAATTTATTTATTTATTTATTTATTAACACTGTACATGTGTTTGGGCATTTGGTTAGTTGCACGTACATATCGGACGTCAGTATAATCCACATTAGAGTCGCACGTATTCACGTCTTGCCGAACAGTAACTATAACGGGGGAAGCAAAATAATCAGCAATATATGCGTATAAAACTACCATACAGGCAAGGCATAGAGCTAGACGCATCTTAAATTCTTGAGAACGAGAGTCAACATATTAACTGTATGTTATTACTGGCAATATACTATATCTTAACTGCAACTGCTGTTTACCGTGCTGCTAATCACCAGACCACCTGCAACTTCATAGTGTGTCGGCTAACTGGCCGCTACATTAAATGGTCCTTTGAACCTCTCCGGGTCCTTCGGGGTAACAACAAAAGGTATTTAGTGTTTTTTGTTACTTTATTGCGATAGCGAATCGGTTTGCTGGCTTCCCACCAGCGGGTTCCACCAGTGAATTGAGAAGGCGCATATATCGTATTTAGAGTGCAGAAGCATTAGTTACCTGTGGGCAAGGACTTCGGGGTGAACTAGCGCAACTACAGTCGTCAAGAGTGGAACGAACCAGGCGAACTAACTACCAGGAACTGCAATTACAACTTCAAGCAACTAACTACAAGGAACTTCAGCGTCAAGCGTCTACAAACCTACTGCGTACTGCATCAACTAAACTTCAACTTAACTAACTCCAAGGAACTTTAACTTCAAGCGTCTACAAACTACGGCTAAAGCGTCTATTACTGCAACTAAACTTCGAGCGTCTACAAGCCAGCACTACCTATACTACAATTACCTACAAGCAAGCAGCTCCAACGGCGAGTACAGTACAGAACAAACAGTGAGTCATCAGGTGGCAACGGAAACTATCTAAACTAACTTAAACAATAATGATGGGTACTTTCGAGCAAAAAAAGGTCAGCTTCGAGAGTATGAAAGCATTTTGTATGAACTACAAGAAGGCGCATCCAATCTAGGTTGCGCGTATGCAAGAATTGCTTATACAGTCACGGAAGCGATGAGTGTAAGTCAGCAGAAACATGTAAGGAATGTAATATGCGCCATCAGGCACTTTTGCATGACTCAAAAAGAAGAAGCATGTCAGCTAATTGCAATAGAAGTAATCCGTCGGATCAGAGACTTCAAGTTCATGCTCGTCTTGCAATCATTTATCCGGAGACGGGTCAGAGGCACTACTAGCTACAGTCCTGGTGAAGGATAAGATGATCGACTACTTCGCGGGCGAGATCTACGGGAAGGCTGAAGATATGTACGAGTCAACCAAGAAGGATATTATGGACCGATTACGTTCTCAGAGCCAAGAGAATCTCAAGGAGGAGTTCTACAGCTCTCTCACCCCCGGTAATTTTCTAACCGGGAGTCCAACGTTGTCGCTGCTATTGTCGAACCACAGTGACGGAAGAACTATCGATTTGCGACGCCGATGGCAACTCATCGAGCACATGCACCAGCACTTCTGGAAGGGCTGGGCAGATAAATACTTGTCGCATCTTCAAACTAAATGGAGAGAACCAACGAAAAACTTGAAACAAGGTGACGTGGTCCTTATAAAGGATAATAACCTGCCGCCCGGTAAATGGGCAATGGGGCGTATACTGGAGACTCACGCAGGTAGCGACGGTCTCGTAAGAGTGGCAACGATGAAAACGGAATCAGGGGTCACGAAGCGTCCCATAACTACGCTGTCACCGTTACCTATAGAAACGAATTATGTGGGTGGCAAGCAACCGAAGAACAAAGAAGCGAAACTTGGCACGAGGAAACCAGCTCATCAAAACAAACTCGCAAGACAAACGCTGATGACGTTGTTTACATCGCTAATAGTAACGTGTGGTTTAATGAATGAATCACACGCCGCCGCCGCCGGCAGCACTACCGCGCCGGCTCGGATTACAACGTTTGAACCGGAGCGCCCTATCTATTATGATTTATGATTCAATGGGCCAACTACAAATGATACACGACGAATGGACTCTTCTCATGCACTTAAGTAGCTACTGGCAGGCTGTCAGTCGGATAGAGGAGCTATCTTCACGAAACCAATTAACTATATCAGAAAACTGACCCTCGCTATTGCAAAACTACGATGGAGCAATTATCCCAGGAAATGGACCTTTTAAACTACTATAACTCTATGCTTCTGGCCCCGCATAAGCACTTGTCTGACAGAAAGAAACGAAGCCTTTTCGATGGAGTAGGATACGCAACCAACAGTTTATTCGGGATACTGGACCAGAGATTCGAGACAAGTACCAAAATGACATAGAGGCTGTAAAGGACAATGAGAACTACCTACTTGCGCTCATTCGGAATTAAACGTCAATTGTGGAACTGGAGAACGCTGTCCTGAAGAAGTCGGAAGAGGGCATCAAGCATCAGTTCCTCATGATCGACAATTACATGAATAATACTAATTGGAATTTTGCGAAAGTCGACTCCACACTGGAAATAGTGATGGCTACCAGCTATTTCAATTCTGCGGCATTAGGTACACACTTGCTAATAAGCAAGTTAAAGGATGTTCAAGGAATGCTGTTCGATACACTGACGGACATCTACAAAGGGCACATCGACGTGCATCTAGTCACGCCGGTGAACTTAGTTAAGCAGCTCACGGCGATCGCCGGTAGGTTGCCGCGGACGCTGTCTCTTCCGATAGAGAACATTAAAGAAGACATTAAGGATCTCTACAAGCTACTTTATGTCAAGGCACGGGTGACAGACAGTTACTTCCTATTCGAAATTCACGTGCCACTCATCTCTGACGAAGAATTCGCATTCTTTCAACTTTCTACCGTCCCACCAAAGTCGTAGGTTAATAAGCTTGCTAGGGTAAACTCCCCGTGACGCGCAGTCCACTGCATTCTGCTCGGACTTAGCGTAGTTCGATCGCTCGGCTGGGATTATCTCCTTGATCTTCACAACACGGTTTGCTACATATTTCTCCCACTTTGAAGTATCTCCTTGTATCCAGGCCAAGGCTACCTGTGAGTCACACCACGCATGTATAGTTACGGTATATCCCGTCAATGCGCCCCTTATCTTATTGACTAGCTGCGATAGTAGCAAGCAAGGCTCCGGCCAACTCCAATTTTGGCAAGGATTTCTTATTAGCCAAGGGCGCTACTCTTGTTTTCGCTGCGACTAGAGTGACGGACATTTCACCCTGCTCGTTACGTGTCCTCGTGTACAGCCGAACAACTGTATCTATCTTCTGTTGTACCGACCCATCGTCTTAGCTTAATTTGCCCAGTTGTCTTGAAGATCCTTTGGCAGCTCTTCCTCTCAGGAAAGTTGCTCCAACCAAACTCGTTCGAAGAGTAGTTTGGCTGTGACCGTTATCGGAGCCCAGAATCCTATGGGATCGTATAACCTTGAAATTTCTGATAACAGTGCTCGCTTAGTTAGTATCTTAGTTGCCCTTGAATCCAAGTCCCAGTTAATTCTTATTTTTTTGACATGTATGCAAATCTGTAATGTAATTTTTTATCATGAAATAAATAATCTAATCTAATCTAATGTAAATGTGTCGTTATGAGGATTCCATGAAAGCCCAAGCGCTTTCGTAGATTGTTCATTTTTGAAGTCAAAGACCTCGGAGGTCGGAACTTGATCTTCCCTTAAGTTCTGCAACAGGGCGGAATTCATTAAGCAATGCGTTTGCTGCTGCAGGGTACTTGTGACCATCGTCGATAGCCAATTGCTTTAACGTCCTGATTGCTAGCCAGGGCGCGCTCTTAGTACCGTAAGAAACTGTACATAGATCATATTCCCTCAACCTTTCAGCAGGCGAGTTACGCCATATAATCTTTTGAAGGGAGCGCTGATCTTCGGCTATCCAGATACAGCGGTACATCTTGGCTATATCCGCTGTGTAGGCATATCTGTAAGTCCTCCACTTCATTAGCAGACTCTGAATGTCCTTTTGAAGAGTAGGCCCTTTGTACTGCAAGCTGTTGAGGCTGTGACCGCTAGTTGTATTTTGAGAAGCGTTGAACACCACCCGCAGCTTAGTTGTGAAACTGTCCCGGAGTACTCCATGATGAGGAAGATGGATACTCAGGGAACTTGCCTGGAGAAGAGAGCTCCATGTGCCCCAGGTCAGCGTATTCTTCGATAAAGTCCTTGTACATCTGCGCAAGCTTTGCCTTCTTCTGAAGCCTTTTTTCGAGCTGAAGAAACTGTGAGACAGCTATCGCTTTCGAATTTCCAAGCTTTTCCTCATAGTCTGGATGGAAAGGCACCCGGACGATGTACCTCCCATCCGGCGCTCGATGAACAGTTTGCCATAGTACGCTTCGCAGTGGTCATCCACAGTAACGTCCGAGCCGTCCTGTGTAACGTCCTCAGTCTCCCAGAATTTAGTTATTTCCTCTAAGTTCAAGATAGTTACATGACAGTTAAATTTCTCAAGATCCCCACTCAAGATCCACCCAAGTTGAGTGTCTTGTGCAAGAGCCCGTCTAGGATAACTTTGGCGTAGACGCCTGCTCCGAGCAGTAAGTCAATTCTGCGGGACACGTTGTAATCCGGATCGGCGAATTTTAAATCTTCTAAATGCGCCCAGCTCTTTCTTTCAAACGTCGAGTTAGGCAAATTATTAGTTATCCTATTCGCCACCAATGCCCTGGCTCCAAAAATATAGTCGGAGTAGATAGATTTGCAATTCAATTGCACGCGTCCTTTATTATCCTTAGCTCCTCCAACTCCAGAGATAACCCCGCCAAGCTTGTTCCTTGGCAGCTTAAGCAGTTAAGCGGCATTTTCATTAATAAGATTAACTTGACTGCACTGATCTAAAAGAGTTCAAAGAATGACGTAAGCTCCGTCGATCGCCTGTACCTTCACCAGGACCGTAGTTAGTAGTGCCTCTGATCCGTCCCCGGATAAGTGATTGCAAGACGAGCGCGAACTTGAACCCGCCGGCCTCTGACCCGACGGATTACTTCTGCCGCAGTTAGCTGACATGTTTTTTCTTACTGAGTTATGCAAAAGTGTATGATGGCGCATATTACATTCCTTACATGTTTTCGCTGACTTACACTCCTCGCTTCCGTGACTGTGTAAGCAGTTTTTGCATACGCGCAACCTTGCAACGGTTGCATTACGTTGATACGGATCTAGGTCAACAAACCTTGTGAATGTGATTTCCCTCACATAGAGCACACTTCCCATATGTTGTATGGTAGCTTTTCGGCTCCTGTCTGTAGTTGAATGATTTTTTAGGTTGAAATGACTTGTTGAAAGTCGGTCTGCTTGATATCGCTGGCTTCTGGTAGCTAGATGTATAACTAGTTCCTTCTTTCTTCTGATTCTTCATAGTTTCATATGCCATAAATCTACTTTCCAAGAAAGATAAGAAGTCGGCTAGAACCGGTAATTTTCTCTGGTTATGAAGCTCCTTCAGGTAATCATTTAAGGACGACGAATCAAGTTTCATCAAGATGCACGATCATTGGGTCCCATGTAGTTATTTCGATGCCGATATTAGCGAGTCCGTTGAGACACTCCAATATTACGTCATGCATCTTTTTCAAACTGTGCGCATCCGGATGATGAACGACAGATAGGTTCAGCATGGCGTTGACGTATGAAGTAAATTGCAGGCATTTGTTATCAATGTTATCATATCGTTGAATTAGCAGCTCCCAACAGGAAGAGTAGTTTTCGGCACTTATAGCTAAATGCTGCAGTAATCTCTCCGCCTCTCCTCGCAGTTCAGTTTTCAAATGCTGCATTTTCTGAGCCTTGTTGTCTGAGGGTTGTTATGAATAGTTTCCAGGGAAAGATCCTTAAATTACACCCATTGACTGTAGTTCCCTGCGAACTCAGGAACCTGGACTCTCGGGGCTAAATGTTGATAGTGAGCCACCGACCAGATCTTGCTATTCAATCTCCTTTTTAGTTCGTCGTACTACTTACCTTACCTACTGCTCTACCTCAACGAATAAACCGTAATAGTGCTCGTGAGAGCCTTTAAGGATGGCATCTAACTCCCAATGATGCTTGTCAATAGGTTCCCATTTCGACTTCAAGATGCTGAGGTGATCTTCTAACTCCCATTTCTGCGAAATATCGTTAATGTCGACTTTAGACATGGCCCGGTCGATTGCTTTAAAATTGCATTCCTGCTTACTTAGCAGCTCGCGAAGCTTGACCTCGTCCTCCTGGCATTCCTCGTCTGCTACTTTCATGCTAAAGCAGACCTTATCCGCCTTGATATTCTCTTGGTTCTGAGAACGTAATCGGTCCAAAATATATTTCTTGGTCGACTCGTAGATCTCTTCAGTCTTCCCGTAGATATCGCCCGCGAAGTAGTCGATCGTCTTATCTCCCAGTTCCTGCTCAAGTAACTCATGTCGAAGCCGAAAATCTTCCCATAGGTCTGCAAGTGTTGTCAACCGCTTATTTAAGTACTCCTGACTCTTCCTGGATGCTCCATCCTTTTTGAAAACCACAGCGAGAACTACAATTATCAAGACTACTTCAAAATATATCGGCGTAAACTTCAGGAAGAATATTTACGTTACCTTGACCGAGGAACTATTGAAGCATTGCATACAGCAAAAGCCAGACAGCTACGTATGCAATAAGAATCAACCTGTCTACAACTTAAACAATAACAAAGTCTCGCGTGAAGCAAAACTGCTGGGACGACACCATAGCACGCCGTGTGACATAGTAAACATGTCATGCAAGGACGAATGGATTGAACTTCATGCAACAAACACTTGGCTTGCAGTTTGCTGCGACACCTGTTCGCTACGGATAATATGCATGAATGACGTCACCACTCATACCGTGACATCGTCCGAAATCGTCGCATTGCTGTGCTGCAAGCATCGCAACTTACGATTCACTCCCACAACCAGTTTAAACAGCAAATTTAAAATTGACTACGGTATCAACGTGCCAGTCTTCAACGCTAACTCCTCGATAAATCGAATCGTAAACTTAACTTCTTACAAGATATCGACGGCCACTTCCGATTACTCAGCAGAAGCAGAAATCGATCGAAAGCTAACCCTACAGCAGAAACAAGAGCAAGCTCTGCCGTCAACTATCTCCAGCCATGATATGCAGCAATATGCCATTAGCTATCTGATACTAGGCACAGCGGTGATCTCGTTCGCCGTGTGGTCTGGAAAGCGACGTTTCCCAAAGCTATGTGCGAAACGTACGGCACGGAGCCAATGCTCGTTAAAGTCAATCAAGCAACGTCATGAGGACGTAGAAATGCAGCCTACTCTGGCAGCAAGGAACCCGCAACGTGGAAAGGAGGCGCAGCCACCAACCAGTCAGGAGAAGCACCAGCATCAGGGGAACGCCTCAGCTGACAACGTTGCCTTCGAATTTGACTACTAATTTACTTTACTTCATTTATTTTGTAATGGCTTTCGTTCTCAGTTAACAATTTCCATTCCTTTAGGGGTTGCCAATATGTACAGTCTTATCACTGTACATGTGTTTGGGCATTTGGTTAGTTGCATGTACATATCGGACGTCAGTATAATCCACATTAGAGTCGCACGTATTCACGTCTTGCCGAACAGTAACTATAACGGGGGAAGCAAAATAATCAGGAAATTATGCGTATAAAACTACCATACAGGCAAGACATAGGGCTACATTCGCATCTTACATTCTTGAGAACGAGAGTCAACATATTAACTGTATGTTATTACTGGCAATACACTATAGCTTAACTGCAACTGCTGTTTAACGTGCTGCTCATCACTGGCCGCTACAATAACGCAGGTTAAGCAAAGATGGCAGCGGTCAGTCTTTGGATGGGTGACCGCCTGATGTTTGAGTGGTTAATATAAATGAGCGTTTCCGTGCTTTGGAAGGCACGCTAAGCAGTTGATCCCGGCTGCTGTCTATGACAGTAGTCGTTAAGCCGAGTTAGAGGCCTTCGGGCGGCTTAAGGATTTCTAACAGTCGAGTTGCCCACTCACTTGACAAAGGGGGGACAACTGTTACACGACATTTGAGACTTTCCCGTGCACTATGTGTCCCAGGCGTGTAGAGGAGACATAGAGGCATTCCTTGCATTTATGCCCTGTGTAAAGCTGTCGTGTAACAATAAGGTCGATATTGTCTTGTCCTATAAGAAGTAATGGTCGTCGTTCGTTTAGGTCGTCAGTCGTCCCTAAGTCGTCCAAAAAATGTTTTATTAATTTGTTGTTACAACCTAGCCTACCTAAATTATGCCTATACATAGGCAGAGCTAAATTTGGAATAGTATTTACAACAATATCATATGAATCGTCAGTCTTGATCCCGCGGATGCAAAGGTCGACTCGCTGTGACCCGCTGGCTGTCGTCTGCATGCCGGAGACTCCCTTGATGCGCAGGTCCGATGCAGCCCCAGAGACTCCGATGCAGCGTGCGAGGTCCTCGTCGATCAGGCTGACAGTTGCTCCCTCGTCGCACAGGGCCAGCACGCGCTCCGACCCCAGCGGCCCACTGACCATCACTCCTGCGACCTTCAGCAGAACTTCGCCGGTCGGTCTGTTATCGGTGTGAGTGACGACAGCGGCGGCTGTGGAGGCTTCCGGGCCGGGCTTCTTCGGCTCGGCGTGCAGCAAGGAGTGGTGAAGTCTGTCACAGCACTCGCATTTCTTTTTATTTCTGCACTGTGACATCTGGTGGCGTGGAGACAGGCATGAAAAGCACAACTTCTTCGTCGTCACGTACTCCCAGTGGGCGTCGATTGTGAGTGTGCGAAAGTCTGGACAGTCTTCTATAGTGTGATTGTTTTCGCACATCACGCATTTGCTTGCAGTTGACTTACTGTTGCTATGTTGATTTACTGTGAGCAATTTGGAAATAATTTCTCGAATAAGTGTGGTATTTGTCAAATGGCCCGTTTCGTCTGTCAATGTCATGGCAGCGACGATATTTTGTACGGAGGTTGCGTACTCAATGAGGCCATTTATGTCGTCGTGTCTAATGTTGTTGACGGAACGAATTTTGCACAGCATAATTTCGATAAGATGGTCTTGTCGTCCGAAACGTAATTTGAACGTGGAGATGATTATGTCCAGGCCGGTTGCACTAATGAGGAGTGCGGAAACGGACTCCCGAGCCTTGCCTTTGAGGCACTTCATGAGCCGGGCGACATTTCCGAGTAGTGGCAAAGTTCAATTGTTGTCTTAAATTGGCTGTAGAATAGCGGCCACTCCACTACATCCCCGGAGAAGGCAGGCAAATCTTTCGCCGTCTGTCTGGCTAGGAGCTTTCTCATTGTGCGCTCAACTGGCGTTTCAGCGTCCTGTCTTATCTTTACCCTAGCAAGCATTGTCCTCAGCTCCAGCAGGTCCGCTTCCAGTCGCAGCTCTGCCACGCGTCTCGCGGCGTCGTCCCCGGCAGTCGGTTGTCGCTGTCGGCGACTTGCGGTGGACGAGGCGATGGAGGCGGGTGACGGCGCGCGGGTCGTACGCGTCGAATGTCGCGGAGACGGAGACTTACTTATGGCCGAGTACAGTGTTGAGGGTGCGCGGCTGCTGCGCAGAGACCGTGGCCAGGGGGCGCGGCTGCTGCGCAGAGACCGTGGCGAGGGCGCGCGGCTGCTGCGCAGAGACCGTGGCGAGGGCGCGCGGCTGCTGCGCAGAGACCGTGGCGAGGGCGCGCGGCTGCTGCGCAGAGACCGTGGCGAGGGCGCGCGGCTGCTGCGCAGAGACCGTGGCGAGGGCGCGCGGCTGCTGCGCAGAGACCGTGGCGAGGGCGCGCGGCTGCTGCGCAGAGACCGTGGCGAGGGCGCGCGGCTGCTGCGCAGAGACCGTGGCGAGGGCGCGCGGCTGCTGCGCAGAGACCGTGGCGAGGGCGCGCGGCTGCTGCGCAGAGACCGTGGCGAGGGCGCGCGGCTGCTGCGCAGAGACCGTGGCCAGGGGGCGCGGCTGCTGCGCAGAGACCGTGGCCAGGGGGCGCGGCTGCTGCGCAGAGACCGTGGCGAGGGCGCGCGGCTGCCTCGTGCATATAGCGGCGAGGGCGTGCGAGTGGCGGCGAGGGCGTGCGAGTGGCGGCGAGGGCGTGCGAGTGGCGGCGAGGGCGTGCGAGTGGCGGCGAGGGCGTGCGGCTGACGCGTGCGAGTGGCGGCGAGGGCGTGCGAGTGGCGGCGAGGGCGTGCGGCTGCCTCGTGCATATAGCGGCGAGGGCGTGCGAGTGGCGGCGAGGGCGTGCGAGTGGCGGCGAGGGCGTGCGAGTGGCGGCGAGGGCGTGCGAGTGGCGGCGAGGGCGTGCGGCTGACGCGTGCGAGTGGCGGCGAGGGCGTGCGAGTGGCGGCGAGGGCGTGCGGCTGCCTCGTGCATATAGCGGCGAGGGCGTGCGAGTGGCGGCGAGGGCGTGCGAGTGGCGGCGAGGGCGTGCGGCTGCCTCGTGCATATAGCGGCGAGGGCGTGCGAGTGGCGGCGAGGGCGTGCGAGTGGCGGCGAGGGCGTGCGAGTGGCGGCGAGGGCGTGCGAGTGGCGGCGAGGGCGTGCGGCTGACGCGTGCGAGTGGCGGCGAGGGCGTGCGAGTGGCGGCGAGGGCGTGCGGCTGACGCGTGCGAGTGGCGGCGAGGGCGTGCGAGTGGCGGCGAGGGCGTGCGGCTGACGCGTGCGAGTGGCGGCGAGGGCGCGCGGCTGCCTCGTGCATATAGCGGCGAGGGCGTGCGAGTGGCGGCGAGGGCGTGCGAGTGGCGGCGAGGGCGTGCGAGTGGCGGCGAGGGCGTGCGGCTGACGCGTGCGAGTGGCGGCGAGGGCGTGCGAGTGGCGGCGAGGGCGTGCGGCTGACGCGTGCGAGTGGCGGCGAGGGCGTGCGAGTGGCGGCGAGGGCGTGCGGCTGACGCGTGCGAGTGGCGGCGAGGGCGTGCGGCTGACGCGTGCGAGTGGCGGCGAGGGCGTGCGAGTGGCGGCGAGGGCGTGCGGCTGACGCGTGCGAGTGGCGGCGAGGGCGTGCGAGTGGCGGCGAGGGCGTGCGGCTGACGCGTGCGAGTGGCGGCGAGGGCGTGCGGCTGACGCGTGCGAGTGGCGGCGAGGGCGTGCGAGTGGCGGCGAGGGCGTGCGGCTGACGCGTGCGAGTGGCGGCGAGGGCGTGCGGCTGACGCGTGCGAGTGGCGGCGAGGGCGTGCGGCTGACGCGTGCGAGTGGCGGCGAGGGCGTGCGGCTGACGCGTGCGAGTGGCGGCGAGGGCGTGCGGCTGACGCGTGCGAGTGGCGGCGAGGGCGTGCGGCTGACGCGTGCGAGTGGCGGCGAGGGCGTGCGGCTGACGCGTGCGAGTGGCGGCGAGGGCGTGCGGCTGACGCGTGCGAGTGGCGGCGAGGGCGTGCGAGTGGCGGCGAGGGCGTGCGGCTGACGCGTGCGAGTGGCGGCGAGGGCGTGCGGCTGACGCGTGCGAGTGGCGGCGAGGGCGTGCGGCTGACGCGTGCGAGTGGCGGCGAGAGCCTGCTTGGCCCGGCGCGGGGTTCGGCCGCCCCGGTGGTCGTGTCGACGGTTGGCTGGCCGGGCGTGTCGGCCGAGGCCAGCTTCTTCCCACTTCGTGTTTCCATGGGGCTGTTTCAAGTGTTCGATGGACCAAATTGTACGGTCTGTACAATTGTTCGTCTTTTGCTCTGTCTAAGCTCTGTCTCGTCTCACTGTCTGTTGAGTACTGTCATGTCCGTCGGCTGTTTTTCAGTTCTTTTTGTCCGATTTTAAAAGTCTGTCATTTCAAAATAGTCTCTCAAGTTGTTGGCCAGTCTTAGTCATATCTGTCGGTCTGTGCGAGGGTTAGACGCCCCGACAATCATATAAGAAAGAAAGAAAATAAACTTATCCAGGATGTCTAAATATGTACATGTGAAAGTCACACAAACATCCCTAGCAGAGTAAATAATAGATAGAATGAGAAAGTAAGGTCATGCCTTGGTGGCGAGATAGACGCTGAGCGGGAAGATGTTCTTGAGGTCGTCGTCCAGCAGCGCGGAGCCGAGCGCGTGCAGCGCGGCGGACAGCAGCAGCAGCAGCAGCGCCTTGATGGCGTAGCGCGCGCGCGCCTCCAGCACCAGCCCGCACAGGTAGAACGCCACGAAGGGCGACAGCACCGCCACCCACCAGCGCAGCTTCTGCAACAACAACAACAACCACCGGCAACGTTCAAATCACACCACTTTTGACGTCTGATCCAGCAGGATCATGACGGAATGACCATGGCTCCATCTGACTCTTGAAATTATTAAGTTTTTATGATTTGATTAGATCTACTATTTAAGGGGTACGTATTAGAAGATCAAAAATTGAAATATCGACAGTGAAAACATCGAAGTACAAAATATCGAACGATCGAAATATCTAATGTTATTATATCGACGTCTAATTGGTCTAAAATACAAATGCCGAACGGTTAAAATATAGAAAGTACAGAATATCGACCATTATGCAGGCGATATATTGAAATTTCGAATGACAATATATCTACCATTAAAAAGATTGACGCCCAAATAATCGAAAAGTAAAACGTCGAACCATCAAAATAACTAACATCATATGGTCTACTTGCATACTACTGGTAAAATTATTAAAATTATTAGTAGTACAGTTTGTACCTTTGTAGCCACCCTCTAATGGCCGTGAGAATTAGTTTGTTGTGCTAACATTTATTATTACCTAACCTAACCGCCCGCGTGTCGACGTCACCCCGCTTCGCGGGGTGCCTGTTTCCGCTCTAAGGGACACAAGCTAACCCAAACCTAACCTACAGATAATACCATCGTTAAAATTATATGTTGTTTTTTTACTGCTGGGGGCTTTGCCCACGGAGCCCCCCCCCCCCCTCCCCCCTTTTTCTAGCTGCCCTAACCTAATCTTCTATATTATATACCAGTATCAACAGTAACAGTAGGTATAAAAGGTAGGAAAAACTTTTCTCTAAAATCAAAAATGGCCGAGATATTTGACCTCAAAGTATCCAAGAATCCAAAAACGATCCAAAACCGAATCGGAGGACCCCACCATCCACGTGGTTTTGTCTGCCCTACCCCCAGAGTGTTTATAAAAGAGAACTTAGGAGCGGAGGGACAGCAGCCCTCCAGGCGACCAGCCTCAGCCGCTCGCCTCACTCGTTCCCGCGCTCCGTCACGGCGGGCGGAAGGGCTGCTGTTCCCGCAGCGTCGGAGCTACGGGAAGTCACTATTGATCTAAATGTCTCCGCGCCTCCGTTCCGCAATCGACATTCTTGTTGACTTTCGATGTTTCTTATTATGTCGATAATAATATTTTCGATAATTAGGCAGTTGATCTTAAATCATTCGGTAACTAATACTTTTGACGATTTAAACTATGGCATTATGAACTTTCGATGTTTTAAATTCGATATTCTCATTTTCGATATTTTAATCGGTCGGTAAATTAACCTTTCGATATTTGGAATTTAGACCATTCAACCGTTTTTAGATTTTCGACTTGGATGTTTTCATTTTCGATCCTCTAATATGTACCCCTACCCTACTAAGACTACTTCAATTTGATCTGGGTGGCAGCACTGAAGGTTAGGTCACCTTCACAGCTTGTCGCAGTGCGGGTACCACGCGAATGATGAAGCCTAGTAGCTGCTGTCAGAACACAGAAAATAAACTACTATCTGAGGCTGGCCCTGAAATAAGTTAAAAGGGCCCTTCACAGAAGCGCTACCACTTCGCGTAAGACTTGTTCTGAAGGCTCGTCACCTTGTCGTAGAGCAGCCGGCGCAGCATGTGCGGGCGCTCGTGCTTGAGCTCGTGCTCGCGCACGCGCTCGAGCACCTTGCTGCCGATCCAGGAGTCGCGGCCCGCGCCCGCGCCCGCGGCGGCCTGCAGCATGGCGGCCGGCGTGGCGCCGCGCAGGTTTGGCACGTCCAGTGGAGCGTTGCCCTACAATATCAACCGGTATTTCTAATAAAATACATATTATACAGGGCGTCCCAAACTTATGGGACATGAAGGGGAAGTACCTTAAATATCGTAGATAGTGAATTTTGCTCAAAAAAGACTTTGTTATTTTTAAAAGTTAGTAATTCTGCATTCATAGATTTTCTAAAAATGACTCGCTTGGTCTGGGAATCGACCCGACTTAAATGTCAAAAAAAATCACCCTACTTTTATGATGCCAATCGAAAGAATAGCTAAAAAATAATAACTCTGCTTGAGTAACATGGTATTTTAAAAGAAAAGAAAAAAAAAAAAAAAAAGCCCACCGTCACATTAAATTAGGTGGTCGCTAACCGGCGAAATGACCCTACCAAGTCTCAGGTATTCTTATTAATATTTATTTGCTAGCTAAATAAATTTCTACTATTTATATTAAAAAAAGCTACGGTAGCCTAGTGGTTCAGGCATGCGGCTGTCAAGCGGCTGTCGTGGGTTCAAATCCCGCCTCGTACCAATGAGTTTTTCGGAACTTATGTACGGAATATACAAATAAATTATTTTGAATTTGAATTTTGAATATCATTTCATATTTACTGTTAGCTTTTCGGTGAAGGAAAAACATCGTGAGGAAACCCGCATACATCTGTGAAGAAATTCGAAGGTGTATGTGAAGTCCCCAACCCGCACTGGGCCAGCGTGGGGACTACTGCCCGTCCCTCTCATCCATGAGAGGAGGCCTGTGCCCGGCAGTGGGACGTATATAGGCTGATTTATTATTATTAAATAAAATTCTGCAACTTGGCTATCGCACAACTTTACTGCAGTTAAGAATTTTTGCATACCTAAAACTATGTAGTATTGTGTTTAGAACAGAATAACTTAGAATGTATGCACAGAATATAATAATAGCTGCGTCATACCGCAGCTGGACAGTCATGTGTTCTTATCTTAATCTGTTCTATTTCGTTTTGCTGATAGTAAACAGATAGTAATGATTTGTTATCACGTAATGGCATTATTAAGGTTTATAGAATAGATCACAAATACAAATAGCACCATTTCACAACAAGGGGCATTGAATCATGTTTATGCATAATTCAAGAACTCACATTAATAACATCGGGTTGAATATTGTTTTAATAAACTCAGTATGAAACTAATGAGAATGCATACTTTTTGCCTAAAGGCAGATAGATCCTACTAATCTTACTTCCTACTCAGTGGCGTGCATACCATATAGGCAAATAGGCAGTGCCTACCTTGCAAAATAACTCCACCACATATATTTTTCTTCTCTATGATGATACTATACCTAATAGTTTTTAAAACAATCTACCTACTTCTTTACGGGACGCGCTGCAATCAAATCACACCCACACATGCTCCCAAATCCGGCCGCCGGACTTCATGCGGCAAATTAAAGAAGTCGCTTTTGCTGTGATTATTACTCGTAATGTGGGGTGTTCTAATATGTCAGGGTTTTTTGTTTTGAATTTGCTATTCGGAAGGCCATATTGGATTTTTAGTTACGTACGACCCAGTTGTGTTGTGTTGTGAAATAAATATTCTTGTTTGCAGTTGGATTAAATAGTTCGGTTCGGAGCGATTATCTTACGTTTTCCGTGTGTTTTTGTATATTGGCGTATTAAACCTTAAATATATGTGACCCGGTGTATTGACCTAGTAGTATTGTGTTTGCGGAAGTTAACTTTCGGTGAATTTAGTTTATTTTAATAAGGTAGTTAATATAGGTAGGTGTATGCCACAGTTGCAATTAGCTCAAACTCGGGGTAATATTACTCGTCAATTTCTGTATAGTATCACTAACGCAACACACGCTGACGGAGATTCACTTTGTCGAAAGTCGAAATAGCCTAAGGCTTGGTAAGTATAACATTACTTTTCATGTGCACTGCTAAACACAACTTGTTCGTCCCCACATAGGTGACATAGGTCTCCTCAAAAAAAATGCCTACCCTAACTAAAAACCCTAAGCACGCCACTGTTCCTACTATATCCTACTAATATTATAAATGCAAAAGATTAGATGTTTGGACATTTGTTACTCAATCACGCTTAAACGGCTCAACTGATTTGGATGAAACTTTGCATGAAGAAAGTATATAGCCTGGATTAAAATATAGGGTTTTATCCCGGGTCCATGCAGACGAAGTTGCGGGCGGAAGCTAGTAATATTATAAATCCGAAAGTTTGGATGTTTAGATCAACCGATTGAGATGACATTTTTTTATTTTATTTTTTTCAATTATGGCTTTTACTCCTTGCTGTTTTAGCAAGGTGGATTTGCCAATAACAGTGTTATATGACATAATTACACATTTGACTTTTATGGGGGAAGGATCAGATGACATTTTGCATGAAGATAGTTTATAACCTGGATTGAAATATAGGATAGTTTTTATCCCACGTCCTCACAGAAGGTGAAGACGTAAAATTGTGTACTCACCACGGGTGGTAATTCGTGAAGCCCCAGATCGCATATTTATACAAACACCTGCGATCTAGGCCATTCACGAATTTACCACCCTAGGTAGGGTCATTTCGCTGGTTACGCGACCACCTTCAATTGGCGACCACCTGAAGGAGAAGGTTTTTTCTATTGAAGAAGATAACATCAATTCTACACACCCTATTGACACAATTACTTGTACATGCATTTTTTTGTTGTTTTAGAATAGAAATCTACTAAAAAACCGAGAAAATATCCTTTCAGTTCACCTTAAGTGGTCGCCCACCGGCACATTAAATTAGGTGGTCGCTAACCGGCGAAATGACCCTACATAATGCACTAATACTTGTAAATATACCATCTTGTGGAATTTTGTGTACTTGCTTCCATATAATATGCTTATTACATTACAGCTGGGTACAAGACTATCAGCATGAATAAGAGAATAAGACTACAAAAAAATTGTAGTTCACTCATGAAAACAACCTGAGTTAAGGGGAGAAGGCCTCCAAAAGTGATAGACTCACATAAAGAACAAGTGTAGAGACAGCAGTGGAGTTGCGGGCGAGGATAGCCCAGTGAAGCGCAGTGTTCCCGTGCGCCGCGTCGGCGGGCCTTGTCGCCGCGCCCAGCGACAGCAGTAGGCGCGCCGGGTCCACGGCCGACACGCGCCACGCCGCCCACATGAGCGGCGTCATGCCGCCCGCGTCGCCCGCGTCCGCCGCGCCCGCGCCGCCCGCCGCCACCAGGTACGCCGTCACCGCCGTGTGCCCGAACTGCGCCGCCAGGTGCAGCGGCGCGCAGCCCTCCGCGTCCCGCCGCGCCAGCTCGGCGCCCGCGCGCACCAGCAGCACCGCCGCCTCCAGGTGCCCCTGCCGCGCCGCCCAGTGCAGCGGCGTCGCGCGCAGCTCGCCGCCCACGGCGTCCACATGAGCGCCGCGCGCCAGCAGGTACGAGCAGATCTCGCGCCGGTTGTTGATTGCGGCCCAGTGCAACAGCGACACGGTCTCGTGGTCCGGCTGGTTCACGTCCCAGCCGGCCTCGACGAGCTCGCGCACGCGGTCGAAGGCGCCGTACTGCGTCGCCTTGACGATGTCGAAGCCGCTGTAGTCGCGCGCGGCGGGCTCGGCGCGGGCGGGCGCGGCGGCCCCGTCGGCCTCGCGCTGCGCCGCGCCGCACTGCCCGCTGGCCGCGGCTCCGCACGTGCTCTCGTACATGTCGCTCACTCTGCGAGCCAGCGTCGCGAACACATCCTCGACCTCCCTTTCAGAATTTGTTGGTGCTGAGCGATCGAAAATATCGACGCGCAATTTTACGTTTTCTACTACGATCACAGCAGAAAGGAAACTTCAATTATTGACATATCAATATGCGCCACAGATAATGAAAAAGTGAAAGTCGTACGTTTAGAGCACAGACTAATACAGACCTTTTTGTGCTTTGGAGGATGACTTGGTATGAAATAATAATGATTTTCAGGATGACCAACCGTTTAGTTACTGAGGGGCTACCGCGAAAGGAAAACGAATTTCGTTCGTGTATCTCCCTCTCTGATGCACTTGCTCGTTCGAGCGACAGAGAGGGAGATACTCGAACGAAGTTCGTTTTCACTTCGCGGTAGCCCCTCTGAATCACTTGATAATGGCGTCTGGCAATACTACAATACGTCCACAGATTACAGAGAAAGGCAGATGGCCCTAATAAATTGAACTTTTTCTATACATCTCTTCTCAAGTTCTCACTTACGTACTGAACGACGAGTATTATTATTATAAAAGAGAAATGGCAGCCTCGAGGGCCTTTGCCAGAGTCAGTAAGTGTATAAATTAACTACGAATAACGAATTAAACCATTATAAAATCAAATAGACCGACGAGTAAGAAAGGGTTAGAATCATGTTATTTGACAGGTCTTCATACGTCATTGTCTCCGCTTTTTCGCTCGCACGATGTAATGTAAGCGAAAGATATTTTGTTACAAGATATCGACATCGATATTTACTTTTCATATATATTCGTCATCTGCACCAGTCGTAAATAAATTGTATCTCCATACATTTGTATTGAGAATACGTCGAATGACGAATGACGAATGTTATATATATTCTCGATTTTTCTCGCACTATACCTCTCGTTGTAATAGGGTATCCACATTATGTGATTTTACCCCAATTTGTCAGACCAACATGTCGAAGTCATAATTGGGTGTAGCGTACAGACGTAACAACTGCAACTACAATTTCATTCAGTGTGGCCAGTTAACAGTAAGAAAGCGAAAATTGCCGGTATGACCTCTCACTTAGCGGGCGCGTGCGCCGCCGCATCTATCTCGCTCCCGCGCCGTAGCTCTGTCCCGCTTGCGCATCCAAATACGCAAGCGCAGCAAAACGACCCTTCCAGGCACGTGACCGTGCGTGCCTATATTACTTATAACTAATATGCGGATGGATTCTAAACATAGTGTGGTCTTTGATGTTAGCCGTGGGCCCCGTTTCACGAAGCCCCAATTTGATGAGTCTAAACTGGCAATACCGAGGCGCGCCACCAACGACGACTGAGGGGCTACCGCTACCGCGAAGTGAAAACGAACGTCGTTCGAGTATCTCCCTCTCTGTCGCTCGAACTGGCGTGAAACAGACAGGGAGGGAGGGAGATACACGAACGAAATTGGTTTCCGTTTGGCGATAGGGCCTCTGAGGGGTTACCGCGAACTGAAAACGAACTTCGTTCGAGTATCTCCCTCTCTGTCGCACTTGCTAGTTCGAGCGATAAAGACGGAGATACACGAACGAAGTTCGTTTTCGTTTCGCGGTAGCCCCTCTGGCCATTTGACAAGTGTTGCCAGTTTATACTTGTAAAATGGTAACTTGTGGCTGCGTGAAACGGGCCCCAGTTCGTAATTTAGCTGCCTAGGAGCACCTTACCTTAAGGAGGCTACCTGACCAGGGAGGTTAACTGACCATCCGTGCACTTTATGTGCATTGTAATAAGGTTCAATATACATACAGGGTCAGGTTAACTGTGTTGGCGTTTGTACAGCTCCTCTGTAGAAATCTGTACTGTAATAGCCGGTTCCAATAATCAATCCACCGATAGTTTTCCTTACCGGAAGTTATATTTTGACAGATTACCTGTAGAAAATGTGTCAAAATGTAAGTGTTGGTAAGGAAAACTATCGGTGGATTGATTAATGGAACCGGCCATTAGCGGAGTACGGTTTGACCGGAGAGAAATCACACATTCTAGCATTTATGAATTCATTTTTTTCTAGCTCTCTTGTTTTAAGAACGTCGAGTTGTAGGTACGTACACGTTTTTGTACATGGAACTCAATTACGCGGCGCCACCGTAGATCAAAATGTATGCGTATGACGTTTACTGTTGCCGCGTAATTGAGTTTATTGGGTTCAACTTTCGTTTGCCAGACTTTACAACTGTTTAGCCAACTATAATGAATTTGAGGTGAGGCAGGGCACAGCGAAATGTCATCCCGCTCGAATTTGGAGCAGCCCAACTGGGGAAGTACCTCCGCGTTGCAGAAGACCACAGCCATAATAACACTACTACTTGCGCTGTAGTAGTGTTGTGTTCCTGGAGGTGAGCAAGGTCGCCAGAGCTCCCGAGGATGCGTTGTGTTGAGAGCGAGGGAATTTGTTCCTTCAGCTCTCAACACAGCGAATCCTTAAACATATAAAGGGTCGGCAACGCCCATGTTACTCCTTGGGAGTTACATGCGTCTATAGGCTGCGGTGTCCGCTTACCATCAGGCGGGCCGTACGCTTGTTTGCCACCGTCGTTGTATAAAAAAAATATATATATAATAAATTTGACCAATCACGTGGCGCCTTTACTGAACTATAACCAACGACCGCTTTAGCTTAGTTGGTAGTGACCCTGCCTACGAAGCAAGAGGTCCCGGGTTCGAATCCCGGTAAGGGCATTTATTTGTGTGATGAGCATGAATATTTGTTCCTGAGTCGTGGATGTTTTCTATGTATTTAAGTATGTTTATCGTCGTCTAGTACCCATAGTACAAGCTTTGCTTAGTTTGGGACTAGGTCGATTTATGTAAGATTGTCCCTTAATATTTATTTATTTATTATAATGATTTTGACCAATAGAACGTCGCCTTGGTCCTAGAACAAGTCATCAACGAAACGATGAGCCGGCAAGCCTCGTGTCCTAAACACGGTACTCGACTTTAAGAGCCCTCATTGTGTAACGATTGTATAAAATACTATTGTTTGTCCATAGTGTGGGTAACAGTTGGGCTCGTCTCCGTGGATTGTATGTTCGATCTATCAGGGATGGATATTAACCAAAGGGAAAAAAACACCAACTTAAGGCTTTCAGTTTATTAGTTAAACAAATATCACTTTTATTTACAACCAAAGCAATCACAAATAATAGTATTAACTAATCGTAATCACCTAAAACTACTTAACAGATTGAAATATTTACAATAGAATTAACAATCGTTTTAACTTAGGTGTAGAGGCATGGGGGCGCTCGCGTCACACGTCATGCGTCACGTGTCACGCGTCACACGTCACACGTCACACGTCACCGTCACGCGGCTCGCGTCACGCCGCACCGAGCGGCTGCGTGACGACGGGCGAGCGGCGCGCCGCGCCTGGCGGCTCCGACAGCCGCAGCGCCACCTCCAGGTCGCGCAGCACCTGCACATACAATATCAATACAAACTAACATTACTACAAAACTGTAAGAGAATATATTTTTCACACCACTGCTCGGAAGGTGGCAAAAGATGGTTAGAATTCCGGCTTCAAAGCTGGGGTTAGTTGGACGTCGCACGAACAGACCATCTATGAGTTCAAACTGTCCAACAATGTTTTTGTAGTCTAGTTTGAACAGCGCTTCGAACTATCACAGCTCAAATACGATGTCTCAAAACGTATTTATAAGTAAATTTAAACTTAAAAAACTACTTAATCATGTTTAACTGAATTATTTACAGATTTAATATGTAGTTATTTAGTGTCTATGTAAAATGTTTTTAAGTGTTTTCAAATCGTGGCTGTATACCGAAGGGTCTTTGCCATACGCGCCTCACGTCAAATTCAACAAAATGGACGACGGACATGATGCAGTGTTTATTACGATTTGTATTCATTTCATCTAAAATGTATTTGTTTCCTCGCAAATGTGATGAAAAACATTGTGTATAAAACGGGCGTAAGAATATTGCAAACTCGAGTCATCAAAAGCCCTCCGCCTTCGGCGTCGGGCTTCTGATACACTCTTGTTCGCAATATTCCACTTCCGCCCCTCGTTAAACAATGTACTATTACGTCACACCTGGCCATAATGCGAGTTATACCGCACGCTGCGCGTACGGTAAAACTCGCATTGTGGCCAGGTCAAGACGTAAAATTGTGTACTCACCACGGGCGGTAATTCGTAAAGCCTGCGATCTGGGCCATTCACGAAATCACCGCCCTAGGTACGTAATGTACTATTTTCACGCCACTGCTCGGAAATGTGTGGTTAGTTGGATATCGCACGTACAGGCCAACTATTAATTCAAACTTTGAACAGTGATTCGCTCAATCACAGCTCCCGCCGCCCCCTTGTGAGAGTGTGAGGCGTGAAAAGCACTATGTAATGTCTCGGCCAAAAGTGCAATAGTTGGACTCGTCTCCTTCGAGATCCTCACCTTCGGCTCGGACCTCGAACCAACTCGTCCATCTATTTGCCTACTTTATAGCCTTTACAACAATGTACTATTGCACACTCGGCAACTACGGATTGAATACATATTGGCGCGTAAGGCAAAGAGGCTTCGGCATTCAGCCACGATTTTCAAACATCGTATTTGATTTAAAACCTCCTTGCTTCATAACTGACGCATGAGTGATCAGATACAATTGAAGTAAAAAACTATAACGCCCATGGGTGTAATAGGCTGTATGCCTGCGCATTATGAAGCCCTTTACGAGCAAGCAAGTAGCGACTCGAACATGCCGGGAACTCGTCGTGTGGCTCACCTCGGTCTCCTTGTGGTCGAGCAGCTGGAAGCGCGCGTCCAGCGCCGTGAGGTGCGCGAACGTGAGGTGCAGGTGCGCGTGCAGCCGCAGCAGCGCCAGCTCGCGGAAGTGCGCCGCGTACAGGTGCGCCACCACGTGGAACAGCAGCCGCACCACGCGCCGCACCACCGACTCGAACATGCCGGGAACTCGTCGTGTGGCTCACCTCGGTCTCCTTGTGGTCGAGCAGCTGGAAGCGCGCGTCCAGCGCCGTGAGGTGCGCGAACGTGAGGTGCAGGTGCGCGTGCAGCCGCAGCAGCGCCAGCTCGCGGAAGTGCGCCGCGTACAGGTGCGCCACCACGTGGAACAGCAGCCGCACCACGCGCCGCACCACCGACTCGAACATGCCGGGAACTCGTCGTGTGGCTCACCTCGGTCTCCTTGTGGTCGAGCAGCTGGAAGCGCGCGTCCAGCGCCGTGAGGTGCGCGAACGTGAGGTGCAGGTGCGCGTGCAGCCGCAGCAGCGCCAGCTCGCGGAAGTGCGCCGCGTACAGGTGCGCCACCACGTGGAACAGCAGCCGCACCACGCGCCGCACCACCGACTCGAACATGCCGGGAACTCGTCGTGTGGCTCACCTCGGTCTCCTTGTGGTCGAGCAGCTGGAAGCGCGCGTCCAGCGCCGTGAGGTGCGCGAACGTGAGGTGCAGGTGCGCGTGCAGCCGCAGCAGCGCCAGCTCGCGGAAGTGCGCCGCGTACAGGTGCGCCACCACGTGGAACAGCAGCCGCACCACGCGCCGCACCACCGACTCGAACATGCCGGGAACTCGTCGTGTGGCTCACCTCGGTCTCCTTGTGGTCGAGCAGCTGGAAGCGCGCGTCCAGCGCCGTGAGGTGCGCGAACGTGAGGTGCAGGTGCGCGTGCAGCCGCAGCAGCGCCAGCTCGCGGAAGTGCGCCGCGTACAGGTGCGCCACCACGTGGAACAGCAGCCGCACCACGCGCCGCACCACCGACTCGAACATGGCCGGGAACTCGTTCGCTGGAATAACAATATTAGCGTCGTCAATAAGAGAGAGAGCGTGCGTGTTGGAGGTTACGTGGAAATAAGGTTTTGCCTGATAGTAAGCAGACAGCGTCGCCTATGGATGCTTTTGCGATTCCAGAATAATTGAAAACGCGCTGCCGACCCTTCATTGATTTAAGAATTCTTAGTGTTGACAGCTAAAAACAAATGCAGGTCCCTTACTCTCAACAAAGCGAGCATTCTGCGTCCTTACTCTCCAGGAACACAACACATTACCCACGAAGCAAGTAAACTTTTGAATCAATATTTTTTGATTTTTTATACTGTTAAAGGTAACATGGTTTAGATTCGAGCTTTGGGTCGGTTCAGAATGTATTCTTACCTAACGCGATTGTGAACACAATTTCGTTCCATCAAAAATGGGATAGCGTACGGAAATGGAACGCCGCGCCGACAGCATCGAGTAGATGTCTCGAACAACAACAGTGAATCACAAAACAAGGAGCAGACAAGGTGCTCACAAATATCTGAACACGGTTCTATTGCTAAGGCATGAGGAGTGTATGGTTTGATATTTTTGAGCACCCTGAAGAGTACTGTTATATGATTTACTGTCATTCGGCACAAATCCCTCGCACTAGCGGACAGCAGGAGAGGCAGAGGTCGCCCCGCCCGCTTGTCACGTGGCAGGCCACCACATCAAGTGACTTGCAACAAGCCCAGTTGCACATGCAGCCCAGACAACCCAGGAGCGACCACCCTGGCGCGTGAGAACGAGGGGGGCCGACCCCAAATAATGGGAACGGGCACAGAAAGAAGAACAAGAAAAAGCCATTCGGCACAAATGGAAAATCGTCAACACGAAACGACCATTTTGAAATTGGACCGAAAGTGAATTTGACAAAAAATGTATTGTCTATAATTTTAGATGACCAATTTTTCTCATGTTCAAAAGGAATACAGCCCAAATTGAATTTTATCCAATATGAAATAGGTTCATATTCAAATACGTGCAAAGTGGATGTTGTCTAATTTAAATAAATATCAAAATTTAACATTTATTTTAAACAAAATTCATATAATTATAACGTATTTCCAATTCATCAGGATATATGATATATTTAGGGGATATATGTAAATATAGTGTAATACCTCATAGGTTAATTTAGTTTTAGTAATTTTTGTAGTTTCATAGACATATTTGTAATAATTTGTATAGTTTAATAATTTCGTATTAAATAATTAAATAATGAATTGGTCATATTTTTGGAGTGCACGTAATTCCATATGGACGTATTTCTTTCGACCTGTATCAAGCATGTCATTTTGACTTTTAGGACGTAATTACATTTAAGGTGAGGCATCTTGAGGAAATGACCACAAAGGTGTAAAATGGGGCTTCGAATTTCCTACTTTATTACGCGAAAACTACATAAAATGTGACAGTTTCTTCTTTAATCGATATGATACAGAGAAAGAATATAATGGAAAAATAAACCATCTAAGAAGAAACGATTCTTCTTTAAATGATATTTGAAGATATTTGCTACAATTATATGAGGCCCAAAACACGATTTGATTCATTTGCCTCGATAGATTAGGATCGCAAAGTTAGCTCTGATTTTGCGTTTTTTGGTAGCCCGAGTAGACTAAAATCTGAACCATTTTGTTGCTATTTAATTTTCAGTATTTATTTTTGTATCCTTTTGTTCCTTTATTTATCGTATGGCATACTATTTCTCTACTTAATTAAATGTTTATGATGTTAGATTTAAGGTAAGCAACTGCATCCGTCGAGAGAGTCTTTAAGTCAGCCGAATTCCCGCTAAATTTGGTGATGGGACACTCAAAGATGGTATGGTGTACCGTCTGATCTGGACAGCCACACTGGCATTCCGCTGACTCGCACCATCCCCATCTGCACCAAAGAGATGCGCAATTTCCGACCCCTGTCCTGATCCGGTTTAGTAGGCAAGTTCGCAGTTTTGTTTTCCTTATTATTATATATGTGACAAGCAAGTGGGCTCCTTTTATTTTTAATATACATAAATCGGTAGGATTAAGCACATAAATACAAAATCACGCACATATCGGACACGCATAACGCATAAGTCACTTCCTTTCAATTTTACTAGGCAGATGGCCATAAGGCCTCGTACCGGAAGGACGTCACGTCAGTCGCGATTTTTTCGTTTTGACAATTGTATAATTCGCTAATTTAATACCAGCAATCTAAAAATAATACGTTTTTAGGGAAAATCCATAGGGTGTTACGTGGCTATCCATAGAGATTTTCCCTAAAAACCATGAGGCAAATTGTGTTATTGTGATCAATTAAAGACGAAATATAGTCACCCGATTGGATACAGTTCTTCAAGATACCTAATAACTACACTTCAACTCGCGCCCGCTAGGCGGGTTGCTGGCAGACCTGGGTAAGAGTTTGAGAGTCAAATGAAGAACAAGAAGTAGGTAGCAAATATTTGTAATATATAAATGCAGCTAAAATAGCAACGTATTCCATGGCATATAAATGTGCATTTACAAGCCTATAAAAATAAAATAATAGATATTGTTTATTTAATGTTGTTTAACGTGAGCTTCCGTCGCGAATTGTTTACCAGCGTTTTGGTGCCCGCTTACGCTGGTTAATCAAAGTTTGAATGTGATATACCTAGTTATAAATTTACAGTTTTTGGAAGTCAATGGAAGGCCTGACTTGTTGCCAAACATGATTATTTGTGAACGGAAAGGTTTTGATTCCCTTGCCTGTGTACAGTTACAAACAGGTTTTATTTTTCATAGATCTAAGTGATTGCATACAGTTGACAGACAACGATGTGATACTAAGTTTTTCTTATTTTTGGGGTACGGAACTCTACTAAAAAAAAACCAAGGTTACTGACCTGCCGCTGTAAAGTGATATGGTGTGCGTGAAATGTAGTAGTGTGTGTCACTGGGGAAAATTACGATAATGTTGCGCCGCCGAGTGTTATTTTAGTGTCGCGTATGTAGCTTCATTCGACTTGTTTCGCCTTAAGCATTGCAGAGGCGTGATAATTTTCCATGTCGAGGATTTACAAATTGACGTATTCAGATTCGATCAATAATTTCGAGTTGTTAATTTTCTATTTGTTAGTCCTAGCGGTACGCCAAAAATAGCAGCAAAGGGTGTTAAAAGCATTAAAATCGGAACGATTGATCTTTAGGCCATACGAATCAATTTGACCCGTAGCACGAAAAAAAAACAAAAAAGGAGAGGAGTTATGACGACATCTTTTTTTGTATGGAAAAAATAATAATTTTGTTCTCAAACCTATCGTGTGTGGTATCTAATGAAAGGGCATACTAAGCCAATGCTAAAATATATCTCATTATTATATTTCAGTCACCTGTTTTAAATTAAAATTAAAATCATTTTCAAAACATACCAAGTGATCTCTTATACTGTACTGATTATCTCACATCTACATTTAACTTGTTGCTGTTATAGGTGATAATGTCATTGCGTCGTGGTTTTAAGATTTATGATAAGCCCAAAAATAACAATTATACGTAAGTATGCGTCATTTTGCCTTCACGTTTATGTTCAACCGTGAGGCCTGTGATGAGGCCCTGTGTAATAATAGGGTCTATATCGGGTGGCATAAAATTGTTGGTCCTACTATTTTGTCGCATACCAACTTTATGCCGAATAACGTATGGCATAAACATTGTTGTGCATATTTTTTATTTGCCGAAATTGTTGTTCCTACTATCGATTGTCCTAAATATTTATTGTCCGAATGTTTATTGTGACGAAGTTTTTTTTTTAGAATGATTGATGTGCATAACTTTGATGTTACTAATATTTAGTTCTAAAAATGTTGTGCATACATTTTGTTACTCATATCGATAGTGCTAAATATTTATTGTCCGAATCTCAAAACAGGTTGGATCTGGTCAGAATTGCCTATTACTTAAATTACTTATGACCTGCCCTCATGTCGACGGAGCCCCGCTCCGCGGGGCCCCTATTTCTGCTCTGAGGGACACAAGTGAACCCTAACCTAACCGACCTAAAACAGAGTTCGCTTGTGTGTGTTGTTTAATAGCCGTGCGGCGAGTCGACGCCACCCCGCTGCGCGGGGTGTCTATTTCTGCTCTGAGGAACAAAAGGCAACTAACGAACCTATCTAATTGATGTAAATGAAGGTTGTCTTTGCTGAGAATTGCCTAATACTTGAGGTTATTTAAGTATTAGGCAATTCTGCAAATGACTCGCCTTCATTCGACAGAGCCCCGCGGGGTCCCTATTTCTGCCCTGAGGGACAAAAGGCAACTAAAGAACCTATCTTATTTATCTAGATGTAGGTCGGGTCTGCTCAGAGTTTAAAAATAGTATAAAATTTAGGAACAAAATAGTATAGGTGGTGTAATTTTAGCTAATTTAATAATAGGCAAAATAATTACTATGACAATGAAAATTAGGACTATTTCTTTTTAGGTAATTCGATGTTCGAGTAATCAATATTAGGATAAACATACTTTAGAACTTTTAAATGTGTATGCGCAAAAATGAATAGGCTAAATAAGTAGTATGCCACTTCAACATTATGCCAAACATTCTCGGCCAAAAACTTTTAGGACGATTAACATTATGCGATACGACAGGCGCCCGTAATAATACATGTCGACTAGCACAGTACTTAGTTGAAATATCGCTGTATAACCATAAATAAGACACAACAGAGTATTCGAAGCGCTGACATTGATTCCTATCATTCGGTATTCGGTCAATGGAGATGGTGGACCAGACTCTTGATGGAACTGGACCGTCCATGTAGTTAACGTACTAGGCATCTCACTGGGACAAAGTACATGATAAAGGGTTTCATTTTGTCCGTTTTTGCAGCAGCCCGGATTTGTCGTAAATGTCCTTGAGTGCTCCTGCTAAAGTCTTCCCAGGGCCGGATTTGGAAGTCTGGAGGCCCTGGGGCAACAAACAACTGGGGTCAAAGAACATCCCGAATACTTCAAGTTACGGAGTGAAGTCATAGAGAGACGAACAAGACCACATCTTATGTCCCTTCTGTACAAACCTCCCAGTCACAAGGACATATACAAAAGAAATGTATTTAATACAACTATAACTATTTTTAATAATTTACCAAATGATTTAAAAACATTATCGGGGAATATATTTAGACATAAATTGACGAAATGGCTGATGGATAAATGTTTTTACAATGTAAGGGAATATCTAAATTATAAAAATCTACTGACATCTTACTGACTGATTGTATCTTATTATTATCATTATTTTTAATTCAGTGACATCTATCAATATTATATTCTAGCGTTATTTATTAAGTATTTGTACACATGCTTGCATGTTGAATACAAGGACATTTTATACTGTAAAACCTTTTATAACTGTATTCTGACAAATAAAAACTTGTGATTTCTGACAGAGAGAGATGCCTCGGGGCAGCTCCTCCCCCGAACCCGGCCCCAAGCTGAAAGGGCTTCCAATAAATAAGGGAAGGAAAGATAGGTACCGTATTTGGTGGGGAAGAGGGTCTCGTCGTTGACGGTGTTCTGCGTGAGCGTCATGACGTAGTCGACGTACTGCGGCGCGGCCACGCGCGCCTTCTTGCCGCGCTCGTCCACCCACGCGTACACGCGCCCGCCCGGGCCCGACATGTCCGGGCACGAGCTCGCCGTGCAGAACTCCGACACGGCGCCGTATACCAGGTTCACGTGCTCGAATAGCGCCGACGCTGAAACAGAAATACACTTTATGTTGCGAGACAGGCCTTATTCATCGGTTCCCCCTGTTTTGGCATATTTTTTAGGGTTCCGTAGTCAACAAGGAACCCTTATAGTTTCGCCATGTCCGTCCGTCTGTCTGTCTGTCTGTCTGTCTGTCCGTCTTCGGCTTAGCTCAGTATCCATTACTACTAGAAAACTATAATTCGGCATGGATGTATAAATCAATCACGCCGACAAAACAGTACAATAAAATCTTGATAAATATATTTTTTTAGGGTACCTCCCCTGCACCTAAAGGGGGGATGTATTTTTCTTTTCTAGTTAAACCCATGATGTGGGGTATCGTTGGATAGCTCGTTTAAAAATATATGATTCCTAGAACTACTTTTCAAATCAGTGATTAGTTTGCGAGATATTGGGCTTTAAAGTTCTAATACCCATACTTCAAGAAAGACATTGAGATGTTAGAAAAAGTTCAGAGAAGATTCACCAAAATTCCCACACAGCTCAAATGATTGCCTTACGAGGGAAGACTGCACAAATGAGGCTTAACAACACTCGAAGAGAGACGTGCACGGGGGCAACTGATTGACACTTTTAAAATCTTACATGGCTGTTACGACTGTCCAGAACTGAGCGACCTGTTCACTCGCAATACAAACACACGCACGAGAGGACACAACTTTAAACTGTCAGCAAATAAATGTAAAACAAACACCGGCAAAAACATAATCTCAAATCGAATCCATACTATCCATCCATACTATACTATACTATATACTATATATACTATATACTATATACAACGTGTCCCAAAACTCAACGATAAGCCGGCACCAGAGGATGGAGCTGCTTATGATTAGTCGAGAAAAAATAAGGAAAAAAATATCTCAATTATTTTAGAAATTACAGAAAAAAACTGAAATTCATCGAAAATCGACATCCCTAATGGTATTTTTAACGACCATGTCTACAAATATTCAAATATTATGTTTTTTTTGTTTTTGGAAACTTAAGTAGCCCTGCTATCTAACACAGTTCTTAAAAATACCAAAATACATGTAGTTTTTACACAAAAAATAATCAAAATTCATTTTGTCCCTACAATTTTGAAAGATTTTTTCTTACAGTCCACTTTCAATCATCATGGTGTAAAAAAATAGTATTGACACCACTATGGCAATTATTTTCAAAAGTTGACGCAACTAACCAAGATTCCAAAATGGTATAATACTTTGGGAAACCTAGTCACAACAAAAAACAACGAATTTTTAAACAAGAACCGACATTTTTAAATGTTGATATTAATCACTTTTGAAAAGGGTTGTTGTTGCAAGTTTTAAAATTTCAATGGAAAATGTGGGTAGTTAATACAATTTTCAAGTCAGTACACTCTGATCCTTTGTTCGCTGTGCACCGTTCCGTATTAATTGATGTGGCTCTCATACTAACAACTCTTGGCTTTGCTTTTTGGACTGGTGATCTGCAAACTGTACTGACCTGGCATTATTTTGGACTGTGATTGTGTTTTGTGTATTGGACTTTTTCCGTATTCTGGATTGTTTAGCGTTTATCATGCCGCTACCGTACACACCGTTGGAATACGCTAATATGCATCTCATTTATGGAGAATGCCGATGCAATGCTAACGCTGCTAGCAGATTGTATCGAGAAAGGTACCCAAATGTTCAAAGACATCCGGATTATCGAGTGTTTATTAATGTACATCAAGGTCGTTTACCATTTGTCAGGAGACACACTGGAAAACCTAGATTGGAACGCGATGAAGAAGTTCTCAATGAAATAGAAAACGATTCAACTACCTCGGTACGTGCCATAGAACTAGCTACGGGAATACCAAAAAGTTCTGCACATCGAATTCTAAAACGTCACAGACTTCACCCATATCACTACAGGCGTGTGCAGACGTTACTACCGCGGGACTATCCACATCGGGTCGCATTTTGCCGTGCGATGCTGCAAAAGCACAGGGAAGATCCCCAATTCTTAGACAAAGTTCTATGGTCGGATGAATCAACCTGCAAGAAAGATGGCTATTCAAATCTACACAACTTACATAGTTGGAGCAATGAAAATCCGCACCTGATGAGAGAAGACAAATCTCAGTATCAATTCAAGGTTAACTTATGGACGGGCATCTTAAATGGAAATGTAATTGGACCCTTTGAGTTACAAGGAAACCTTAATGGTGATGGCTATTGGAACTTTTTACAAAACGACTTGCCTGAATTATTAGAAGACGTGCCTTTACGTGATTTACAAAACATGTGGTTTCAAAATGATGGTTGCCCAGCTCACTATGCCCGTGCAGTGCGAGAATACTTAAACCAAGAGTATCCAGGGCGTTGGATCGGGCGACTTGGTCCTATCTTGTGGCCACCCCGTTCGCCCGACCTGAACCCCCTGGACTTCTTCTACTGGGGCTGTCTTAAAGACAAAGTCTACTCAAAACCCATAGCAACATTGGACGAGCTTCGCCAAAAAATCACACAAGCTGCGGATCATATCAATGGTAGAAGATATGCTCGACGGATAAAACGATCATTTCTAAGGCGATGTCATGTCTGTATTAATGCCGGTGGCAGGCAATTTGAACATTTACTGTAGTATTAATAATGTAGTAAATGAATTTAAAAAAATGAAAAAAAATTGTACCATTTCTTTGCATTTATTCAACATTTTTCAACAACAAAAATCCTTTTTTGGGTACAGTAAAAGTGATTACCGCCAACATTAAATAATGTCGATTCTTGTTTAAAAATTCGTTGTTTTTTGTTGTGACTAGGTTTCCCAAAGTATTATACCATTTTGGAATCTTGGTTAGTTGCGTCAACTTTTGAAAATAATTGCCATAGTGGTGTCGATACTATTTTTTTACACCATGATGATTGAAAGTGGACTGTAAGAAAAAATCTTTCAAAATTGTAGGGACAAAATGAATTTTGATTATTTTTTGTGTAAAAACTACATGTATTTTGGTATTTTTAAGAACTGTGTTAGATAGCAGGGCTACTTAAGTTTCCAAAAACAAAAAAAAACAGTAATATTTGAATATTTGTAGACATGGTCGTTAAAAATACCATTAGGGATGTCGATTTTCGATGAATTTCATTTTTTTTCTGTAATTTCTAAAATAATTGAGATATATTTTTTTCCTTATTTTTTCTCGACTAATCATAAGCAGCTCCATCCTCTGGTGCCGGCTTATCGTTGAGTTTTGGGACACGTTGTATACTATCCATACTAATATTATAAATGCGAAAGTGTGTCTGTCTGTCTGTCTGTTACCTCTTCACGCTTAAACCGCTGAACCGATTTGGATGAAATTTGGTATAGAGATAGTTTGAGTCCTGGAGAAGGACATAGGATAGTTTTTTATCCCGGAAATCATCCCCCAAGGGGATGAAGTGGGGGGTGAAATTTTGTATGGAGCTACGATATAAACGAGTTCCACGCGGACGGAGTCGCGGGCAGAAGCTAGAAGTAAATACATGGAACAAATAACCCTCAGAAGTAGTGAACGCTAGAAGTGTTAACAAGTTTAAAAACAGACTCGACAAACTATCTAAAGCAGTGTGAACCTGTGCTAAGTGAACTATGATTTAGACGTATGTCTAAAATAGGATAATAATAATAATAATATTTTGTTATTCGAGTCACGTGCCACTCGCCAGCAAGTTGCGGGATCCTGAGCATAAGCCCCTTTACGTTTATGCCAGCGGTCACACACGACTGCTTGCCGCCCCGCTGCCCGCTGCCCGCCGGCGTCCAGACAGCCTTGGGGTCAACTTCCAAAATCTGTGACGGACAATGTCATCAAATAATGTAATGTGACTTTAGTTAAAGATATAAATTGCTCAGATAATTTTGAACGCATATGCATTGGAAATATTGGAATGAATAAAATTCTACTCTCTGATACTTGTATAACATTCAAGATACAAGATATTTATTCATAAAGTCAATGTTTTACAAGTCAGTCAAATAGTTACATATTGGTATGCGATATGCCGAATTAGATGGGCATATAGAGCAGATACGAGTCAAATAGTTGTTTAAATGGGGAAACTCGACTAACACCTTTTTATTTATTTACTTCAAAAGGCACAGTGACGAACTTAAGCATTAGTACACATTCAATAGTTTGAAATATATGGTAATGGTAAGACCTACATTTTTCTACCTCCTGGTGAAGAACCCAGGAGCCAGAGTATCTGCCAGCCTGGATAAAAGGCCAATGTTGGGTATGGATATGTATCATTGTATGTATAGAGATGGCGAGAGCATCGGCCGAGCAGATGCGCGGACGCTGTTACTGGGAATGTGATCGTCGCCGTTACAGCCACGATCCACGTTGATGCGTGACGAGTCTGATCAGGGGGAGGCTCGGGGAACAGGTGCGGCGGCGGAAGCCCGGCGTTCCCATCTGTTCTATTCCACTACAAAATGTGTTGGGCTATGTTCTGTAACGTCACTGCCTAGTAGAGCAAGTGGGATGGACCTGAAGCGCGGAAACCGCCACGAGAGCGAGAGTCGAGAGCTCGTGATCGCAGATGCAATTAAGGCGAGCGGGTCGGGAGGGAACCGGAGTTGCTGATCGTTGCGACTAAACAGGTTTGCTATTATTAAACTTTATAGTACTAGCTACCGACAATCTTCGTTATTGAATATAACACGCTTTCGTCCGTCCCAGTGAAATTTAACGATCGAAAATTAGTGGAAAGCTATTCGGCGATAACCGACGCGGCGCAACGCGCCATCCGCAATCGTGCCGCAGGGCAGGCCCGCCGCCAAACGATACCTATGATTGGCAGAATAAGGGTGTAGACTCGAAAATTATCATTAATCCAAAATAAAAAAGGCAAAAAAATATGCCTACTGACGAAAATCCCATTCAGATATCTCAAAGAATTACGGAGCTACAACCGTTTTAATATTGCTTGTTAGAGAGAGAAAACGCAAACGGTGTGTGACGTCACATTATAGGATGCTGCCGGGGGGCCGCGTCGACGGCGACGCCGACCACGTTGCGACGCGGCACGTTGCCGTCTTCTGTGACGTCACACTCTTCCAGCGTCATCGTTTCATATGAAGTTGCGTTTTGCGAAAAAGGGACAGAACATACCCCTTCTTAAAACTTCGTGATTATTTAACCTTTTGCGTTGATTTTTTCTCCATTTGACTACAGTTGTTATCCTTTTTCGAAAAAATATGACATTATTGATTATTTTATTTAGTGTCTACGCCCCTATTGCCTGACAATGGCCAAAAAAAGTGGTGATACCTCTAAATATTGAATGGGCTTAACTGATTACTATTAACTGCACCTTCTTGTTTAAAAACATCGCGACAAGCTAATTATCAAAGTATACTGCTCATTCATAATCAAGGCCGGATTCCACCGAACCGATATAGGCCTTCAATCCGCGGTTAAACGTTAAAATTGTATAGACTAATCTTGGAATTTACTTATATATTTGGTCGCGAACACGAAAGCAAACACGCAATTTGTCCAGTACCTACGTAGGCATGCCACGACAACTAACTTGGCAGTTTTCTTTACACCAACAACACTGTCGTGGCGTGACGACTCATCGTCACACCACCCCATAAAATAATTAAGAAAAATGCTAATTAGGAGTCTAAATTATTAGAGCTTGAGAAATGTAGTTGGAATATCGTTAATAAGAGCAACGAGAAGCTCAATATTTTGAAGAAAGAAAGAAGAAAGAAACCATTTATTCGTGACAACAAACGCAATAACAAATTTCAGACACATCCACATTTGTCACCAAATGGGCAGAACTCAGCATAGTGCTGGCAGGGCCGGCGCCGGTCTTCCGTATTTTATTATAATAATAATATCATTAATTATTGCACACCATGTTATTACATGGACCCTGACAGGGTATTGCAAATTGTCCTTAAAAATGTTGAAGAAAGAATACTTTATTCGTGACAACAACGCAGCACACAACACATTTTAGGCACATACACATTTGTCAAGAAATGGTCACAATAACAACCCAGCATAATGCACGCCTACTCTAATAAAGTATGAATATTACCTACTGATGTCTACCACCTTCAAAAATGTACGTAAGTTCAGCAAATAAATGAATTTCAATTTCAATGATGGCAGAGCCAGCGCTGCTCTTCCTGTTTTATCAATTACTAGCTTCTGCCCGCGACTCCGTCCGCGCGGAACTCGTTTATATCGTAGCTTCATACAAACTTTCACCCCCCAGTTCATCCCCTTGGGGGATGATTTCCGAGATAAAAACTATCCTATGTCCTTCCCCAGGACTCAAACTATCTCTATACCAAATTTCATCCAAATCGGTTCACCGGTTTAAGCGTGAAGAGGTAACAGACAGACAGACAGACACACTTTCGCATTTATAATATTTATAATAATATATAATATAATAAATATCATATTATAATATATAATATTATAAGTATATAAGTATAAGTATATAAGTATAAGTATATAAGTATATAAGTATGGATTAGTATGGATAGTATGGATAGCCCTTGAGAGTGATCAGTCTACACTTTTTGTCTTCAAATAACAAACAACAAATCTCGAGTCTAGTTCTCTTAGGTTCTATCAACCGGAAACAGAAGCGCTCTAGCCTAGCGGCGCTTGCGAGTCGGAAACGATAACGCAGGTTAAGCAAAGATGGTAGCGGTCAGTCTTTGGATGGGTGACCGCCTGATGTTTGAGTGTTTAACATAAATGAGCGCTTCCGTGCTTTGGAAGGCACGCTAAGCAGTTGATCCAGGCTGATGTCTATGACAGGTAGTCGTGAAGCCGAGTTAGAGGCCTTCGGGCGGCTTAAGAACTAACAGTCGAGTTGCCCACTCACTTGACAAAGGGGGGACAACTGTTACTCGCGTTCGCAGGAGCTACCTACCGCAGCCCTGCACGTGTCCCCTGGGTGATACTAAAGAGTGACAAACTATAAATGCCAAAATAATATATGCCATACAATTAAATAAATAACCGGAAACAAGAAGCGGAAATCACGTGCGAATCGACTCGCTCTTCACAATTTTTTTAGACACAAAGTCCACTTACTTCGACAAACGAGGAGACATTTGCAAGCCTTATTGCAATGAAATTAAAGTTATTAATAGCCAATGGACTATTAATTATCACGAATGCGAAGACTCGTTTACATTTGCTCGTTAACACGGCTCATTTTATCTGAATAAATAAATAAAAATTCAAAATTGGAGCGTCGTAGTGTCCTCGTTTGTACCAACCGGTAGTAGCTACAAACTTCAGTGGTATCTAATCTAGTAGCGGCCGTGCGTGACAAAGTCAAAGAAACAACGGCAGAGCGAGTCTGGCTAACGCAGCCTCGAACAGAAAGAAACCAAGCCACAGATCCAATATGCATGATCTAAACATATACAATCCACAGGTCAGGTCAGGTCTATTTGATTTGGGTTTTATTCCCCGCATAAGTTCCGTAATATATTGACGTTACTGTACGAAGCAACTGTCACAAGTTCACGACCTTCCGCAAATAGAGGTGCGAGATTCTAATGATGTTGAGTAATTTCGAATATTACACTGTGGTAGACTTATGTAGACATGTGAGGTGCACGACATCGACACCCATTGAGGTCACCCAGTGGCGGATTTGCCCTAAAGCCTAGCAGGCCCAGACTAAGGTGATTGTGGCAACCCATCGTGGAAAAAACCTAAGTACCTGAATAATGGGCGCTGAGAAAGAGCCGTTTACCATGTCTACTTTACCCGTTATAATTACATTGAGTGCGCATGTAGCCTTGGGCGGCCCTAGACCGAACTTGGCGTATGCGGTCGGCATGGTGTCCCGCAAGCATTGAGTGCGCATGTTGCCTTGGGCGGCCCTAGACCGAACTTGGCGTATGCGGTCGGCATGGTGTCCCGCAAGCATTGAGTGCGCATGTTGCCTTGGGCGGCCCTAGACCGAACTTGGCGTATGCGGTCGGCATGGTGTCCCGCAAGCATTGAGTGCGCATGTAGCCTTGGGCGGCCCTAGACCGAACTTGGCGTATGCGGTCGGCATGGTGTCCCGCAAGCATTGAGTGCGCATGTAGCCTTGGGCGGCCCTAGACCGAACTTGGCGTATGCGGTCGGCATGGTGTCCCGCAAGCATTGAGTGCGCATGTAGCCTTGGGCGGCCCTAGACCGAACTTGGCGTATGCGGTCGGCATGGTGTCCCGCAAGCATTGAGTGCGCATGTAGCCTTGGGCGGCCCTAGACCGAACTTGGCGTATGCGGTCGGCATGGTGTCCCGCAAGCATTGAGTGCGCATGTAGCCTTGGGCGGCCCTAGACCGAACTTGGCGTATGCGGTCGGCATGGTGTCCCGCAAGCATTGAGTGCGCATGTAGCCTTGGGCGGCCCTAGACCGGACTTGGCGTATGCGGTCGGCATGGTGTCCCGCAAGCATTGAGTGCGCATGTAGCCTTGGGCGGCCCTAGACCGGACTTGGCGTATGCGGTCGGCATGGTGTCCCGCAAGCATTGAGTGCGCATGTAGCCTTGGGCGGCCCTAGACCGAACTTGGCGTATGCGGTCGGCATGGTGTCCCGCAAGCATTGAGTGCGCATGTAGCCTTGGGCGGCCCTAGACCGGACTTGGCGTATGCGGTCGGCATGGTGTCCCGCAAGCATTGAGTGCGCATGTAGCCTTGGGCGGCCCTAGACCGGACTTGGCGTATGCGGTCGGCATGGTGTCCCGCAAGCATTGAGTGCGCATGTAGCCTTGGGCGGCCCTAGACCGAACTTGGCGTATGCGGTCGGCATGGTGTCCCGCAAGCATTGAGTGCGCATGTAGCCTTGGGCGGCCCTAGACCGAACTTGGCGTATGCGGTCGGCATGGTGTCCCGCAAGCATTGAGTGCGCATGTAGCCTTGGGCGGCCCTAGACCGGACTTGGCGTATGCGGTCGGCATGGTGTCCCGCAAGCATTGAGTGCGCATGTAGCCTTGGGCGGCCCTAGACCGGACTTGGCGTATGCGGTCGGCATGGTGTCCCGCAAGCATTGAGTGCGCATGTAGCCTTGGGCGGCCCTAGACCGGACTTGGCGTATGCGGTCGGCATGGTGTCCCGCAAGCATTGAGTGCGCATGTAGCCTTGGGCGGCCCTAGACCGGACTTGGCGTATGCGGTCGGCATGGTGTCCCGCAAGCATTGAGTGCGCATGTAGCCTTGGGCGGCCCTAGACCGGACTTGGCGTATGCGGTCGGCATGGTGTCCCGCAAGCATTGAGTGCGCATGTAGCCTTGGGCGGCCCTAGACCGGACTTGGCGTATGCGGTCGGCATGGTGTCCCGCAAGCATTAAGTGCGCATGTAGCCTTGGGCGGCCCTAGACCGGACTTGGCGTATGCGGTCGGCATGGTGTCCCGCAAGCATTGAGTGCGCATGTAGCCTTGGGCGGCCCTAGACCGGACTTGGCGTATGCGGTCGGCATGGTGTCCCGCAAGCATTGAGTGCGCATGTAGCCTTGGGCGGCCCTAGAGCGGACTTGGCGTATGCGGTCGGCATGGTGTCCCGCAAGCATTGAGTGCGCATGTAGCCTTGGGCGGCCCTAGACCGGACTTGGCGTATGCGGTCGGCATGGTGTCCCGCAAGCATTGAGTGCGCATGTAGCCTTGGGCGGCCCTAGACCGGACTTGGCGTATGCGGTCGGCATGGTGTCCCGCAAGCATTGAGTGCGCATGTAGCCTTGGGCGGCCCTAGACCGGACTTGGCGTATGCGGTCGGCAAACTAAACTGTCCAACGCCCCATTCCACGCTTAAGGTGCTACAGTGATTCAGATCACCATAATGCACTCACTGGACGCTCCACGAGCGGCATGATATGCATGGTATGTAAGGTCTGCTTCTGGGTATTTGACTGGTTATATCCGAAGCTAGCTGGCTAGTAGAGAATTCGGACGGAGAGGCCAGCTCCATGGCTGAAACCGTCTTGCAGAAAAGAACCCAGATGATGGATTTGGATATATTATTAATTGTGAACTGTGCTAATCAGGGCTAAATTAAGATGATCTCAGTGGATGTGGATGTCACGGTAAGGTGAGGTGAGGTGGAGGGTATGTAGAGTGGATACTGACTGTGCGAGGCGAGCCACTCGTTGTAGTCGAGGTGGCGCGGCAGGTCGACCAGCTGGCGCATGTCCAGCTCAGGCAGCTTCCGCTCCAGCAGCGCCTCCTGCAGGTACAGCTTGGGGTCTCCCGCCGCCTCGCCCTCGCGCTCCTTGCGCCGCGCCTTCCTGCAAACAACAACGTGCCCTGTTAGTGCCGAGTCTGGTGAGTCCGTGTCCGTACAAAATACATTATTCCAATTTAGGAGCGAGAGCGACAAATGGACCACATGTCGACTATTTTCAGGATACATTTTATGCCAAAAGAAATAAAATTATACGTTCAATTCTAACCAATACCGTTCAGAAGGACGCGTCATACAGGGCCGGATTGTGGCCAAGTGCATCAGAGACGGAGCTCTACAATGTTTAGCAATTAATAAGTTTGTGTAAACACGAGTATCGAACAAAATACATTAGCCAATATAGTAAAACCCAGTACCTAATTAATATCATGCATATCGCCAAATATTACAATGACCTTACCTATGCGTTTGGCAATCGTATTTTACACAAAGCAATTGATGAAATCATGGATATCAATTTCTTTGGTAACAGTTCGATAATTCATGTGAAACATTAGCATGCCATATTTAGTGACGCGACCATAGGTAATAGCCGGGCAGCGGAAAAATACGACGAAACCTTACAAAATACAGAAATCAGAGCTATCATAAATTGACCAACTAGCCATCAGTGTTAAACACAAACATGTGTTTATGTGTATTACTGACGGGGAGTCCGCCGACTGCCGTGAGCGATCATAGAAGAGTTGATGCGTTCGGGTGAAATCGTTTAGTTCGGCAACAACTTGTAAGTCAGCGAGAGAGAAATACATCATCATCATCATCACCTCCCTGGCGATTTCCAATTTGTGCCTCAATGGAGCCCGGGGTCCGCTTTGACACCTAATCCCAAGATTTGGCGTAGGCACTAATTTTACGAAAGCGACTGCCATCTGACCTTCCAACCCAGAGGGAAAACTAGACCTTATAGGATTGTATATGTTTTCCTTCACTGAAAAGCTAACGGTAAATATTCCGTACATAAGTTCCGAAAAACTCATTGGTACGAGCCGGTATTCGAACCGACCACCGCCGCACGCCTGAACACTAGGCTACCGTATTCCTACTGTCTATAATAGACCCGATGCCTATTCTAAATGCTCATGGGCTGCACCACCTATAGACAGTCTCCAAACGATCAAGGTGACAACATGGAATTAGTGCTTGTCCTAGCTAGGTTATGAGGAGATTAGTAGGCAAGTCATTCGTTATGATTTTCATATATTTTTTCGTGTACATGTTATTTTGCATGGACATGTTACTTTAAGCATGTAATTATCATACCTCGGAACGCGGATATGGCGAGAGGTGGCATGATAGATAATATATATAAAGGCACACGTTATACAACGTACCCTGGTTTGATGCTAGTCTCGCCAATCGCCTCTTTCTTTATAGTAACGCAAAATAAAACAAATGCTCAGCCATATATAGTTACCACTAAACCAGATGTGTATTCACGGCAAAGGGAATCCGCTTCAAACCCACGTAATTTAGTGAAATTAATGCGTCAAAAAATAAGGTTAATCTGTTTTAGATACTGATTATAGAGGTTAAGTGCGAAATACGTAATCAATAATCACTGACCACGTTTGACGCATTAGTTCCATTGGGTAATAACGCCGATAGTAACATGTCAAACCTATACGAAAACAAGGTTCTGTCAAAAATTTAATTTTTGGTACAAGCTTTTATTGCCGACTGAACTTTTCTGTATACCATCATCAACTACTCATTGAGACGATTCTAACGAGCCCAAACTCAACGGGGTTACGTCGGTTAAGTACTGAATTCCCATGGCCACCTTCTGTCTCCATCATCAGATCAGCTCGATGGTACCATATTATTGAATTGTCATCCAAACTATACTTATACCCAAAATTTCAGCTCAATCGGTCACCGGGAAGTGGGTCAAATTTAACTTGCAAGATTTGATTACAGACAGACATACAACGGGACAGGTGAAACTAAATAAAAGCTTGTAAAAAGGGTTTTAATAAAGTGGTCAAAAGTTTAGGTGCCTATCGAGATGTAATTAACAGTGTTAAAATGTGTAACCAAATCTGGGCTGTTATTCGCTACGCGCTAAAGCAGCTCACCCCGCCCGATCACCCGTCACGTAACTAGACCTCTACCTACATTTGGTTACTACGCATCGCGGTGTCAAGATATATTTGTGGGTGAGCGTTGAGGTGAGCTTATAACAAGTTACAGAATAGGGGGGCTGTTATCAGCTGCCGCGCAGTAGCTTATGTGGGCGCGGAGCGGATTGGACTCCACAACTGTATGTATCGCTACATTATCAGGAAGTAAAGGACAAAGGTCCGCGTCCGCACCTACCGCGCCGCGCTGTCGCTGTAGGACCGCGGCGGCGGCGGCGGCGGCGGCTGGGCCGATGTAAACAAGATCGCGCGACTTGACGTCACGCCACGCCTGGCCGACTGCCGAGTGCCGACACTGCCGACCCACGGGGTTCGGTAGGCTTTTGTTATGGTCAAGAGCCCTTGAACACTACTCGACTTTACAATAACAATAGACTATTTCACAATAATTATATAGGTATGCCAATAATACAAATACAAACAAATACAAATAATGTATTGATAAGACATAATGTACATCAGTTTTACTATAGACTAGGAGCTTACTATTAGAGGCAAATAATAATAGTCTGCTTCTGTTGTAATGAAGCGTAGGACGGCACGTGCCAACTGCCGGAGGTTTCAGTTGTTCAGTTTTTAGTGTCTCATAAACTCATAACTCGTAACATAATGCTTTGGAATTTATTGCACGCTATAATATTTACAGACGGGGAGATAGTACGAAGAGAGATCATTTCTATTGCAGTACGTGATCGTTCCGGATTTGCGTTCAATGAGCATATTTCACTCGCTTTAGTATTTATACGAGCATACCTTATGATTGATATTATGGAATGTGGCGGACTCCCCTGTTGTCAGAACTGGACTCTCCTCCCTCGGACTCTTGGGATGGGAAGCCCGTCTACAGCTTTTTGAATGGACTACTTTGATGCTATTCGGCCAATCTCAAGAATACTAACACTAGCACAACACCGAACGATTAGCCTTCATTTCATTGGGGTCTAGCCCTCTCCTATTGAGTACCAGCTGCTACCTTTGTTGACTAGTATAATTATGAATTCTACGATACTATGCTCTTAAGTGAGACATTTCTACGATTCCTGGCCTTGGTATCTGGGGGCAGGGCAGTGCCCCCGCCAAGTATGTATGTATGTAAATACTTTATTGTACACAAGACACAGGTAAAAATACAGACAAAAAAAAATTAATTCGGTACAAAGGCGAACTTATCCCTGTAAGGGATCTCTCCCAAGTCGAGTAAAACAGCGGCATGGCTTACATCCTTTTATCGAAGTAGTTCAGGCCATTTTCGACCCTCCTATAACTTCGTTGTGGTTAAAACTAGAAGCATGAATTTTCAGTAATTGTATAAACACGGTATATTTCAAATTTGATCAATTTGAACCAGTAATTTAAGAATTATAATATAACTAGTCAAAGTTTCTGGCAAATAAAGATTAATAAGAAATTCACCTGAGACTTGGTACTATGAAATATCTCACAACTTTTTACGGTGGAAGAGTTTCGAGACTTGGCCTCTCTTTTACATGGAATGTTTTTTATGGTATTATTATCATGACCATAACTCTGTAACATCCTGTAACCTATGTTGGACAAATAAATGATTTTATCTTTTATCAGAATCGATCGGACAGTGACTTTGTATAATGCATATATGTATGTCATTATGAATGTAGTATGTAGGTACACAAACTCAATTACTTACAAACCTATTTGTCTCGACGGTGCTAGGAACTCCATATTATAAATTAACCCGGGGCCCTGAAAGCCGTACCAAGTATGAAAGATCGGAGGATCCGCCTGTAGTGAAGGAACAGCCCTGGACACCCCCGCAGGGTAACAAGGGGACTGCACGCTGAACAACTAAAACTAGGAGCATAGACCAGCGTGTGCATGGCAGTTGTGACTTCTATACTGCAAGTACTGCAACCAAGTGGCTCGACTCGCTCTCGTGGTGTTGCAGGACGCTCGCACAGCTTTTAATAAACCGGTTTGAACTCTCGATTCGTACTAACTATGAGCAATCGGAGGTCAGTCCTACCGGTCTGAAGTCATAGTTCTGTAGATTGCCCTGAAGGGGTACCGGTACTAACTTGGCGAGCAGAGCGTCGAGCAGCGCGGCGAGCCAGCGCGCGACCAACTCCAAGCAATCCATGACCCGGCCTCACTCGCCGCAAGTAATGCGTTCACTCTTAATCATTTTGTGATTCATGGGCCGACCGTTTACGTCGAGAAAGCGATGTGTATAGTTAGCGGTTCCATCCCCTATACTGCGATCGCTGTTTATAGAGCCCGTTTGACTTCCGGTTCACAAATTTCGATTTTATCATGCCCATAGGAAAGAACGTCCCGGGGGCTTTGTAATGGAAACACAAAGTTTTGGAAAAGGGCATGTAGACATAGTTTTGCGCAACATGGACAACACTGACACGAGCACGGAGCGGCTGTCTCGAGCCCGAGCTCACCTGAAGGGCACGGCCGAGTACAGGTAGGAGGGCAGCGAGAACAACACGCCGAGCACCACCGCATGGCACATCTCGGCGGCGACTGACGGTGTGTGGTGACTGGTGTGGTGTGACTTGACTGCCCCCTCTCGCCTCGCCGCGTCCCCCCTACACGCCGTCTCTGTCGCACGCTCCAGCGTGCGCGCACATATTATCGCCCCCGCAATGCCGCAATCAGTGGTCACCGCGTCAATCCTATTGTCAATATATTTCAAGGCTTCGTCTATTGGGTTATATTCCATGCCATTAAGCAAATCGTGTGACTGCAGAACGTCATAATTGGCATCTTTATGCAGAAAGTGACCAAAACATTTATGTTCTAAGTTCTCTTTAAGTCTTAACACAATAACTTGATTTACTTTTTGCTAAACTGTCGTTAGTTGAAATATATTAAATCCTTCGAAGACGATCATTAAGAAATGGAGGATACTGATGGATCTTGTCCTTGCTAGGACTGAGGTACCTGTCATGAACTGCTGTTACTGTTAACAGCCTTTCAGCGAGAGGGGGAGCACCGCAGTGACATCGCCGGTGATTTACCAATAAGTTCAAGGTCACAGCAAGCGGACACGTTAACTGGCCTCGCGGACGCGGAACCGAAATTTCTTTTAATGATAATGGTTCGTGTTATGGTGATACATTGTATACATTCGGTCAGCGGCGCGCGAGTGCACTGACGCGCCGAAGTTGGCGCGTGCGGCGACACGACGCCCACGGCGACCTCGCTTTTATTTTAAGTCATCTTCATATACATCACTTGTGAAAGTGATATGTGATTCATTCATTGTATTCGAACATAATCAGTGCTGGCCACATCATAAATAAACCACTAAACCAAACTATCATATCGCATGCATTCACCGACAATAGGATTCGTGAGAAAAGTATGCTCCTAACAAGTTGGAGTAAAAACGTTGTGTTATTATTTATTATTTGCGTTAAAGAGGTGCTTTGAAACTAGGCACATAATAAATGTAGTTAGCTGACTGAAGAACTGCGCGGCGATCCACAAAAACTGCACTTTCTCTCCGGCTGCGTGACGCGCTCGCTACGCGGGTTGTTGTTACAATACAACTGTTGAAGCTATTTTGAACTGTTCAGTTGTAAATTCGATAGTCTATTAAAAAGAGTTTATTTTTCGTGTGTCTAATTTAATTATTATATTACTAGCTGATGCCCGCGGCTTCGCCCGCGTGGTTATAGGAAAATGTAACATATTGAATTTTCCCGTGGGAATGAGATGTTTTCCCGCTGGAATTAATTTAATTTTACATCATTAAAAAATAAAAACTTTTGTTCGACGAAATGAGGCTCGTTTTTTAAATCAACGCAATGGCACAGATTTAATTAAGGATTTTTTAGTAACAAAGAACAAGAAGTAAAAGTATATGAGTTGGTCAAGGTGACAGGGTAGATAGTTAATTGTGTAGATTTTACGTCCCTGAATAGCACCCCTGGTAATCTGCAATCTCTCCCAAACAGAAATATCATAAAATTGACATTTATTTTTCTTAATTTATTTCTTAGTCTACCTCCTTTAACTGCTATACGATTATCTTGTATGACTCTTCCTTGGTATTTACATCCATATATTTTGCATTTATACTGGCCAAATTACTAGAAATTAAAAAATATGTATTGATGACCATTAAAACCCACCTTTAACTTTGTTAAGGGAGCTGTGTTTAAAAATATTATTAATGAGATATTTTTTTTTTTAATATCCAGGCTGCCAAATAGATATATATCTCACTTTAAAATCAATATTCTGGATTACCACACCAGAATTTTACCAAAATCACCCTTAAAATTAAAATAAAAATCCTTCAGTTTTCCTCACGTCAGAATATTTGCTACCCAATAGTCTTTGTTTAAAGTTATTAAAGAAAACAAATTTAATATATTTTTTTACTTATTTAGTGTACTGATGAATAGTGATACAGTATGAAAAATAATTAGGAATTATTATCATGAGACGTCGTCATACTGATACCGAGTTTTTTAGGGCGTCGTAGTAACTTAAATAGTTAACAACTACATATAACTACTTTAGGTGTTGCGTAATAAGGAAGATTTCGTCACAAATTGTCTTTACAAACTCACTTTGGGACATTACATCCGACCTGAGCCCATACATATGTACCTACCTCAGTTTTTCAAAGGTCAACATTGTCATGTCATGTGGTTTCGGTTTTCATAAATCATAAAATCTTTATTTGTCCAACATAGGTATACAGGTTGTTACTTTATGCTATAGCTTCACTATGTGCCGCCTTTCGGCATACAAATTGTAAGGGCATGCATGTCACCTTATTTATTCTAAGTACTTAAATTAGGTCTTCCAAAAACTCGTTAACAGTGTAGTAGCACTTATCGACTAGTCATTTTTTTAGGAGGGTTTTGAACATATTCAGCTCTTGTACAGATTTAATTCGTAGTGGTATTTTATTATATATTTTTGGAGCCATTCCAAGTACATTTTTTTGATACAATGCTGTATTAGGTACTAACATGATGCAATATCCTATGACGAAGACGTGTGCTGTTGAAGCTATGATATAAATGAGAGTTCTGTTTAACAAAGACCGACATTTCATAAATGTAATGGCTAGGAAGTGTCAATATATTTAAATTTTAAAGTATGGCTTACATGATTCTAAAGGAGCAGCACCGCATACTGACCTTACGCATCTTTTTTGGGCTCGAAATATAATTAAGTTTTGTGAATAAATTCCTTCTGTCCCAGGATTCCCGGCCACGTCAGGGTATCACTGCCTGAATATTAAATCGCATAGGTACCAAAAACTGATATTATAAAACGGTTATCGATTGTCAATAGTTCTACATCGACGAAAATCGAAATATCTATAAATATCCACTAACGGCACGTATTATTTAGGTACCGCGTTACAGCAGCGTCGGAATATACTTAGCGGTGTCTTATGAAAGTTAAATATATAAAAGCCTAAATAACCATAACGAGTGTCCGGAAAGATCGGTATTGCGATAAATTGTTGGTCAGCAGATCGAACGCTGGGGTGCTTCTCGACCGAGGCTCTTATTTCCCCGTTGGCTTCGTCACCATCATCTTCTCCTAGCCGTGTTCGGCCTCAGCGACTGCTAATCACTGCTGAGAGCGTCGCTGGTGAGCCCTCAGGTGACTGACATAGCCAATTTTTGCGACGAAAGTGCGACCACATTCGCCACACATCAGCACCCCTCCGACATAATTATAATGTATGACCGCAGGTGGTCTGGCCTTTACCTCATCGCGCTTTGTGTCGAGCATCGCGCGCCGTCTGACTTCGAAATCGTTCACCTGTGTGAACACCATTTGCCTCCACTGTGATCGGCCCTTAGCTAATGCCTCCCATTCGGACGGCTGCATATTAGTCCTCTTCATGTGACGTTTCAGCACATCCTTATACCGCAAAAACTGGCCGCCCTGCTTCCTCTTGCCATTCTGCAGTTCGCAGTAAAAGATGCGCTTCGCCACTCTGTCATCAGACATACGGGCGACATGCCCGCACCAACGCAGCTGTCGTCTCATAAGATAGGCCTCTATACCAGCAACCTTAGCCCGCCTGATGTCTATTGAGACTATCATCGGTCGAAAGATGGCCATTACGTACTGGACAAGACATACTAGGAAGGACTAGACCATACCATATATAAATTAACAAATGAGAAATGACTATCCCCACGACCAACGATGCATCGTAACTCGCAACTAGGTTCATTCGCAAGCACACATCGTCCCAGTCTATCTAATGTGCCTTCGAACTACTTCCGTACAAGCGTTTTTGACCAATAATATATCGTTACACCAGTCTTTCGAGCAGAATTTATTCACACTTTTGCGTGTTGCACTTCCACAGCCGTCGACACACAATGTAAACAGTCTATTATAGCATTTATAGCCTTGCATAAATTATAACCGAGAATAGAGACCGCCTATGTCCATCGGGCGAAGAGAATGCTCGCCGCGAGTGAGTGACGTTGTATCGCAACTCGCGAGGTAATCGCATCCTTGAGCAAGTGGAGCGGAGAATAATATAAATAAACGTGAGAACGGCGGCCCTCTCCCTCGCGGGGGGACGCGAAGGTCAAGGCCGAGCCGGCCAGCCCACACCGACAACATGCGTAGGTAATCATCAGGGCTCGGATTTTACATCGCACGGTAAGACGAAAGAAAACTATGGAGTCGATATCAACATTACAACTTTACTCATATTCATACTCACTCATTTTCCTAGTCCCGTAATTATTATATATTTATCATGCTGTCAAAATGTCAACTTAGTTGCATACCTAGTTATCCAGACCATATGGTTGCGATAGACTTAACGGTGGGTACTGGCCGCTTTATTTAATTGCCTCATGTTTCAATCATTGACGGCTTTAGACGTGTCATTTATTTAAGTTTGCAATTAGTGCATATATTAATTAACTTAATTATTACGTGAACATTTTATTATTTAGCTTATAATGTAATAAACATGGTGTGGCGGTTAACATTTGTATTTACAATATAATAAACTTTTGGTATTAATTAAATGAATGAGTATGAGTATGAATATGAGTAAAGTTTTAATGTTGATATCGACTCCATAGTTTTCTTTCGTCTTATCGTGCGATGAAAAATCCGAGCCCTGGTAATCATCAAAACTTGCAAAAACATAACACTTTTTAATCCCTCTCACCACAATCGGCACATCGCATGGCAATCAATTTTCCTTCCTAATAGTTACTGAGGGAGGCGATTTTTATTTTATTCGGTCGCGAAAAGTGTCTTTAGCGAGCGTCGCGGAAACATTGAGGCTGCCAAAGCCTCGCACAAGGCCTGCTTTCGCCGCATTGCAGCGAAAGGCAATCCGTTTGCGCTAAAATTTCATGTACATTTCGTAATTTCCACTATCATTATTGAGGAAGTAAGGTATGGCCATAGGCAACGGTGATGTAAGCATGACCAGGCTGAGAGGCATGGGACTCCCCATCCGCGGCTTGGTGGCGATGGCGCAGCGTGCAGCGGCCCGATCGATCGATACGCCTCGCCAACCGGCGACTATTCGAGTCTGCACAACGACACAGCTTGGCAGCTTTACCGGAATCTAGAATAGCGGTCATACTGCAGCATTTATTACACGTGTAGTCATATCCGTTCTACTATTTAGGAGCCACTAATCACTAGGGAATTAGGAAGCCTCTTCTCTCATTAGACTAATCTGATTAAACCGAACTGGAATAAGGACATAATATGCTTTTTATGACATATCATATCTGTACTAAATTAAGTGCTAAAGTTTGTGTATTAGTAGCTTTCTACTTTCTAAGAGGCCTTTCGGGTGGACATGAGCTATGATGGGCTACATTTTTCGAGAGTGCGTTCTTTGTAATACGGTGGTGAAGAGTCATTTGTCCGGAAACATTTCAAGGGTCGGCAACGCCCATGTTACTCCTTTGGAGTTGCATGCGTCTATAGGCTGCGGTGTCCGCTTACCATCAGGCGGGCCTGACGCCTGATTGCCAACATCGTTGAATTAAAAAAAAAAAAAGGACAGTAACAGTTTTTCGATCAGGTCACGTGTCCGTCTTACGAATTTTCAATCTGTAGAAACTTACGGTCACGTGACCAACGCGAGTATCTCTCGAATCTCACGGTTACGTGACATCTTACGGTCACGTCACCTGTGGCGAGTTTAACAATTTTTCCCCATCACAAAAAGTGCACAGCGCCGCTAAAGAAGTTTTCACTTCAAAAGCATATTTTTTCAGAATTTCATAATTGCGAAATCATGTTGCATTGCGCTGAAGGAATTTTTGATTTTTCAGGATATATTACGGACTTTTTCTGTTACCCGCGGGCGAAGCTAGTGTATAAGTAATTAAGTATAAGCAAAATTGAATGACCCCGTCTTGGAATCTAGTAATAGATTCTTGTTTGTCCGAATTGGCACTAAGAGAAAGGGTCCCTGAATACAGAGTACTCATAACAAGCATACACTTTAGATGGCAGATTCGCGGACTTTAATGTGAGAGAGGAGGATTTACGATTGAGAAATCCCTAAAACTCAGAACCACCTAACCAATCAGACATTATTTCATTTCATACATATGTATGTAATACCCCGTTCCATGCTTAAGAGTGCTATTCTAAAAAGTGCTCGCTCAGGATTCGGTATTTTGAGACGCGTAGTGCGTTTGTGTGTGTCAATAATACTAGCACGCACACAAGCTTACTGTAGCTGTATAGCGCACCGTAGGAGGGAATGCGCGACCGATATTAATACTTGCACTAAGAGATGGTACTCGTAAGTATTAGGTACTTCGCTAACGTGGTGCCCTAACTTGAAAAAAGTAAGTATTTGCTTTATGTGCATATATTTTCTATTCACATTAAAATACTATATAAATAAAAAATGCATTTTTAAAGTTGTTCGGCTGTCCTCTCAATATATAATATAGGTCGCATCTCTCCACAGATTTTCGTCAAATTTTGTGAGCGAGTTTGATATTTAGCTAAAGGCCAAAAATGCTTTCGTATGTCCGGCTGTCCGGCTATTCAGCTGTCCCCTCTATAGGTTGCATCTCAAAACAGATTCTCGTGAAATTTTGTGAGCGAGTTCTATTTTCTACTATAGGGCAAAAATGCTTTCGTATGTCCGCCTGTCCGGCTATCCGGCTGTCCCCCCTCTATAGGTTGCATCTCTAAACAGATTCTCGTGAAAATTTGTGAGCGTATTCGATATTTAACTATAGGGCAATAATGCTTTCGTATGTCCGGCTATCCGGCTGTCCCCTCTATAGGTTGCATCTAGGGAATGCAAACCGGTTAACAGATTACCCGAAAAACCGGTTAATCTGAAGTTTTTGAGCTCGTTTAAAAACCGGTTTTGGACACTATAAACCGAAATGATACATTTATAAAATGCCTGAAATTGTGAGCCGAGATCGTTATTTCGCAAAAAAAATCTAATAAACGGTCACTATGTTATTATTATTGATTTTTAGTAAGTTTAATTAAAGTAAGTAAGTATGAGTTTGAGCGATAGAATAACTCAAATATCCACACTTTTTCTGACCAAATTGGAGAAATCCTAAAGAAAGTTCAGGTCACAAGAGTATTCAATCGACGAGCATGTATGAAGAATGAGAGATAATGTAAGGAGTATATCAATATAAATCCAGGATATCTGTCTAACAATACTGTTGGATAATATGCCTCTGAAAGTTGTAGACAATTTCTGCTACCATGGGCCCACCAGTGTCAAACAATCTCTTACTTGACGTAGAGGTCAACTTCCGCATTGGCAAAGCATCCACGATGTTCGGGAAGCTCAGTACAAGGTTATGGGATATCACCTGACTGTAAATACGAAGATGATCGTGTACTGGACATGCAAAACAGGAGCGGAAATTGAACAACTTCCACATGCGATGTCTTCGGCGTATTCTAGAGATCTTATGGAAGGGTCGTGTTTCGAATGAGAGGGTGCTTCGGGCGTTTACCCAGCATTATTGCTATCTTGAACCAAAGACGTTTTTACTGGCTGCTCCTTAGCAAAATACCCCATCTTAAACGACCAGTAGGGCCGACCAATGATTGTTTGCATGATTGAAATGATTGAATGAATGACCTTCTATTCAAGTAGGTATAGTGCAAAACGAGAGAATGTTGACCTTTAAGATCGATCCAACCAAATGGGAACAGGAATCTGACGACCGAGATCACTGGAGGAAGACCCTGGGCGAAGGTATGGTTGCGCATATTGCAGCTTGGTTCGATCTTCTGTTGTTTCCATGAGAACCCACATCACCGTGCACAACATTTACTTGTCAAATATGCGGTCGTAGCTGTTGCTCCCGTATCGGCCTTACGAGTAATCTTACGTAAGTGCCGTACCACCTTGACATAGACTCTGGTTAAATCATAGATGATAATAACGTCAACAATTTCGGACCACTTTCGCTTGCTGAAGCGAATATAAACCTTAAGATATGTCCATGTCTCAAGCATTAAATCAGCGAAACGGTAAGCGAATCATTTTCCTTGACTGTACAAGGCCAATGATAATGATGATAAAAAGTAAAACAAAAATGTTAGTTATTTGTTCAACTACACATCGCCCACTAATAAACCAGAACTAACACTTACAGTAAAATTATCCTCCAATACAATTTTTACTCGCTATTAGTAAAAACCGGTAAAAAACCGGCTAACCGGTTTTTGCCTGTCGATTCGGTTAATAACCGGTTTTGAAATTTGACCGGTTTTTGCATTGCTCTGCTCAACTGATTCTCGTGAAATTCGTACTTTACATCATTGAGGACTGCTCCAGGAGGAGGAGAATGCAACTCTCCATTAGTCATCTGTGGTCTTCATCACCAGTTTCACTTAACCAAAATTGCGATTTCCGAGGATAAATACACGAGTCATAATAGAAAATACCGAAGTCACTACACGCGTGCCTATAAAATTTGAGGGGTGCCCTCAATTTCCCTGGGATCCCATCATCAGATCCTGACGTGTGCTCACCTGAATAACTTGAAAGAATAGGTACGATTAAAGGTAGAGATGGGCCGAATACGGACTTTGCCAAATACGAATATTCGGCCGAACATTCGGTTCAGATCTTACCGAACCGAATATTCGGCCGAATTATTCGGTAAAACTAAACAGAGGGGCTACCGCGAAACGAAAACGAACTTCTTCGTCTTTATCCCTCCAACTAGCAAGTGCGACAGAGAGGGAGATACTCGAACGAAGTTCGTTTTCACTTCGCGGTAACCCCTCAGGTTTATGCAGGTCCGCGCGGCTCGCTGAGCGCGAATTTGACCCCTCCCGCTCGCCCCCCGCTACCCGTATTGGCCCGGCGAGACGGCCAGCCAGCTAGTCGTATCGTGTTTAGTTATTTGATGTCTTAATTTTTGGTGATGAATTAGTGACAGACGTTGATATGGTGAATAAACTGAATAATAAAGCTTACTTACTAAAATCAAGTTTTCTTGTTTTAGTATAGGTAAGCCTAATAGAACGAGTGGCTAAGCGCATCTTTTACTCAGAACTGCAGGAAGGCAAGCGAAAACAGGGCGGCCAGCTTCTGCGGTATAAGGATGTGTTGAAGCGCCACATGCGGAGATGTGATATTGAACCATCGCGCTGGGAGATTTTGGCTCAAGATCGGTCAGAGTGGAGGCATGCAGTGATGGTTAATGTGAGAGCCTTCGAAGAACGAAGACGAAATGAACTCGACGCTAAGCGCGAGGAGTTAAAGGCTCGACCACCTGTGGCCATTCACTACAATTTTGTCGGAGGGGTGCTGACCTGTAGGGAATGTACTCGCACATTCTCTGCAAGGATAGGACGTCAGTCACCTGCGAGCTCACGAACGACGCTCCAGTTAGCCTTTTATTCCAGTCGCCGTGGTCGAAATCGGCCAGGATAGTGATGATGATGATGCCTAATAACAATAAATAAATAATTAACTTAACTTTTAAGAGCTACAAATAGTATGAATGATTTATTTATTATCAGATAAATATCATATGTTTATTCGGTAAATATTCGGCAGTTTTACCGAATAATTCGGCCGAATACCGAACATTGAAAAACATGCCGAATATGGCGAATACCGAATAATTACCGAATATTCGGCGCATCTCTAATTAAAGGTCTATAAAATTAAAAAAAAATATCCTCCAACTCCTAACCGTTGAGGAGTGGTACCTTCCATCATCAGCCCACCAACATGAACTGATGACTACCAGACGCAAATACCTGAATAACTTTAGAGAATTCATGAAACACGTAATACGTGCCTGTAATATTTGAGGGTTGCCCTCGATTTACCTGGGATCCCATCATCAGATCCTGACTTGGTCACAATGGGACCATCTCAGGATTAAGTATACTTTTTCGAATATATATATTTTTTAAATCGGGTCACAACTGACGGAGAAATCGGCGAAAGTACCTAAATAAAAAAAAATACAGTGAAACATATAACTATGGAAACTACTCAGAAATCAGAATACGAAACTGTCAACAAGTTTCTGTCATTTTTCAATAAGATGTTTTGACGATTTTGCTTGCTCTATGGACGTCGGCGACTGATTTCAATTCATAATGTCACCAAAGAAAAAAAAACCAAGGTTAGTGACCTGCCGCTGTAAAGTGATATGGTGTGCGTGAAATGCAGTAGTGTGTGTCACTGGGGAAAAATACGATAATGTTGCGCCGCCTAGTGTTATTTTAGTGTCGCGTATGTAGCTTTATTCGACTTGTTTCGCCTTAAGAGGTTGACAAGACCTAATTTGGTGAAATTTATGTTATGTAAGCAGTTTTTTAAGAAAAACTATTTGTTATAGCACATCAAATAAAATATATGTTAATATTCACCATATTTCATAGGCCGTAGACGGGCTCGATACATAATTTGACGAAATCGGCTCGATAGAAAAGAATTGCAAAGACTGGTCTTAAAATCACATTAAACGGTCCTGTCTTTATTTTTTTGACGTATGGGTCTGCAATTAAAAACATGAAGTCAACATACATATATATTCATACCTAAACCGCTAGCGAGTCATATTTCAAAAACTGGGCCGCCCAGTAACACTCGCTCTCGTTTACTCCGATACATAGGTATAGACAGTGTGTCAAAATCGTCAAGGGCATTTTGGTGTTGACAGCGTCTTAAATAAGGCGCCGGCAGTTGTCATTCCATGGACAACTATCAAACTATCAAACTATCAAACTATCAAACTATCAAACTATCAAACTATCAAACTATCAAACTATCAAACTATCAAACTATCAAACTATCAAACTATCAAACTATCAAACTATCAAACTATCAAACTATCAAACTATCAAACTATCAAACTATCAAACTATCAAACTATCAAACTATCAAACTATCAAACTATCAAACTATCAAACTATCAAACTATCAAACTATCAAACTATCAAACTATCAAACTATCAAACTATCAAACTATCAAACTATCAAACTATCAAACTATCAAACTATCAAACTATCAAACTATCAAACTATCAAACTATCAAACTATCAAACTATCAAACTATCAAACTATCAAACTATCAAACTATCAAACTATCAAACTATCAAACTATCAAACTATCAAACTATCAAACTATCAAACTATCAAACTATCAAACTATCAAACTATCAAACTATCAAACTATCAAACTATCAAACTATCAAACTATCAAACTATCAAACTATCAAACTATCAAACTATCAAACTATCAAACTATCAAACTATCAAACTATCAAACTATCAAACTATCAAACTATCAAACTATCAAACTATCAAACTATCAAACTATCAAACTATCAAACTATCAAACTATCAAACTATCAAACTATCAAACTATCAAACTATCAAACTATCAAACTATCAAACTATCAAACTATCAAACTATCAAACTATCAAACTATCAAACTATCAAACTATCAAACTATCAAACTATCAAACTATCAAACTATCAAACTATCAAATTATCAAACTATCAAACTATCAAACTATCAAACTATCAAACTATCAAACTATCAAACTATCAAACTATCAAACTATCAAACTATCAAACTATCAAACTATCAAACTATCAAACTATCAAACTATCAAACTATCAAACTATCAAACTATCAAACTATCAAACTATCAAACTATCAAACTATCAAACTATCAAACTATCAAACTATCAAACTATCAAACTATCAAACTATCAAACTATCAAACTATCAAACTATCAAACTATCAAACTATCAAACTATCAAACTTTTCATAAATTCACATATTAACGAACACCGTTTACGTTTACAGACGGTTTGGTACAAGTACAACCCGCCCTAATTCCAGTTTAGTCAAAACACAGACTTTCCTGTGTCGGCGAGTCAAAATAATTGCGAAATGAAGCCGCCAGGAGGTAAAGCTGCACACGTGATATTATTTGTGTCAACTTTTAGAGTAGTAGGTAAGTAATTCTAATAAACAAACTGTACTATTAGCCTTCATGCCTTTAATTTACACGACACATTACACATTACATGTATAAAAATAGACGGCAGTGTTGTGATTCAGCAAACACATTAGCTTTAAGAGTATATCAACCCGAAAGTCAAATGATTCGAGTCGGCGGAGTCGCCGAGCCGAGGTCACGGAGGGGGGTGCAGATATGGAGCGATGACGTCACGCCCCCCCACACCTGTTGCGCGGCGGGATGGCGGTGACGTCACGGGGTGATCCCGCAATGGGGTCGCGAGGGAATTTTCCCAAACGGCTGTTTGATGTGCCAACTCGACAAACTTATTCACTGAATGCTCTCAGTCTCACACTCCGCATATTGCATACAGAATGACGAAAACGATCCACTATTTCCTTCATATACATTGTAGGTTACCTCGCATTTTGATAATGTGTTTTGGATTTAAGAAGATACATGTACCTACTGATATCCCAAAATCAAGTGCATTGGTCTACAAGTAAAACTAGGTTCTAAAGTCAATCTCTTGCGTGTCGCACAAGCTTGTTGACGAAGACTTAACTATGCTTATTGCTTTAAAAGTGCCGACACTTAAGGGTCGACATTGTGAACGAGACTTTGCTCGCCTCAAGGATTGCAAAGGAGAGGAGATATTTAAAAGGAAGTTTTGCCAGAGTTGCCGCCTACGTTTGATACAATTTCTACCGTCTAGTTCCTAACGTAATGTGACGCTAGAATCATAACAATAACAAGTATGCGCAATGGCTCGAGTTGTACTGAAACCAACAGCGGCCGGCCGTATTGATAGTTGGGTGAAGGAGCCCAGGGTTCATTAGGAAAACGGGGCACGTAGCGCAATGCAACCCCTCTTAAGAGGCTGACAACACCTAATTTGGTGAAATTGATGTTATTTAAGCAGTTTTTTGAGAAAAAATATTTATTCATAATGGCATATCAAATAAAATATATGTTAATATTCACCATATTCCAAAGACCGTGGACGAGCTCGATACATAATTGGACGAAATCGGCTCGATAGAAAATAATTGCAAAGATTGGTCTTAAAATCATATTAAACGGTTCTATGTCTTTAGTTTTTTGACGTATGGGTCTGCAATTAAAAACATGAAGTCAACATATTCATACCTAAAGTGGCCGTCAATAGAACTTGCTAACTATGTAAACAAACAATGTATTCAAATTGACATTTAATGTCAATTTCAGTATGACGGTTTGTTTACATAGTTAGCAAGTTCTACTGACGGCCACTTTAGACCGCTAGCGAGTCATATTTCACAAAATATCCACTTTATACATATTATCTTCAAAAACCGGGCCGCCCAGTAACACTAGCTCTCGTTTACTCCGCTGCAAATAGACAGTGTGCGCGCTATACAAAATCCTCATTTTGGTGTTGACAGCGTCTTAATTCAGATTACCTAGTAAACCACAGCTTCTCGATATAGGCGGTCATCACACTGCCGCCGCATCCCGCTGCGGCGTGCGGAGCGACGGTTCGCAACGTTGTATGCCAGTAGTGCCAGTATCGGGAGCCAATAATGCACGGCCCAATAATGTACAGCCTGATAATCCGCGTCTACTTTTTGTGGACTCGGATTATTGGGTCGTGCATTATCAGCCCGGACAAAAGTGGCTTCCAATTATTGCCCCGGACCAAGTTTGCTCAGGGTGATAATGTACGGCCCAATAATGTACAGCCTGATAATCCGCGTCCACTTTTTGTGGACGCGGATTATTGGGTCGTGCATTATCAGGGTGGACAAAAATAGCTTGTCATAAGCGAACTCTGTCTTAGGTTGGTTAGGTTAGGGTTCACTTGTGTCCCTCAGACCAGAAATAGACACCCCGCGCAGCGGGGTGGCGTCGACTCGTTGGAGATTATTAGTCCGCACAGATGACCGTCCCAATGTACATGGATTATCAGGCTGTACATTATTGGGCCGTACATTATCAGCTCGTTCAAAATTGGTTTCCAATTATTGCCCCGGACCAAGTTTGCTCAGGGTGATAACGCACGGCCCAATAATGTACAGCCTGATAATCCATGTACCTACAGTATGGACGCGGATTATTGGGCTGTACATTATTTTGGCCGTGCATTATTATGGCTGTACATTAACCGCCACCCCATATACATTCCGCCCGGTACATCACACTGCAAAGGACTTCACGCCACACGAGATGCGACGCGGCGGTAGAGTCTGCAAACGAAAGTTGAACCCACTAAACTCAATTACGTGGCAACACTGTTCATCAAAATGTATGCGTATGACATTTAGTGTTGCTGCGTAATTGAGTTTAGTGGGTTCAGCTTTCGTTTGCCAGACTCTAGTATGTGATGGGCCGTAGAGATCCTATATTACGCGCCGTGCGGGTGCGGTAAGGTCTTGAAAGAAATCGCACTAATATACGTTGTGTTCGCTCAAAAGAGTTATTTCTAGAAATGATGATATTACACTAGTAGTTATTGAATTAAAATAATAAGGTGATCCTGATACAGTTTATTTTTGCACATGATTGATTTATATTTATTGATTACATTTTGGCAGCCTGTGTATTTAGCAGATACAAATCGCCACGTGCGGCCTCGGGGGTCCCCGGTCGGGGCGAGCGCGCGCGCCGGCGAATGTTTGTCAAGGTTCATCATTGTTGCGGAGACAAAGGCGCAATCTATGTATTTCCTTTGTGTGCCATGTATTGTCCGGCGCGGGGGCGCGGGGCGCGGGGTAGATGCGCACTCCCACACGATCCAAGAACGCTGTGCCAGGTATATAAATTGTAAACAATGCTTACTCGCTGGAGTTGTATTTGCTCAGAAGGTAGGGTAGTGAACCAAACATAAAACACCGTAACCAGCACAACTATGACAGGACGGGCCGAGCGGTATCGCGGCGGCATAGACTGTCTCTTTCTAAGCGTTCTAATTCGAAAGAGACGGATGGTCTCGCGAGCCGTCCCGTGATAGCCGTGCAGAGTATTCACAGGAATACTCGGGTAATAGCCGTTTGCGTGGTTGCATCGGGGATTTCCTCCGGATTGTCCAAGTCTCCGGTCAACGAGGCAAAAAAGCAGGTTTTCCCTCGGACTTTCCCCAGCCAGCTCCCTGGCAGCAGCAATCCGATCCCTGTGTGTCGTGTCGGACGATCGCTCATTCACACATACTTTTTTAAATTAGCGGTTTAAAAATCACTTAGTTGTCTAAGCGGTATTTTGGGTGGCATAATTGTGAAAGTGATCATTTTTCCATCACATTATAACTTTTCGCCTAGTAACGTGTATCATTATATTTATCATAATAATAATGGGAGCGCTCCTTAAATATTTTTTATATATTTTGTTTTTAATATTGGTTGTTATAGCGGCAACAGAAATACATAATTTGTGAAAATTTCAATTGTCTAGTAGTCTATTGCGGTTCTTGAGATACAGCCTGGTGGCCATACAAAAATTGCAAGCCAAAACTCGCTGGGGGCAGATTTACTTATCCCGGCATGGCCTAGCGAATTACGGGTTATCATTATTGTTGGGTAACCGGATGAACGGGTTACCCAAATGAACGGGACTTCGGGATTAAATACGGGTAACGTTTTAAGATAATTCCTAATACCTATTGGATTTCTAATGTTGTTTGAAAATTATTTAAGTAAGTTTTTTTTTTTTCTTTTTTTTGGTGTGGGCCACACACAACACTGCATAACGAACGAACCTGCCTTACAGGATAAATAATATTTCTTTAGTTTACATTCTTCATGCGGGGGTTGCGTCTCGAGCCTTACTTTTAGAGCCCTCGCTTCCATCTTTGTAATATCATCATCATTATAATCATCATCATCATAATAATCTTAACGGTCCCACTTTTAAGTCGCCGTGATAAAAGGGCGGAAGGGGGGGGGGGACCGCCCTTCACCTTTCCCCCGCAGAGATGCTTGGTTTGGTTTCTGAATTATTCATGGTTATAATTTGAGGTAATATATTTAATTACCAGAATTCTATGACTATTTTTGTACTATTTTTCCGTAGTCGCATTCATTTATGAAAATCGTGCCTTTCCTTAGCTAAAACAGAATTTGTGCATATACACCAAATTGATCCTTCCGAACTACGTATCCGGCAATATATCCTATGACTTGTTTGACGTAATCACAACAGTTTCCAGACTCATCAAGATCTGAAGACAAAATGTCACACTCGAATATAAACACTTTTTTTGTCATAAGTCAAAATAAAAAAACACTGATAAAGGCCGGAATTGTCGTGGCACTTTCGAGTTGTCATAGGTCGTCGATATAATATGAATATCGGAAGTGGATAAATGAGAAGTCCCTATGACAGCTCGAAAGTGCCACGAGAATTCCGGCCTCTGCGTGATAATTCATAATTTGTGTGTACAAAATAAATTCGTAAAAATCATGAAAGCATTACAATTGTAACTAGAATCCTACTACGAGGGGCGTTCAATAAGTTCTCGGTAAGTATGGGTATTCAAAACAGAAGTTATTCGTATCGTATCATTTTTAATGATAAATACACTCTTTCTTGTTTTATGTGCATTTATAAAGTGTTTAAATTAATTTAATTTTACATCATTAAAAAATATAAACTTTTGTTCGACGAAATGACGCTCGTTTTTTAAATCAACGCAATGGCATAGATTTAATTGAGGATTTTTTAGTAACAAAGAATAAGAAGTAAAAGTATATGAGTTGGTCAAGGTGACAGGGTAGATAGTTAATTGTGTAGATTTTACGTCCCTGAATAGCACCCCTGGTAATCTGCAATCTCTTCCAAACAGAAACATCATAAAATTGACATTTATTTTTCTTAATTATTTTCTTAGTCTACCTCCTTTAACTGCTATACAATTATCTTGTATGACTCTTCCTTGGTATTTACATCCATATATTTTTCATTTATACTGGCCCAATTTCTAGAAATTAAAAAATATGTATTGATGGCCATTAAAATCCACCTTTAACTTTGTTAAGGGAGCTGTGTTTAAAAATATTATTAATGAGATAATTTTTTTTTCATATCCAGGCTGCCAAATATATTGTATATCTCACTTTAAAATCAATATTCTGGATTACCACACAAGAATTTTACCAAAATCACCCTTAAAATAAAAATAAAAATCCTTCAGTTTTACTCACGTCAGAATATTTGCTACCCCATCGTCTTTGTTTAAAGTTATTAAAGCAAACAAATTAATCATATATTTTTTTACTTATTTAGTGTACTCATGAATAGTGATACAGTATGAAAAATAATTAGAAATTATTATCATGAGACGTCGTCATGCCGATACCGAGAACTTTTTGATCGCCCCTCGTATAATATTATAAATGCGAAAGTTTAGATGTTTGGATGTTTAGATGTTTAGATGTTTGGATGTTGGTTACTCAATTACGGTTAAACGGCCCAACCGATTTTGATGAAATTTTGTACAAAGATAGTTTATAGCCTGGATTAAAATATAGGGTAGTTTTTATCCCGGGTCCACGCAGACGAAGTCGCGGGCGAAGCTAGTCAGTTTATAAATAATAGAACTTACTTAAAATAAGACATGCCATCCTTTTTTTTTAATTATTTTTGCAGTTTTTTACTGCACATTTGGCCATGATTGACAAACTGCCACTGTCTGTGGTCGGAACAAGACTAATAGCCAAACGACACTGCCCAAGTCGATTAGGCAGTAGTTTGGACTTGCCATTTTTTCCTGCTGATCGTGTATCTAAGGACTGACTTCTGATTTAAAAAGGATTGATAAACAATTGACGGCGACATGACATTAGAAAAGCTATCATCATCAATTGCTACATATTTGTTCTTCCAGTGTCGATTATTTTTCACGATGGAACGTATTAATTTGGAAGATCGCAAATCAATTGTGCAAACATGGCATACCGGGCAGTTTTCTCTGCGAAAAATCGCAAATATTCAAACACAACGTACGCACAAACGTTCAAAATCTGCGGTTTTCCAAATCATCAAAAAATTTGGAGAGCACCATACGCTTGAAGATTTACCGAAATCTAGGCATAGAGGCGGGCCGGCAAATCCTCAAGGTGACGAAAAAGTCCTGCGGCTGTTAAAATCGCAGAATTATCTATCGGTTCGCGAAATTGCTAAAAAGGCAAGCGTTAGCGTAGGTACTGTTCAAAACATAAAAAAGAGGAATAATATACGGACCTACAAAAACGAAAAATGCCGAAGAGAAGAGCAGATCACAAATGGTCAAAAAAAAGGTGCGGAAAACTGTATAACATCTTACTAAAGGATAAATCTCGTTGCATTTTTTTTTTCATATTAAATATAATTCTGTGTGTTTTCGTTTTACTAACATTCAGCCAAATAAAACTATATTTCCGAAAAATTATTGCTATACTATTTTTAAGTGTCCGCTTAGTAAATTGAATAGTCCTTAATACACAAAAATTTTTGGTCAACGTGTGTAAAAGCGCGTTTCCTGGAAAAATGCTTCTGAATGGGACTAAATTGTCAACTCCTACTTCAATATGAAACGCTTTTGCCGATCACTTTTCCTCGGTCTATTTCGAGAACCAAAAGGCTACAAGCATTCCCCATTCAATAGCTACCCTAACAATTATATCCGTCATGACATATATTTTACCCCTGAAAAGATTGAAATAGCATTTAAGAAACTAGACAAAAATAAAGGAGCAGGGCCTGATAACATTCCGCCAATCTTTATCGTCAACTGTGCAAGTAGTCTGGCTTATCATTTATTAAATTTTTCTCTTACCAGTGGAACTTTCCCTTCCATTTGGAAAAAAACTAACGTATTACCTATTTCAAAAACCGGCACTGCCAATAATATTGAAAATTACAGACCCATATCGCTCCTTTTGATTCTTGGTAAGGTATTTGAATCACTGGTCTATCCCATCTTATCGATTAATCTTAAGCCTTTCCTCATCCCACAACAACACGGTTTTCGCAATAACAAGTCAACAACGTCAAACCGAGTTCTGGTTACCTCCGAGCTCGCAGAAGCATTAGATAAGGGATCGCAAGTAGACGCTATTTACACGGATATAGGAAAGGCTTTTGATCGAGTCAATCACGATATTCTGATACGGAAGCTTGGTGACCTCGGAGTCCATGGCAATCTATTAGATTGGTTTTCTTGTTATTTATTTATCTTCAAGATCGCAAAAAGTTTTAGTGTGTGGTCAAGAGTCAATAAGTTTCGATGCTCCCTCCGGCGTGCGACAGGGCTCTCACCTGGGGCCTACGTTATTCTTGGCTTTTATAAACGATATGTCGGAAGTGATACGCTCATCAAGTTTTTCCCTTTTTGACGACGATTTGAAAATATTTAAAGTAATAAATAGGCCTTCCGACTCTTTGCAGTTGCAAGAAGACTTGACTCGTATTTCCAAATGGTCTGAACAAAACAAGCTTCCTTTGAACACCGATAAATATAAGCACATTACATTCACCCTATAAGCACATTTCCCTTATCAATCAATCAATCAATCAATCAATCAATCATTTATTTTACATAAAAACATGGTGTACAAAAAGGTATTGCAATGAAAACAAGAGTATCACATGTTTTGCTGCAACACGTAAAATTTAAGGCAATATTCATCTAATTAATTAATAATAGATACAATTCTATATTAAATATTATCCTGGAATGTGCGTATGAATAGTTAAAGTCATTTTAGGTAGGTATGTCAAATGAATTGTCAAATAATAGTATGTAGATTAAATAAAATAATTCAAATTCCATGGTATTCCAGAATAATTTTGGGATACAAAAAATTGCTATCACACCCTCCATCATAAAATGTCATAATTTAAATATTCATTGACCGAGTAGAAGCATTTTTGCACTAGCCATCTTTTGAGTTGCCTTCTAAACATATTCAGGGGCAATTTTTTATACTCTTCTGGTAATTTATTGTAGATGGTAATGGCCATACAAAATGCACTTCTGCTATAAAGTTTAGTCTTCTTAGATGGCACTACAAGACGATCTGGATACCTTGTGCGAAAGCTACATGCATCCTTACATGTTTTAAAGAAGGCTGGATGATTCTTCACGAACAAGGATACTTCATACACGTACATAGATGGCACAGTCAACATGTTTAAGTTCTTGTACAAGGGACGACAGGACGTCATAACATCTACATTGCAGATTACTCTGACACACTGCTTCTGTGCTATGAGAACTCGATTCGCGTGATGAGAATTTCCCCATAGGAGAATGCCATATCTGAGAAGGGAAGATATATAATCGAGGTATGCTTGGATCGCAGCAGCCTTGGAGCAGGTTTTTGTAAACCACCGTGCACGAGATGCCACAATGTCAGAATCGAAAGGGTCCAAAAAAGGTTTATCTACTTTTTATAAATTCATCAAAAGAAACTTCCAACGTATAATGATCGACTTAACTTCTTTAAACTATCGTCCCTTGCTTGACAAACGCCGATGGATTTCTGATCAAATCTTACTTCACAAAATCTTGACCGGGTTTATTGATTCTCCTGAGCTGTTGGATACGATTAACTTTTCTGTTCCTAGACAAAACTCTCGCATAATTAATTTCCGACCTTTTGTTCTTAAGAATTATCGCACTAATCTTGGTTTCCAAAGTGTCCTCCCCAGAATGTGTCGGGAGCAAAGCCACCAGGGTTGACTTGTTATCAATGTCTCAAAGTAGATATAAACACTTTGTTTAAGTCTTAATAGTCTTATACATTTTAAGTAATATAATCGTTTTGGTTTCCTATTTTTATGTATATAAGTTGTTTTATAAATCGTATTTGTAGTACTTATAATGTGATTTGTAGTAGTCAATTCAATTCAATATATATTTATTTCAGGTATTTTTTTTTGTAGTTTTGCGCTTCACATGTTTAGCATAAGTTTTGTGTTTGCCTGTAATTCGATAAACGATTTTTTTCTGTACCAAGTCTAGTTCCTAAGTCACGTGGTGTTGTATCTGTTGGCAAACCTTAAATAAATAAATAACTATGCTAAATATGTATAAAGATATTTAATGTTATACTTACCAGAGTTTTGACCAAATGATTTCAGAAAAATCAATATCACGCCACACGAAGGCACCCGTTACGAATATATTACCCGTACGTTATTGAGTTTCCGAGTTTAATAATAACATTGACTACTGAGATGTGTCACCGACTGGCAAAGTGGAGTGACCCGAGTGTCAGCGACACTGATACGCGGTGACCATACTAATTAGCCGGTCCCTTAATATTCATTAGAGGTGCGCTGTCTGCGATCGGAGATGCCGTCGGCTCTATAACTAAGACTGACTGTTGACTGTGGTATTTGTAGCTGTATCTTAATGGACTTGCTAGGGCTTTTTCACCAGAGCTAAGCTTTACTGAGTGACCAACGTCGTATATAAGCTGGCCAAGACATGTGAAACGCAATTCAGCTTAGTGTTATGTTTTATGGACGAGTCCTGACAGCTGTGTTGGATCATATTTCCAGTGAGTAAGGAATTGCATAACCATGACCAGTTAACATGTTGTACTACAGGTGATGGGGCAGTAGGGCACGCTGCAACCCGCGAGGCAGGGTTTCGAGCTCGACCGGCCACGTAACTTACCTTTCACAATGATTCAAATAACGGCTAGATTTAATGAGATAAGAACTGGATATTGATCGAATATTGATTATTTCGTGAGTTATTGCCTAGTACAAGACTGCGGCATCCGTGTCACGGAGGAACTCGATGATTCGCAAAGGATCCCAATCAAGAGCGTCATGAAATTAAGACTAGAAGTAGAGTTTTAAAATGCTCATACTTAATACAGAGATGCCCAAAGAACTTGATATATATCAACAATTCAACAGCACAATTGCTGTAACGAAACGAAAGCGCCAGTTAACTACACTATTCATTCATCTTTCACGAGTTTGTACAGCAGAGTTCAGTAATGTCTTCAGATAAGTAACGGACGTATCGAATAACGCGATGACGTCGACAGTAACCTAATCAGCTGCGAGTTATGATCGGAGCAGTTCCTAAACACGTCTATTAAGTAGACAGGTGCACGAATATGTGGGTAGGTAAGTTAGGCGCAGCGGGCACAGTGACCGCGGTCGGGGCACCTCGACACCGGCCCGCCGCCGTCCCGTCCCGGACAGGTAATCGTCAGGCCGTTTGTTGCAGACGCCCAATTTCAGCCCCACCTTCGATTACGCGTAGTTGTTACGAATCTCGGAGTCTAGTTATAATGGTGACGAGTGTTGCGACAGGTGTGAATCGCATATAGCCGACCACTACAAATACTAAATTGACGTGCAGATTGAGCATGGAAAATGAACGTCGGATGCAATTTTTCAATTAGACTGCAGTTTAAACATTATATCTAAGTAGCCCTTCATTATGCCAAATAGGGTTTACCATTGATTTTCAGAACCACGTCATGTATATACTCGTATATATATATATATACATACTCATAAGCCGTATATATATAATGCATAAGCCTATCAGACATGAACGATTACATTTTTGAGAAGGGATTACGAATTTTAAATGCGGTCTTCAAAAATGGTAGGGGTACTCATTTCATCTTCATGTTTTAGGGTTCCGTTGTCGACTAGGAACAGTAGGAACCCTTATAGTTTCGCTTTGTCTGTCCGTCCGTCCGCGGATAATCTCAGTAACCGTTAGCACTAGAAAGCTGAAATTTGGTACTAATATGTATGTATATCAATCACGCCGACAAAGTGGTAAAATAAAAAGTGTTTTTTATTTATTTATTAGGGTACCTCCCCTATACGTAACGTGGGGAGTGTTTTTTTTTTCATTTCAACCCTAACGTGTGATATATTGTTGGATAGGTATTTAAAAATGAATAGGGGTTTGCTAAAATCATTTTTTAATAATGTCTATATTTTCGGAGATAATCGCTCCAGAAGCAGAAGTAAAAAAAAATGTGCCCCTCTAACTTTTGAACCATAAGTTTTAAAAATATGAAAAAAATCTCAAAAGTAGAACTTTATAAAAACTTTCTAGGAAAATTATTTTGAACTTGATAGGTTGAATGAATAGTTTTTGAAAAAAATTACAAAAACTACGGAACCCTACACTGAGCGTGGCCCGACACGCTCTTGGCCGGTTTTTTAAGTATGTATGTTAAAGAACTTAACTAATAGTGATAGAGTATTTATAACCTAGTCCGATTTATTTATTATATGTTGGAAAAGCATGTATACATCCACACAAGTTTATTGTATGACCAAATCTCAAACGAAAACGCAGAAAGCATTACGTGGGGCAGTCGAGTACTAATTGAAGTCGGTTTTTATTAATATATTCAGCTAATTATTATCGTATATTCCTCGCCTCAAAGTAATTGGCATGCATCAGTATCAGTACTAGTTAGTTAGTATCTAATTACACGAGCACAGTGATCGCGGTTGCATGCAACTGAACTTAACAGTCGTGAAAGCAAGACAGACACCGGAGCGTGATGCAGATCGACTCAGCTCAATTAACACTTGGCGCTGTTGTCATAAGCCAATGTTTATGAAAGGTAAACGAACACAAACATCGTACCTATTTTAACAATGAAGCCAGTTGGAATCGCGACGCCGGTAACCGGGATACAAAACAGTGGTCGCGGCGGGTTCCTAAAAAGGCGCTCAGGACAAGAATTCGCAACACTTGCGGACAACTTGCCTCGGGCGAACCGATCGAGGCAGTTGTTACCAATCTCGTGGTCAAGTTATACATGAAGTAAGGTGTGTACAGAAGGCTGTGAATCGCATAACATACATTCAGAGAGGACAGTACGCGCGTACGTCACGCAGCACGCAGCAGCCGACGGCTCGGCAACGTCACATAGTCAAGCGGTGTGAACCGACATCAACTAGTTTACCAATTGAATTAACTCTTGATTCAATCGTCGAATCACACAACGGCACTGCCGTTTGATACACTATTTACAAACACTAAGAGTCCTTACGCCCACATAAGCAGAAGCGGAAGCGTATTTTGCAAAATGATTCCTTTTTTATTCAAGATTACGACGTAACTATTAGTATTTATTCAAAAACTGATAATGTAATTAAATAATCATTTCTTAACCACTTAATATTTTTTTAAATAAAAATTTCGGCGCGCGGCGTCTGTGCAGCGTGATTTATACGTCTTTTAAAAAAATATATATTTACGGCATCGTAGGTCCTATAGTTATGATTATTTTTTTATGGGTTAACATAAAGTTATATTTTGCTATCATATTATTTTTACGGCAAAATAAAAGTACAATTTGCGGTAAAAAAGTATAATGTAATCCTGTTTTCACCAAAAAAATTAAGAAAACTCGGAAGGTATTTAATCAACTTTTTAAAATGAATCTTTGATTTTCAATCATGTCAGCCCCTCGTAAAAGATTTGGTGATGTGAATTGTAATCATTCATGTACCTAATGATTCTTGTTTACTGCAAAATTGAGAACCGAAACGACACTTCTCACTGCAAAATTTGAAAAAGACTCCCAAGAAAAATCATTTATATTAGGTTTAGAAACGGAAAATTTGAACCATGTTAGCCCCTAGTTTAAGAAATAATTATTTAAGTACGTTATCAGTTTTTGAATAAATACTAATAGTTACGTCGTAATCTTGAATGAAAAAGCAAGCATTTTGCGAAATTCGCTCGTTTTAGGCGTAAGGACCCTTAAACAATCATGCAGTTAAATGAGTATGTTGAATTGTAAAAATGGGGATTACTTGCATTTGGTTCGAGGGATTTGACACAGATTATAGAAGTACTCTGATAAACACTTCCCAGTTGGCGCAGAAGTTTTCAAGTTTATAGGAAGTAGTTAGAAAAACAGACACAGCCGAGAACTTTGCTTTATATGTTACCTATACTCAATAATTACTCGTAGTAGAATGATAAGAAGAAGATGTAGAGATGAGATCATATCATACAATATTTCCAATTACTTCAATATTGGCCTGTGGGATTATTTACGCACTTAAAGATCGTCACCGACCGCCATTCATCAATGCAAATCAGAAGCGTCTCAACTAAACACACCAGCAGAATTTAAACTACAATCCCACATTCGCGAAAGTAGGTACGTCATGTGTCTCTACCGGCCTAAAACAATTGCCGTCGTGCATGGCGTTAGATTGCCGTAGGATTGTAATGGTCGATAGAGAAATTTCTGGCAATAACCATTGACCTATACCCACGTGAAGCACGAGCGCGCGGGCGCGGGCTGCACACCAGCGCTCTGCGGCGTGGCGCAATGCTCTCGATCCGCACGCAACCGGCCGCGGCACGTACCATCCACGACACAGTTAAACAGTTGACTGAATACATTCCTATACTTTATGGCAATTAGAATAAGGTCTATAAATGGATGGTAAAATGACGCTTTGCTCGTAAGAGCGTACACGTTGAGATTGTTGGGAAACTCCACACCGCCAGTGCTTGAACGAACGTTGAAACTACGGATAAGCTAATAATGAGAGATTGCTTCGAGCTCGCTCAATATATTATACTCGAAGCTAACGCTGACCTACTTGCTTCATAATTGTGTTACTATAGCTGGTTAAGGCGAGCCGAATGAAATCAGGGCGATAGATCGCGTAATCGCGCTTATCCCTGTTTTGGAATTGCGCCTAATATTCAGATTCAGAACGAATCGTCGGTACGGCGGTGGCGGAGGCAGCGCCAGCGTCCGCACTCCGCACCGCAGCTGATAATACAATTAAGTTCGCTCGCGTGTCTCGCGGGCACTTTCACTCGCTGTACCCCGCGCCCCGCAGGGCAGGTCACGACACCGCCGCACTGCACCGCGACTGCGACTCAACCATCCTACCTTGTGTAATGGCTACTTGAAGGAGGCATGAGACCTGGGGTCTCAGCTCTGTACAACTGAACTACGAGTAGTGATAAATAAGAATAAGAGCGCTAACGAGCATGAGCATGACTACCACACACACATTACGTAGGTAATGGAGACTCCCCGACGAAAACATGGCTTGTTGTTGTCAGGTGTTGAGTAAGTGTTGCGGAATCGAGGCCAATTTGTGCCAATTAGCGAGTGTTAACTGGGTCTAGCGCGCATGGCGACCTTCGCGGCTCCGTCGGCGCACCGAGACCATCCCAACACTGGGTACTCAATACGAACTGGCTCCATAGCAAGCATGCAGGCCGGAGACATGTTCGTATGTTGCACGGCTCCGCACGGCTGCGCACCGCTTGCCTCGTTCACGGGACACATCATTTTAAGAACGCGGATGTCCGGATAATGACCTGGCGCAATGTACCACTTCTTACAGCATTTGGTCATCAGAGCATGCATTAGATGATCATCAGCGAGGGAAGAGAGAGGGAGCTACAGCAACACAGTCGCGGAGAAGACCATACGCGGAGAGGGAGTGATGCCGCAATTACGAATGGTGTAGCTCGCAATATAGCTTATTGTCTCACTGTAAAACTTAAACATTTAAACAAATCAACAAATAATAATATGACAACGTATTCGAATAAATCCTGACAGGCAGACAGTATTTTTGAAAGGTTGTGAAGTAAACATCTCAAAACCTACTCCAGGAAATAGTTATTATCCGTACTTACCAAAACACAGAACTTGTCGTTAGTCTGAATTTTCGTTCACAACAGAAGAATTCTGTAAATTGTTAATTGTTTTTTTTTACAAAAAATAGGAAATCAATATAATATTTGGAATACAATGTTCGAGCCAAAAGTCACGATGCAAACAGAAATGAAACGAAACATCAGGCAAGTGGACTGGGGTGCACATACATTAGAGGCAATGTTTAAATAATTTTCGAGCTGGTTAATTGTTTGTAAAGGACCTTCAGCGAGCTCCTACCCGAGAGCAGAACCTTGTGCACGGCACTGGATACACCTTCTTTCTAAAATTATATATTTAATACTAGATTCTAACAAACAGGAATATAGTCTATTCTATTCTAAAATTAGTAGGTACATACAATTTTGATGTTTAACTTCAGATTAAGGTGGCTCGATTTCCAATTCCATACAAAACGTTATCGCGTTATTTGACATTCGCAGGCTAACGGCGTGATTTTTTAAGAAACCTATGTAAGTAACTTTCACAAATTGGCTTTCCATTTGCGCGAAATTCCCCCTTTACAAACCAGAATAATTTGAGAAAAACGGTTTTCCCAAAGTATGACGTCATTGACGTCACAAACGAATATCTCAAATTATTCTAGTTTAATACAAGTTTATTCAAGAAAAGGGGGAATTTCAAATAACGTTTTGTATGGAAATCGAACCACCGTTTATTCGAATTATTTCTGTTTAGTACGCGCAGTTCCGTAGTTGCTCGTCTTAGTTACATCGACGTGCGGTGCGGTTGCGTCGGCCGAATTTGTACAATTGGCCTTTCCAAGTACACATTAAGTTCGTCGACTATTACTCGGTAACTACTTATGCCTTCTCGTCCGTGATAGTTTTCCTTTTAAATTCATTATATGTACTACTACCACGATTTTTTTCACATCCCCAGTAGTAGCCATTTAGCCGGGAGGGGGGGGGGGGGACACATGACTCGAACAATAAATCTCGCAAACGAATCACTGATTTCAAAAATGGTTTTAGGAAACCCATAATAGTTTTGAACGAGCTATCCAACGATACCCCACACCATGGGTTTAACGAAAAAAAAAATTACATTCCCGCTTTAGATGTAGGGGCGGTACCCTAAAATATTTCTTTTTTCAAGATTTTATTGTACTGTTTTGTCGGCGTTATTGATTTATATACCCATGCCGAATTACAGTTTTCTAGTTGTAATGGGTACTGAGCTAAGCCGAAGACGGCCAGACAGACAGACGGACGGACATGGCGAAACTATAAGGGTTCCTTATTGTCTACGGAACCCTAAAAAGACTTATTTATTTATTTTTTTGATTCACCAACAATTGTTTACACTATCAAAATTGTATTAACTAAGTAGGTACTTATTTTAGAATCAGAATCAGAATCAGAAAAGTATTTATTGCCACACAAAGAAGAAAAAAATAAAATAACATATTTGCTAAGTGTAACAATCAAGGTAAGGTTGGGGGCACAAATGGGCGTTGCGCAAGGATCATCAGTGTCTAATTTGCTTTTTTCGCTGCTTGTAAATGACCTACCAGACGCAATAAAGGCCGGTGAGGTCCTCATGTATGCTGATGACGTCGCTGCGATTGTTACTGCGCCGACTGTGGACGGCGTTGAGAAGGCTTCAAACCAGACTGCGGAGCAGCTCGCCCAATAGTTTAACATCAATGGCTTGGCTCTCAACTTCAAGAAGTCGCATTATATGCATTTTAATTTATCGGGTCGTGAAATGGCGCCACTGGCTGTGCAAATTGATGGAACACTTTTAGATCAAGTCACCAGCACAACTTTCTTGGGCTTTGAGATAGACTCGGGCTAGAAGTGGGATCGGCATGTGCGTCGACAAACTTTGCGGCAAGATAGCTAGTGCGTGCTTTGCTCTAAGTCGGGTTGTGAAAACTGTGACCCCGGAGGTCGCCCGTACATGCTATTATGCTACTGTCCATTCACTAATACAGTACGGGACGGATCTGTGGGGTCGCTGTGCCGAGTGGGAGAGAGTGTTCCGCCTACAGAAACGCGCCATACGAACCATCGCACGAGTGCCGCTGGACACTCCGGCGAAGCAACTTTTTATAAAATTGGGCATTCTCACTTTACCAGCGATACTAATCATGCAAGTGGCTGTGTACGTCCGTGAACACCTTACGTACTTCAAAACGAATGCCTAGTACACGTGTACAATACGCGAAACGCAAACAAGCTTGTGAGTATAAGCCGCAAGCTCGCCAAGTCGTCCAAGCTCACTCATGTGATGGGCCCCACGGTCTACAACAAATTGCCTAAAAATGTAACCGAAGCCCCAAATTTGCAGAGCTTTAAGCGCCGTTTAAAAAACTGGCTTACTGAGCGGCCGTTCTACAATTTCGATGAGTAAATAATGTACAAAGAATTAATATAAATTAATTATTTATGACTTAAGTTAATGTAACACTTGGATTGTTTTGCTTTTACTATTATTAATATTTGTTATAATTATTATGATGCGACTACTTTATGTATAACTGAAATTCTATATGATATTTTTTTGACATGTAAATTGGCTTTATAAAATAAATGACTATGACTAAACACCGCATGCACTGTATAAAAAAAGCCTTAACATTAACTAATCAAAATTATACACAGGTTTTTGCTTAACTTATTATTACTATATAACGAAATAGTTTAAAACTATTTTGTGTTCGTCACTCACTTGTGAAGAAATCACTAGACCGTATTTTAAATTTCAAGACCGAGTCAAAGAAAACATCAGACATGTGACTGCAGCTGTCAATCGTTTAACACAGCCTTGGGATAGGCGCGCTGCTGCCGAGAACAGTCCTTCTGAGCGGTGGGCAGAGTGGTGTAATAGGTTTGCGAGGAGTTCGAGAAGGAGCTCGAAAAGAGAGAAGGGCTAATAGTTGCGGACTATCTACATATATGACTGTTTACGAGCTTATATGAGAAAATTGCGTCCGCAATTTTCCATCTCATTTCTAGTGATCTTAACCCGAACTTCTTTAGACCTTGTGTGTAAGAATACGATTTTTTAAATTTGCCAGCAGAAAAGCTCAAATGCCGAACAAACCTTTTCTGCACCCGCTCTAGTCGCAGTGAGTGAGTAGCATAGTGCGGCCGCCAAACCACGCTACTGTACTCCAGAATACTCCTTACTAGGCTATTGTATAACAATATTTTAGTTACACTACTTTTTAATATTTTTACGTTCCGTCCAATGAAACACAAATAGCATTATAAAATACCACTTTTGGTGTAACACGGAACCTTAAGAATTAATAAACATTTAATATGGTTCAACCGTGAACGTATAGCTGCGCATTACGTTTTTGCCTGTATAATAGCATCATAAAAGCAGGAACGGATACTACTGTTACGCGATCGAAGTGCAGATGACAAAAATGCCTTTTTACAGCCTCTAGCAGCATGGTTCCTTAAGAGCATTTTAGTGGTAGACAAATATGGTAATTGCTGTATAAAGGCGTAGACAAAATTCCTTCTTACAGCTTCTAGCAGCATGGTTCCTTAAGAGCATTTTAGTGGTAGGAACTTTTCGCAGGTATAATAACGCGTGAACTCTTGTACAGCCATGGGAATTAATTCAGGATTAAAACGGTTTACATATTTAGGGAGTGCGATAGAGATGGAAATACCCGAAATTCGACTTTCGAAGTTCGTGGTAGCGCCGCAGGTGGAGGGAGGTAAACAGCACACAAAACTATAGTTGCTGGCTATGCGAGCTGCCCGCAATTTGGATGGTTACCCAGAGGTCTTCAAAAGTACTTTCCCAAGTAGGGATGCGTTTAGATGTAATCGACTTATGCACTGCAATAAGCACCCCGCCCCCCTCTTTACCGTGCCGCGTTCCAGCCTGTTCTCTGTCCCTCCTGTACACCACGTATCCGTCAACAAATAGTTCGCTGCTCATTACAGAACTATTCAGCCAGGTTTCAGTTAAAACTATGATATCGTAATTATTACAGACAGCATTACAGTAGAAATAATGAGTTTTTGTTCTTAAGCCACGACAATTCTGATAATATATTTTAAGATTGAATTTATTTATTTTATGTTCTAGAGTTACATGCAAACATGAAAATAATTTACTTAAGGATACTTATGTATTTATACTATTTTATTTTATTTACACTGTCCATGTTTCGCATACTGTATGTATTCCGAGTCGTCAGTTTTTCTAGCGTATATTACCCTGCCGTCGCGCACCCAGACATACTTGTAACCGCATTCCTTGGCCTGGTGGCGGCGCGGCGTGGAGTGTTTTGTTAGCTGGTGACAAATGCCCGACGAGGTACACACGCGCCTTCGTGCCGGGTGTTAGCGCATGATGCCCACTATTTAACTATCATGCGGGTTTGCTTTGTCGCAGCTAAAAGCTCATTTCACGGTAGGATTTTTGTCAGTGTTCCTTTCGATATTGTAAGCAAAATAAGTAATCCACGTGAATGAATTCCTAGTAGAATGCCAGTTATCAAACTTGGTTATCTACGAGGAACAAGGACAAATTCCCGTATGTTATTATTCATCATATATTCTAACGAAATGGGATAGTAGAACACGATTAGTAAAACTTTTCCCGATAGATTTTCATTCCAAAAAAGTGTCCATTTTTTATTTATTTTGCAAATTATTCCGGAACTATCAGCATTCATATTTCGAAGTTTTCAGTAATGACAGTAATGCTATCTATCTAGCGAACTGGGAAATATCATTTTATTTACTCTCGTAGTTTTTTTTGTATTATTTATTTTACACTTTCGGAACTTATGCCGCATACGCCATTGTGTTCATTAGTGGCGCCACTGGCTTTCGTCTCTTTTTTTTGCGCGTGGAAGTAATAGATGCTATCTCACCGAGGCTCCGCCTCCAGCCGCCTGTGATTCCTTGCCGACGACGGATGTGTGCCAAAATTGCGCTTGCGTTGACTGACATCTCGCTAGTTATTAAAAAAAAATCTTCAAGTAAAATACTCGGACTTTTTGTATGCCAAATTTAGAAACTAATACGTTTAGATTATCTCTGTGTTGTTTACTGAACAAAATAATTTTGTAAATGTAAGCGGACCGAGCACATCAGAACAAAAACTAGTGGAGTCGCCATTGACAATATTTCGTATGGTTTTTTAAAGTTTTTTTACTATACCTTTTAAAATAAAACTACAAAATATTTTTGATTTGAAGATGTCGTTATCGGAGCATAACAATATTAACAATCAGCCTTCGGTCTCGTCAGCCGCGGGGTAAGGCCGTAGATTTTGCCACTTAGTAACATAGAATAACATAGACACTTCTATGTTACGGTATCGTAGAAGTAACGCGAAAGTTACGAGAAAAGTATGTAAGGCCGATTTCATAATGCACCTTTTTGGTATAAAACTTTATGCCGTATGATGTGCATGGATAACAAACAGTCTTGTAAGATAGTGATAGTGTTTAATAGTTCGAATATGTCACTAAAATCTTTACAAATATGTCACTTTTATACAAATTTGCAGGATTGTAATGTTTATTAAACAAGGCCCTGACTGATGGGAGCTGACGTAAGTGGAATAATTAGTTCAACCAATTAGCGCGCAGGGTGCGTTCTGTGGCATGTGAACTTTATCTCCAATTCACAATTTGACATTCATAGATTATAAACTAACGAAAAATAAATGCGTTTAATGGTGAACGGTTTTGACAGTTTACAATTTTTCCATAGTTTATAATATAGCGAGTAAGATTATAAACTGACTGCGTTCATAATATAATAGTTACAGATTAACACTTTTAACTCTCGCGCTTTGTACACGTATTTAAAATTACTGTATTTTATTAATTACTTTTGCGCGGGTGGCGTAGGACCGGTCGATGTGGCACTCTTTGGGGGAGGCCTATGCCAGCAGTAGACTTCTTTCGGCTGATATGATGATGATGAGTAATTACTTTTAATTATTCGCCTTAGACCCATGAAAAACAATAATTTTAAATACTTTATGGATACTTTGTATATATGTCCGAAATAAATAATTTGAATTAGCACTTTAAAAGATATCGACCAAATGTGGTTTGTATTTCTTATTTAAAGCAGTACCTTATTGTTGCTGGCGTGTCTCGCACACAGTAGGAACAGTTTATTGACCAAAATTTTATTAACACAACAAAAAACCATCGAAGTATCAATAGACTAAATTGCACGATCCTTACAACACTTCACCGTTACCTTAAAATAGAATTACCGTTACCTGTTACGAAGAAGTAGCGTAGAAGTACCGAAGAAGCGAGATTTTTTAGGTTATAATTCGCCATAAATCGATAATTTGAGCTAAATTAGAAACAAATACACACGTCGCGCATGCGTTATGCACTTATGCATTATTGTATGTGGAATAGGTATAATAAAAACTGTTATTTACCTTTCAAATCGTCCAAATACACTGCAGAAATTTTTGAACCACCGCCGCACCTTCAAATGAATCCACAGACAACAAAATGGCGTCTTTTTTTTTAATTGGTGCACCTGGATGCTTGGTGTTGTCAGTGTCAATGCAAAATAGTACGTAAGAGCTTAATATTATTTACTGGTGTAATTATGGTAACGAACAAAATTTTTAACGTAGAAGCAATAATACGGAGACAACATTTCAAACTGCGATAAATTCATGAAATCAGCTTATTTTAAAGATCGAAATGACTATTTAGTTGCTTAAACTTGATACATCAAAAAGACACGCTGTTTTTTGCTAAAAATGGAGGACTTGAATTGATTTCACTCTAGTTATTAAATTATGTGGAGTTTTTTCACTTTGAGATTTAATTGTATCTTGTAGAAAGCTACAAAACATAATAAGAGTTATTTTATTAAATAAAATAAATAAAATAAAAAACCTTTTATTTCCCGTAAAAAAAATGTAAATTACAAGTAGTTTTTCCTTAGAGACTAAATAAATAATCTGGTACTTAGTTTTTTCCTTTCCTTTTCTTTTTTTTTTGTATTCGGCTTCTTCCCTAAGTATATATTTTTGAGTTATGTCCTCTCTCGGTATAATTTTTATTGGGATCCCTTTGGCAGGGTATAGGTCTCCTCCAATTTCTTCCACGTGTCTCTGTTGTGTGCCACTTCAAGCCAATTGTTTCCTGCCGCTGTTTTTATTTCGTCCTCCCAGCGCTGCTGAGGTCGTCCCACGTTTCGTTTTCCATAAGGACCGGTCCATTTGGTACATATGAGAGTCCAGCGCTGGTCAGTGTACCTGGCTACGTGGCCGGCCCATCGCCATTTCAATTTAAGTGCTTGTTGTAGAGCATCGGTCAATTTAGTTTTTTTCCTGATCTTTTGGCTTTTTACTTTATGGATTCTTCTTAAGTTTAGAATGCTTCTCTCCATCGCCCTTTGACACGATGTTATTTTATTTTTTATGTTGTTTGTGTAAGTCCAAGTTTGGGAGCCATATGTTAAGCATGGAAGAATACATGTGTCCATGACAGTTTTCTTCATATGGAGATTATAGTTGCCTTTCAGTATTTCTTTGTTTGCCCAGTATTTGTTCCAGCTGGATTTGATTCGTCTGTTTATTTCATCTGCGTTGTTTGTTTTAGAGAACGCTACTTGCTTCCCTAAATATATGTAGTGGTCGACGTATTCTAGTTCGGTGTTGTCTAGCATGATTTTTTCCTTTGTATCGTTTGTCATTATCTTAGTTTTATTTAAATTCATGTGTAGGCCGGCTTTTATACTTGCTGTGTTTAATTGGTGTATCATGTTTTGTAAATCGTGATGATTTTCAGCTAGGACTGCGATATCGTCAGCGAATCTTAGGTGGTTAAGACGAGTGTTTCCAATTTTAATGCCCTCCGATTTCCAGTTCAGCTCGGCGAAAATACATTGCAGGACAGCTATGAAGATTTTAGGGGATAATGGATCGCCTTGTCTGACGCCTCTGTCTATTTTGATCTCGTCGCCTCTAACCTCCAGTTTTACTCTACTTGTGTTGTTTAAGTAGAGGTTTTTTAGGACTTTAGTGATTGTTGGGCTTACATTGCACTTTTGTAGAGCGTTCCAGATGCAGCTATGGTGAATGCTGTCAAATGCCTTCGTGTAATCGATGAAACAGATGTATAAGCTTTTGTTGAACTCGCCAAACTTTTCTATTATTTGCGTCATCGAGTGGATATGATCCATAGTCGAGAAGCCGGGGCGGAATCCAGCTTGCTCTACTGGCTGCATGTCGTCTATTTGAGGGCTGATTATGTCGTGTATGATAGATGCGAACAACTTGTATACGCTGGATAGTAAGCTGATCGGACGGTAGTTGGCAATGTCTAGAGGGTTTCCTTTTTTATATAGCAGAATAATGTCTGAATTATGCCACTGTTTTGGAACCTTCCCTGTGTTGGCGATTCAACACCAGCGGCAACTGTGATCAACTTACCAGAAACACGCTCTTCCGAGATTATCCATCTACACGAGAAAAAAGTATTCAAGCATGTCAAGAAACTGAAAAGCGATAAGAGCCCTGGACCCGACGGCATAACAAATGAGGCGCTGAAAATAGGAGCACCTGTACTTATCAAACCGTTGACGCATATATTCAACACGGCACTCAACACAGGGAAGGACACAGTTATTTTATTACGAAATACTAATTAGTTTTTTTTTTTATATGCAGTCAAACTTTGAGACACTTTTTAATTTAAAAAAGTGGCAAAATCTACGGCCTTACCCCGCGCTACTGGTTGAAATTGATAACGTATTGTGTGTACCTACTATAAAATTAATCCTAACAATAATTTTCTTCGAATACAAAGATTTTTATTTACCGCTATTTACTAATAATAGTAATAATATAATATTTTCTCTATTCTATTCATTCGATGTTCTCACTGCAGCGTTGCATGCCTTGGTGTGATAAATACAAGCGGCGCACTAGCACGGCTTACGAGTTTCGCTAGCGGGTGGCGGGGTGCGATGGGCGGAGCAAGCGTGGGAATTATTTTCGGGTGCCTCGTCTTAACCCTTTGAACGCCAAAAACGCCTCAAAGCGTCGTGTGCTGTCGTGCCTACCACGGCAGCGACGACTATAAAACTTATTTTATTACAAAAAACACTTACAAAAAAACTTATTCATTTCTGATATCAATCGAGAGAAAATTAATCTAACTAATCAATCGATTAAAGATTTAGTCGCTCGTATTCAATCGGCGATTCATTTAATCGTGACTAAATTAGTCGAAACTCTTACGACTAAGATTGATCAATCGTCATTTTTAATCGCAATTAACGATTAACTAGTTCAATCATAATCGTTAATCGTTAGTCGATTACATTTTGCCCATCTCTGGTGTCGAGTATTAGTCATGCAGGCGGGACACTTCCAGTTAGATGGGAGATTCGAGGTATTTTTGAGGCCTGTGGCTGCCAGACATCCTACATGATAAGTTAGGCTACAACTGCTACAGTCGTGTTGGTCATCATCGAGATTCACATTTCAGCAACACCCTAAAGATGGGATAGTAGGTGACATGGCAATAATTATGCAGTAAACTGCATACAATCGACGAAACAGCTGATGAGTTGCACTTCGATGCAGTTGGTATTTAGACGAAAATGAAATATAGCATTATGAATATAAGGTCCAGTTCAGCTCGCACACAATGCTCGCTTAGTCTCTGGTCTAATATCGTTTATTTTTGAGATTATTCTTAGCACTTATTCTGCTGTCCACTAAACAATGTCTTTCGCAACATGTTTGCCGTAAATCTAACTCGAAGTTTAACATTTGATTTGGATTATTTTGACGAGCACTATTGTTAAGATGTTTATCGCGCGGAGGTAGGACGATTAGATGGATGGACTTGAGGTAACCCTCTGGAGCTTTCCTACAAATGTATACGCATCGCGGCGAATCTTGATCCCCATGACAACTGTCATCTCCGTATAATTTATAACCTTAAAACGTAAAATTGTACTAAGATGACAGCTGTCATGGGAGTCAAGATTCGCCGCAAATACAATGAGGCTGAAACTATGAAACATCCGATACTACGATTCATAAGCAGACGGTACCGTAAAGGAGTTTTGTGTTGTGATTATTAGTGATGGTTGACATGACAATGGCGCGCGGACGGCAAGTAGCCGCCTGCGCATGCGCCGGCGGCGGCGTATCGGGGCCGCGCGATCCCGTTACGGCAACAGTACCGTCGCCGCGATACGGGTCACGGATTCAGGCCGCGCAATAATCATGCCATTATGTCCAAACACTATTTATATTCTAATCCGATCATTAACCATCCATGGAACCAACCATGTTTTACATGGTCATCAAAAGCTGCGTTGTACCAATCTGTTGGAACTTGAACCAATATATTATTGTCTATATTTCACCCGAGTTTGCAGTGTTGTCTCCAGAATTCTGGAAATAGCTTCAGCCTAGAAAACTGTTAAGGCAAAAATCATACCGTATAAAAATAAATTTACGTCAGATCTGGCCACAATGCGAGTTTTACCGTACGCGCAGTGAAGACGTAAAATTGTGTACTCACCACGGGCGGTAATTCGTAAAGCCCAAGATCGCATATTACATTATACAAACACCTGCAATCTGGGCCATTCACGAATTCACCGCCCTGGGTACGTAATGTACTATTACAGGTGTTTTTGATTTTTCCGCGTATTTTTATAATGTTTTATGACTGCTGCAGATAACTTTAGATAACGACTTATTATCAGAGTTAACTTATTTTATTTATGAGCTCCATACGTTATCGAGTTCTCACATCACCTTTTTACTTCATTCGATAACGGAAATCAACTTCTAATAAGGCCCAGAGGAGGAATGGGGCAAGGAAACTCGTGCAGTAGGTTCGAGGATGTAATGGAAGTGTGACCTGCTAGGGTTTGTAAAAACCGCCCGAAATCAAAACCCGGTTTTTAACCGAAAAGTTAGGCTCAAAAACCGGGTAACCGGTTTTACCGGTTTTTGACCGGTTTTCGACAAATTTTATTTGTCGCATTATTAAGCCGTTTTTGGACCATACATGAGCATTACTGTTCTCAACGATACTTCATGTAATTTACAGGACGGTTTCTGACATTTAATAAATGTTAATAACACAAAAATTTTGCTAATGAAATATCATAATTTCATGTGGCAGTTGGTTTGACTGGCTTAATTTAATTGTGTAGAATGATTTTTTATATTATCACAGTAAGGTCGGTAAATAATACACGTACATTTGGAATCATCTTTTTAATGACAAGTTGACAACAATCGGAACAATCAACAAAGAGCAAACAAATCAGCTTTTTTAAGCCAAGTCAGTCGTCACTATAGAATTTCCGTTAAAACATTTGACAGTTACATATAAAATAATATAATATACTTAAACATTATTTGAAACTGGATAATTAAACATTTATTAAAGTAACAGTGATTTAAATGCTATAATTAATCAACATGAAATATAGTTTCTAAACCAAGAAAATAAACTAGCATAATTTTTTTAACATCAGAGCTTGTCTAAAACAAAATCTTTAGATAGGTAATAAAATAATTTTCTTTTTGATCTGGTTTCCGTGCCACGCTTCACGCCCAGTGGTGGGGTGGAGTGCAATATTTTAACTCTGCAGGTACATGGCAAGAATAGCAGCTATATTTTATGTGTTAGTTTATGTCACGGGAAGACTGAGAAAAACGTAAATGTTAAAAGAAAAACGTAAAGTAACACGCCAAAAATTCATGTAATGGATTTACGCAATATAATCCGTATTAATCTTTTTTTTTGATATGTTACAGTCGTGGAAACCGAAGAAAATAAGTCGTTTAATAAAATAAAACATTTCGGTTTTAAACCCGGTTTTTGACTTTTGAAACCGGTTTTTAACCGAGCCTAAATAGGCCGGGTTAACCGGTTTTTCGGTTACCCGGGTACCCGGTTTTCAATCCCTAGACCTGACCGCCGCGCCGGGTGACGCGGATAAAAGCTAGTAGGTATGTCAAATAATTCAAGCGGACTGAACGAGTTCTCCGCTTCAGCTTGGGCCAGCATTATTTCGCATGTCCAGCCAGGTATCCAGCTGTTGTCTTCTACCGCTACGATTCAGCTTGGGCCAGCATTATTTCGCATGTCCAGCCAGGTATCCAGCTGTTGTCTTCTACCGCTACGATTCAGCTTGGGCCAGCATTATTTCGCATGTCCAGCCAGGTATCCAGCTGTTGTCTTCTACCGCTACGATTCAGCTTGGGCCAGCATTATTTCGCATGTCCAGCCAGGTATCCAGCTGTTGTCTTCTACCGCTACGATTCAGCTTGGGCCAGCATTATTTCGCATGTCCAGCCAGGTGTCCGGCTATTGTCTTCTACCGCTCGTAAGTATTTCTTAACGGATTCTCGTGAAATTTTGTGAACAGGGTCAATCATTCGTTTTTTTTTGTATATTCAGCTTGTCGAAATTCAAAGAAAAAGTTTTTTTTAAATAGACGGGCTTGCGATTTCTACAGCTCGCAGAGCCACTGGTATATCATTGACGACGTGTTTCTTTTCTTCTACGCCGTGCTTGCTTTCTTAGACGAAGACACGTAAAAGTTAGTACCTACGTAAAATAGTTCACATATGTACAATGGACGTGGCTGTCTTCTGCGCCGCACTTGCTTTCTTAAGCCCTATAGATATAGGTAACGTGTCAAGTGTCATGTAACGAACCGACAAAAGGGCTGCTATTCTCTACGCGCTCATGCGCCTCACCCTCACCGCACCCGCCACGCCTAACGAAACGAGGCCTCTACCTACGCTTAGTTACTACGAATCGTGGCGTCAAGGTATATTTGTTAGTGAACAGTGGGGTGGCTTACAGAATAGCGGGGAAGGTTGGACAAGCGCGGCGACGCGGCGTGGGAAACCCGTGCAAGTTTCTAGCACGTTACACCTGCCGGACTCAAGGTCTTTCGTATTTAACGTATTAGTATTACCTATTGTTCATACTTACATACTAACTAACATACATGTGTTTCATACTAACATTTTATAAAGTGTACAATTTAAACAAAAATAGTGGGTGTTGGTAAAATAGTAGCCTGGTACGCGGGGCTTATTTTTAACCGACTTCAAACAAAAGGAGGAGGTTCTTAATTCGGTTGTACTATTATTATTATTATTATTTTACAATGTTTGTTACCTCAAAACTCTGTCATTGATGAGCCGATTCGTATTTTTTTTTGTTTATTTGTATATGGTTCCAGGTAGGTCCCATTAAAAAAAAAAAACAGTTGGATGATGGGATCCATGAAGAATTGAGGGAACTCCTCAATTATATTAATTATATTAGGCACGCGTGTAGTGATTTTGGTATTTTCTATTATAACTCGTGTGTTTACACCCGGAAATCATAAATTTGGTGGAGTGGAATTGATGATGAAGACCACAGATGACTTATGGAATTCCTCAATTATGTAGGTACCTACTTAAAAGTACTAAAGTATATCACAGATTCTGATAAGATTCCGTTGAAATAGCAACTAATGAAGTGCCAAAGGTGATCCTTGTGGAATCGACGGAAGTCCTCAAATATTATCAGCCCACATACAGCGATTCGGTTTTTTTCTCTAATAATCAACGCATTTGCTCTCGGAAATCAGTTCAACATGTGGTAAATTGATAAAGAAATGTGGAAATGTCCTCGTGGCTTGGCGGAGTACTAAATTGAAGTCTGTTAAAACTTTGTTTTTAAAGTAAATTATGTTTCCAAAAGTTAAGGGCACTGGAGCTTGATTTTTGATTGTGGAGTTTATTCCATTATGTACGAGTAGTACACTAATAGCTACCGGCAAAATGATTTGCAAATAATTGGGAACAGGGAAAACCAAACTAATCTCTGTATGACTCATGTGTTTATTTGTTTACGGGGTGGGTTATTTTAAGGGTTCTGTACAGTCAGCATCATATAGTTAGTAGCAGCCAAAGTAGCCAAATATATCGGAACACGTCTTTATTATATAGGAGTAAGGAAGTGTTACGATATATTTGGCTACTTTGGCTGCTACTAACTATATGATGCTGACTGTACCCAAAGGGTAAAACGGGACCCTATTACTAAGACTCCGCTGTCCGTCCGTCCGTCTGTCTGTTTGTCACCAGGCTGTATCTAATGAACCGCCGTGATAGTTAGAAAGTTAAAATTTTCACAGATGATGTATTTCTGTTGCCGCTATAACAACAAATACTAAAAAACGGAAAAAAAATGTTTTCACCATTTTAATGTGAAATGATAACCTAAAAAATAACATCTTACTATCCTATTTAAAGAAAATGTCTCCTAATTAATCATTGCTAACACATCAATAGTAAATGATCACCAAAATGTTACCACCATTTTTATGTTAAATGAAAACCAAATTATAACATCTTACTATCCTATTAAAGAAAATGTCTCCCAACTAATCATTGCTAACCCAAAACTAACTCAGTCTCCCGCCCTCCGCCCGGGCTCCCGCCAGAAACTTGCTTCGTCGGCCCTTCGTTTCACGTGCGCACTCGAGCTACGCTCCGCTCGGGAGGTCGCCGGCTCGCTTCGCTCGCCACCTCCCCCCACTCGCTTCGCTTCGGCCTCGTGCACCCGCTCAGCTCAGGACCTCCTTCGCAAGCTTCTGTCTCCGCGGGCTTTTATATACACTCTAGGGGTAAGACAGACAAGACCACGTGGAAGTGGGGTACGCTGATTCGGGTTTTGGTAGCTATTTTACCTTTCGATCGCTTTATATGGTAATATGCATACATTTTATGGCAATCATAGTGACTTATTTAGGTAGAAATATTGTATTAATTTGTTCGCTAAGATTAGGTGCTCAGTTACTAAATTTGGTAATCATTTACTAAATTTGATCTTTGAATACAATTTAATTATGCAGTCGTTACTAAAACAGGTAGTACCATTGTAATGGTAGAATTCTTTTTTTGGTGTTCAGTACATTTTTTTTGGTAAGAAAGCTTGAGGGTATCAAAGTATTTTCTGGTGGTCATTATATTTGTTCCCTTTTTTAAGTACCCAGAGGCAGCAGACGTCAACCCGACTTCTTGTTTTAGTATCGGGTGGTATCGGGAACGCGTCATCGGCTCGGCGGCATAGTGCGCACTGCGCAGCAATCTTCAACTTTCGTGACGGCGACGGGTGACCGGCGGGCGGCGGGGTGAGCCGCTTTAGCGCGTAGCGTATAACAAGCCAAGGTTTTAAGCATAGGCGTAAACTCGCAGTTGTCAGGCGACTATGCCGTTTCCCACCACCACCGGCCTAGTCGCCTGACAGCTCGCACAACGTGTCGCGTGATATTACGCCTGTGCGTAAAGTAAAGGGGCTTTTTTGCCTTGTTTGGCCTGCAGAGCGGGCCACCCAGGGGAAGAGACGCGGCCAGTGAGGCAATTTCGATATACATTTTTCTTCTGTCTGACATGTTACGCTCGGCGCGTTTATACCATATTTCAATGCAAAATGTCGAACCGAATAGACGACCAGCAGGAGTGCTGTGTAGGCGGACCATTGCGACATTTGCAACTCATGCGAAATACTTTTCGGCTCGAAGGTAAACCACATCCTTGCTTAAACAGTATTACCTATTGTTACTTTGAGTAGACTTCTTATTTACATTCTGTGCAGAAGCGAGATAAGTATAAGTCTAGTATTAGCCGCCACAGTTCGCAAGGAATATAATGCCCTTGTATAAGGCAACTTGGGAGTGATGGTGAAGAGCGCCCACAGCCGTCACGTCCCGCAGCCGCGACGAGGAAGAGAACTGTCTGGAATATTACACCTCGCACCAGAAAAATAACGACCGGGTTGCACTCCGGGAGTGCCGGCAGAAGTGAAAACTCAATGGCATTGTAACAGTTTTTCGATCAGGTCACGTGTCCGTCTTACGAATTTTCAATCTGTCGAATGTTACGGTCACAAAAAGTGCACAGTGCCGCTAAAAACGGAATCGACAAAAAGTCCATGAAATTATCGAACCCGCACACAACATTTCACAAGTATCGGTTGAGAAATGCGACCAGGGGGGGGGGGAGCACAACTGACGCCGCGCCGCGACGCGAGTCTCGAAAGATCTACCCTCCTCTATCTAATTTGTGACAGGAGACGCTCAGTCGCGCGGGAAGCGACTTGTCAGCAAGTTGTGCTAGACGTACAGCACCCAGTCGCGGTTAGCACAAGATGACGCGCGAGCTGTGTCGCGGAGAGACAGACTATCCGTCTCTTTTTAAATGTTCTATGCTGTAGAGGAGAACAGCCAAACATACAGGACAGACTTACGAAAGCATTTTTGGCCAAGCTGAAGCGGAGAACGTCGTATTACGCTTCGCTTGCTCGTTCAATGAATGCCCTCGTTTTAGATATTAGCACAGAATAGATAATAGTACAAGTAATATTAGCCAGGTTTACACTGTTGTGGTAAAAGTGTTGTGTGCGATGTACTTACTTCGTGAATAGATACAGAACGCACATAGGCCATTCACTCATAACAATATGTACTTGTATCCGCGCATCGCGACTTCACGAGTGCATATTACGCCTATTCAGAGTGGCTTCCATTCCGTCAGCTGCATGCGATGTGAGGCTCAAAGGCAACCGCGGTTTGAATGCTTGTCTCGTCAATCTCATGATCTCAATGCGCAGTACCGGTATTAGCGAAACACATTTAATTCTTACGTGGAATGCTTCTTGCGCACTGTTGCACGCGAGGCATCTTTTACGGTAAAATTACTCTTCTACTTCAAGTTACTGATTCCGTCTCAGATTTATTTTCAGCTAGGGTCTAGGAGACTTTCGTACATATTAGTATGTCCTATGTATTCTAGAGGGGTCCATATTGGCTGCCATAAAATTCATTGTCCTATTTTTTTTTACAATAACGTATTGTAGTCGGTTACCTATCTTAACCTAGAAAAATGTAATACCGAATATTAAAATCCCGAAAACGATTCGTTTTTTTTTATTAGGCCGAATTTTTATTTGCTCGAATTTACGTTTCCCGTATTATCTTTTGCCCGATTCTCAATTTGTCGCAGTTTTATTTCGCATATGGTTCAAATCGACACTTGTTAAAATTCCGTAGTTACGTTTGCCAACTAATTTGTGAGGTCGAATAATAATAAGTCCGAAATATTATTATCCCGCTATATCAATAGATCGAAATTGTAACATGTAAAAGCAAATCATCATTGCAAGCATTTGCTATTTTTGTTGTGTGTTGTGTGTGTGTTTTTATTGTGTGTGTGTTTAAGTTAAATTCCTCAAAGAAATGATTAAAATTATTTAAATAAAAAATGTTAAAAATATATACATTAAAACTATTGTTTTATTTTCCTATTCAATACTCAATAATTCAATTGCTTAATAGGAAGTACTACAATAAAATAAATCGGATCTGGCGCTCGCCGGCCGCTGCCGCGGCACGCTCGCTTCGCTCGCTCGGCTTCGCGCGCTGTTTGGTCGCAGTTCACCTAACTCGCTCGTCGTCGCACCTAACTGGACTCTGTCAAAGGAAAGCCTTCCGCGATTCCACTTTTATCTTGGGTATATTTGTAGATAGGTTTTTTTTGCAGAAGTTTTTTTTTTCACCGAAACAATATTATGGATAATGAGATTTCGATTAAACGTAGCATCAGAATTATGAAAAGATGGTTAACAAATTGGTTGTCAAGTGATAAAGTTGGTAATCGTTCTTCTGTTTATTGAGTTTCGGGATAACTTTAATGCGGCAAAACAAACCAGCGGTATTTTAAAAGTATGGTAAACAAAGTATATGGCTTATAAAAATTCGGATAACCGTTTTCGGACAAGTGAAAATCGGACAATTAATTTTCGAAACATCGATAGGTTACCATTGTAGTCATAGTCGTCGCTAGTCCAAATTTTTTTCGTCCTAACTTTTTTGTTCCTAAATTTCTGTAACTATCATCGGAAGTCATAATGATCAGTTGTCCTTAAAATTTTCTTCATAATTTCATTACCAAGACCTTGATTAAAGTCATACGGTGTGTTTATAATAGTTATACTTACTGATCTTTCCTGAAACACAGGGTATCCTAGTTCAGGCCCTCGTAAAATGTATCCCTAAATATAATATTTTAGTATTAAGACATCATACTGTAAAATACGTTTTTAATAATAAATGAATTATGAATTATACTTTTGTTGATCATAACAGTTTCCTTCATAACGGATATACATCATAATTTTGTTAGTCCTAAAATCATAACTAAGAACGTCCTTCAACTCCTAATTTTCTTGTTCCTAATGAATAATCGCTTTCGCTAAGTAAATTAAAAAAAAACTGTTCTGGCTTTCGCAGGCCGCTGCCGCGGCACGCTCGCGCGCGTAGGGACGCGGTACAACTAACACTACTCCTCGCTTCGCTCGTCGTCGTACCTACACGGACCTGCCTTAGGCTACGTCCGCACAGACAGGCGGCTTGCTTAGCGTCTAGCTAGAGCCTTGTGGCCTCGCCTCGCGCCTTGCGACAAAAACAAACACGTTTATTTACTTCGTAACGCCAAGCGCGCAATGCGGCCGGTCGCGAAATTTCTATAATGATCGTTTTACTAAGCTACTCGCTAGGTGACACGCTAGGCTCTAGACGCTAAGCAAGCCGCCTGTCTGTGTGGATGTAGAGCCTTTGAGTAAAATAGGTGACCTCGGCGGTTTCGATGATTCGGGTAATATGATTATTCAGTATTAGACAATAAAATCTAAGTAAAAACGTTATCGAATTTAAACTTTCGTGCGTGAGACATGTTGAAATAATACTAATAATTACACGGTTCAACTCACATATTCAATGTCACTAGACATTTAAAAAACGTTATCCGTATATTAGGATAAGTAACGTTTATGATGAAAAATATTTAGAAAATCAATTATGGATTAAAAAATGTATGACTAGTGTCATTATGAATTTAAATAAAACAGACAAGTGTTATGATGAAAAATTATGAAAAGAAATATTAGGATATGAGAAATTTATGATTATTGTCATTATGACTTCGAATGGTTATGACTTACAATCGTTAGGAATAAGAATTATTACGTGTAACGATTATTATGGCGTAAAATTTTATGAAGAACATTTTCGGACTTCCAATAATAGGACTTAAAAAATTAGGTGAACAAAAGTGCCCCCATTCTGGGTCGCGTCCAGCAATTTGATAGTTATTGCTAGAGGTTTTAAGATTGAATAATTTACTTGTAAGTATAATTTGAGCAGGAATAAGCGTCCATGTATATTACAACCTGTGGTGTTAAGCTATACCTCGGAATTTGTGTATTTATTTATTTTTGTACCTACACCGGAAATTAGACCTTACCAGTGTATAAAAACTCACAAAACCTTGACCTAACTATTAGATACGAAAGCAACGGCAATCAAGTGGTTAGTGACTGCTTGAGCTTATAATTTTGTGATATGGATATGAAAATCTTCTATCATCGAATACCTATCTTGTTTCCGACAGATTGTGTGACGGGCTATGATTAGTGCGGCACTTGAAGCACTGATTGCTTTCTGTGGTTTACATGTTTATTTATACACATACGAAACGTTTACGTACATAGGAAACTTTGTGTTCGAAAGGCGCATTTGCGCAAGCGGCGTAGAATTGAGAGTTAAGCTAGATTGAGTTGTACCGCAGCTCTTCCACGCTTGAAGACGCCCTAGGCGACAAGTCCACATCAGAACTGGGTGGGACACTCACGCAACAAGCCCCCCGAGGAAGGCGACAGGACCACCGCCGATCAGCCGGATCTTGCGGTGGCAGGAGTCGAAGAGCGAGGGGCGCGCGTGCGGCGGCGGCAGCCCCAGCGTGCCCGCGGCGCCCGCCGCCGCGCCACCGCCTCGCAGCATCACATGCACTCACTGTCACTGCACTACTACTGGCACTGGCACACCGAACACAGCGCACATCCGACTACTCCCAAAACAAATGACAGACAGTTAGCCGGGCGCGAGAGTCGCGCGGGTCTGACAGACGACAGCTGACGCCGGCGGGCAGTGAAGCATGGCCGCACGTGTGACTGGGTCCGCGGTGAGCGCGGGACTGCCGGTGCCGGCCTCCCAGCCCCCCACCCCGGCCCCGCGCTTCCCTCTCTTGCACCGTCAGATGTGACTTTGAACAGACGTCCTATTGATTCCAGACGCTAATTCTATTCAGTCCCCGTCCATTTTTTTTATTTCTTAATCATCGTACCTTAACTGCAGCCGAATATCGAAAATGGACATGGTCATCAGTCATCAGTGTCATCACTTACAATATGATTCGCATGAAAACAACTTTTTCGTTTATGTAGTTACTAGCTTCCACCCGCGACTTCATCTGCGTGAACCCGGGATAAAAACTATCCTATATTTTAATTCAGGCTATAAACTATATTCGTGCAAAATTTCATCCAAATCGGTTAAGCCGTTTAAGCGTGATTGAGTAACAAACATCCAAACATCTAAACATCTAAACATCCAAACATCTAAACTTTCGCATTTATAATATTATATATTATATAGCAGGATTGTAAAACGCATTTAGGTACCTACCTATAGTTATGCGGTTCGGAGTTTCGTACCTTGCGTCTGGGAAATAAGATTGAAATTTGTAGGCATATTTTAGGCTAGTCTGTCACTAATGTAGGTAAGTGTAATCACCGATCGTGTGGTTTCTGAAGTAAATTATTATAACGGAAATATAATTTAGTTTATTTGGGTTTGGTTAGCTTTCAACATAGCTAACTGCCTGCACTGCAGTACGGTCGCCGTCATTAATGTAACGTTTTACTTTGGCATCTTCGTCGTAATCCATCTTCTTGGCTGGCCATCATGGCCCTATGAAACATAAATCTAATTCTAATAAGGGGTTGTAGAATTTAGATATACCTTTTCGCATAGAGTTAACTACCCATCTCATCTCAAGTAGAATACAAGGGAAATTAACTGGAAATTAAGCAGTTTGCTGTTGAGTGCATAATATGTTGGGGACGTGCAGGTGCAGGTAGGTACCCACGGTATCACCAGGCACTGTATTCACATTCACAACATATTTTTATTTTTTGGTGCAGATAAATACAGGAAACTTGACAACCCCTTCACGTACCTTTATTATGACGCGGTGTGCATGGCTGCGGACCGGACAGGCTAAATGAAGCATTCGTGTTGACTCAACAGATTTATTTAACCGTATTGTTGCCATAAACGCGACTATCATATGACGGGAGGCGGGATAAGCGGAGACGCGAGAGGAGGGTTGACGTGATCAGCTGATGCCGGGCGGCTGCGGGGTGCGGTGCGGGGGAGGAGCGGGGCACGTCACGCCTGCCCACGCACTGCGCTGCCCACTGGACCAAGCAAAATGTCACACGACACACACTGACTACAACTTAACTAGCAACGACGTTAAACGATATTTGCATTGGCTTAAAATTGCTTAACTATGGGCAGTAGGCAACCACGTCACTGATATAGTAATGACGGCTGAGAAGCCGTTAGAGATTTAGTAACACAATGCACCGGCAGCGATTACGGTTGCGTCATATTGTTGTGCATTTGTGCAATAGGCGAGTGTAGGTTCGCTGAGCGAGAACCAAGGCATAAGAAAGATGATAGCGAATATGTAACAACAAGGAAGCGAGACGGTGCAACCTACATTCATTTTGTAAGTTTTTGTCTAGCAGGCGTTAATAACCGTGAGGGCGATTAACTATAAAAAATATAAGCTGGACGCCGCTGTTACACTGGCAGAAAATTCGCTGGTACTGTGGGTAGAGGCTACGCAATCGGGCCATTTATACGATTATTCAACACTGTTAACAAACGAAAAAAGTACAACAATTAAAACCTTAGCTCGTTTCTTCTGTTCAAAGAGGCTTTCAATCGCAAAACCTTGAAAAAAAGTTAATTGTTGTGTAAATTCCCAGATCAACGTAAGGCCTCCCGCAAGGGACAACACCGTTGTTGCGTCCCGTCGAGGCATTGAATAAGCAAAGCAGAAGTGTGCATACCCGAGCTTATTTGAATAGAATGAGCCGAATTGCATCTCGAAGTATTCCATTCCAAAAGCAGCTCTACTGTGCAAGGTGAAAGATTCCAATCCAATGTTAGTTTTATAAAAAGTCGGCCAAATTAAAAAATCTCAACCATACCATGCATCGAAGAGACATCTAACCTCACCCTTATTGCAACGATATAAGGTCCGGTTATGGTCGTTGTGTACTGGGCTGTTATTCGCTACGCGCAAAAGCGGCTCCTTACCTACGCTTGGTTACTACGCATCGCGGTGTCAAGATATATTTGTGGGTGAGCGTTGAGGTGATTAAAACGAGTTACAGAATAGGGGGGCTGGACAATGCTTTTGGCGTCGTAACTCATGTCAGGTAACAAAAACTCCCGTAAAGCATAACCGGCGGCGACAGGCCGACTGCGCAATTATACACAAGCACCGCTGAAATCATGGTCGTCGTCGCATTCATTCACCAATTTAACGCAATTTAACAGCTCGTATATGCATAATATGAATGAATAACTCTTGGAATAATCCGAACGATCCCGTGCTTACGGACGGTAAAGGCACAACTTCACACTTCACAACTATTCACAAGCACAAGGCATGCGTCATTATCTACACATATAATAAAGCTGAAGAGGGTCGAAAGTCTGTACATGAAAGATATTCGAAAACAAGTTGGCTGGGGATACTTAGAATCGATAACAGAACACGTTCCAACGTTTTTAGTTTTTTTGTCTGTTTGTCTGTTTATGTGTACGCGCATCACGTGAAACCGGCTGAACGGATTTTGATACAAACTTTACTAATCGGTGAAAAAAAATCCCCGGCCAGGTTATACCCAAGTAGCACAGATAGAGGTATAACTACTCACATTTAGTTATATTTAACGCTCTGTGCGTATTAAGACACTTGTAAGAACAAACTCGTGGTCCTACAGTTGTATAATAGCTGTCAGTGATATTTAAATAGCTTAGGGCTGATTAAAAGCTGCATTACGGCTCTGAAAGCTACCACTAATACGCGATAATACGCGGTTTTGTGTAATAGTGATATAAAGGTATATTTGCTACGACCCTATACAGCGTTAAGGGTTATCAAATGCTTTAACCGTAATAAGGTCTGTTTAGTGGATAAAATTATGCCATGTGCTGTATAAGATAAGAAGGTAATTGTGGACTTTTATTACGTTGACTTATTAAGGGAGCACGAGTGAACTATTATGAAGCCAATAGACTTATAATGGAACACATGTGGCGCATAATACAGCTTAGCGCTGAACATGTTTACCGCTTATAGCAGCCTTATTATACTACCATTCACTTAAGGATCTACGGCTGCTGATGTTAAATTCTATTAGAGTACAGTCCACAAATAACGAATTAAACAGTCGTTTGCTGCATATTAGAATTTTAACGGTTCACGTTGCAGTTTAACATTGACCGCCATTTTATTGTATATAACCTACAAAAGTTAGATTACTTGTCCAACTTTTTAAGGTTGACAATAAGGTTTTGTGCAAGAGTTCTTAATAATTAGCATTAGTTTAGTCCTAATATAACGTATTATTAACTTTTTATCTCATAATTTTATAAAAACCACTTAAATTGTTTTACACATATTTTATTTATATCATTCAATTAAACAAAAACTGATTATTTTCGTGGCGCACTAAAATTTTCTTAGGTAATGCATATATAATATATAATAGGTAGGTAATATATAATAGGTAGGTAATGCATATATAATTTTTTTTTGTTATAAGTATATTACGAGACATATATTTGTAAAAATAAATAGGGCTAAGATATTATATTAAGTTAATTGTTGTATATATTTATTGTGACTGCACTAGATTACTGCAGATAATCTAAAAAAACCTGATCATTCATTAAGAATACGGTATCCCCTTTGGTGGAAATAAAAGAGAGATTTACATTTTGTTTTTATAAAATGTAAAAATGTTTAATAAATGTTTAATTAAAGTCATCGACTATCATTATGGTAAAGAAAAATTATCGACATAGCTATAATTATCGACATGTAGCATATTTCAATATATTTTTTTACCCATCCCTAAGGATGGCTCGAAATTGACAGCTACCATTTTGCACCGCCGATAGCGGGGTCTAATAATGTCAATAAACTTGCATTCCCAAACAGTTTTCTCGCATTAATATATAAAAGATCGTGTACAAAATGCAAAATGACAACCCTTATACAAAATGACTATTTTTTTTTATTTATTTATTTAGAAACACAAACAGTCATAATAAATTTGTTACATATGTTGTACACAATGTACAATAACTGAGAGGTTATACAAACAGACCTGGAGGTTCATAAAACATAATAATAATTATTAATAAAACCAAAAAGGAAGGTAAGAACAACGTAGACGCGTAGTAAGAAGTATAAGAATATATAACTAAGTATACAGTCAAAGACAATGAAAATGGGCCACCTTGTGTAGTAATTGCACACAAACAGACCCATCCCCAATGCCCGTGAGTGATGAAATACAACAAAACTATATCGAAAATATACCTAATGCTACAGTTAGGCATTACTAAAACTAGTAAATTTACAAAAAGAGTTTACGTCTCAACTGCATTTTTAGACTAGACAAGGAAGCATTAAAAGGATCAATATCGCACAAATGTTTATTATAGAAACTGGGGACTCGTCTGAAAAAGGAATGTCTAGCATAGTTCTTGCGAGAAAAACTCACATGAAATAAGGATCTAGGTCGTAAGGGGAGATGGGGACAACCAAACGTCACTAATTTTAGGAGATCAGGACTGTTGATATTACCTTTAAGAAGTTTAAACAGAAACATAATATCTAAGTAGTTTCTACGATGAAGGAGAGAAGGGACACAAAAGTGCTTTGCCGCTAAAGCTGAATTCTCAAAGTATGTACCAGTTCTGTAAGCTAAAGATTTTAAGAAAATGTTTTGTATCCTCTCCAAACGGTCAATGTGGACTTTGTACTGAGGTGACCAAACTATGCTACCAAATTCAAGGATACTTCTAACTAGAGAATAAAATAATAACTTATAGGTATTTGGCCGTTTGAAAGGCTGCCCAATACGAAGGATCATCCCTAGCTTTCTATAAGCACGTTTACATAGATTATCTATATGCAAATTATAGTTTAATTGAGAGTCCATGGTAACTCCCAAGTCCCTGATGGATGATACCCGTGCTATAGTATTACCGGAAAAAGTGTAGTTGAAAGTGATCGGATCTAGTTTACGGCTAAAACTTATAATGAAACATTTTTCAGTGTTTAGGAACAAATGATTATCTGTACAATATTGAAAGAAATGATCTAGATCTTGTTGTAATGAAAGGCAGTCAGCCTCCGACGATATAGCCCTAAAAATTTTAGTGTCATCGGCGTAGACGAGATGTTCAGCACTCCGGAAGCAGGTCGCTATATCATTAACGTACAAGATAAATAGTAATGGACCCAAATGTGAGCCTTGGGGTACTCCAGAGGGGATTGGGAGAAAGCATGATGTGTATCCCTTCAAGGCTACTGCCTGACTTCGATTAGATAGGTACGATTTTATCCACCTCAGAAGGTCACCATGTATACCGAGCTCGAGTAATTTCTTGAATAAGTGATTATGGTTAATTTTGTCAAAACATTTCGAGAAATCGGTATACACGACATCCACCTGGCAGCCAGAAGATAACCTATTAATAATAAAATCTGAGAAGGTAAGAAGATTTGTGTCAACACTTCGACCCTGACAAAAACCATGTTGACAGGGCGCGATATGCTGGTAAAAAGCAGTGGTTATTCTATGATATACAATTTTTTCAAAAATTTTAGCAAAAATATTTAATTTACTGATGGGTCTATAATTAGTTACCTGATGTTTATCCCCACTTTTGTTAATTGGCGTTATCAGAGCACTTTTCCATAAAGAAGGAAAATGGCCAACAGATAATGATTTTTTATAAATCTGTGTTAGAGGTACAGTAAGCTCTTTAGCGCACATAAGAATGAAATAAGGATGGATCATATCAGTACCGCTACCCTTACCAATATTTACCTTCTTTAAATACCCAAAAACACAATCCTCTGAAATGTCAAAACTACTAAGATCTATGAGTGAGTCAACAGGTGCACGTGAGTAATCAAGTGCAACGGAAGAATCGGGTACAAAAACCGAATTAAAATAATCATTTAAAAAGTTGCTTATGGTCTGTCCATCCTTGGATGTATCATTAAGGTAAGACATATGATCGGGTACATGATTGCTCGGAAATTTCGATTTCATGAAGGAGGTGACTATTTGTGTCGTTGCGCGGTTAACGTTTTTGCTTCATGTCACTTCTGCGTTCGTTTACTATTACTAAAATAATATAAGCTGCCTTTTAAGGCAGAGGTGTAAAAGTATGTTATTAATTCTCTTTTATTCAGCCCAACGTCAACATTTCCCGGTATTAGGGTGTACATGTGACACATTTTCTGAAAAAAGCTGGTGGTCTCTTACCCAGTCAAAATATAGCTTTTATAACTCCTGTTACCACTTATAACTCCGTTAAATTGCTGCTACAACGCGCTTAAATAGCTATGTGAACTTGAGACTGCCAAAATTTGTGCCCATTTAAGAGTAATAAGCAGAGCTCGGACAGGGTGAGCTATTCTTATGTCATTAATGTCATGCGTTAATATTAATATGGATACACCCTGAAAATAAATATTAAAACAAAACGAAACTTTAATTGATTATGATTAAACTATAATGATAATGCATTGCAAAAAGAGTACTCTCTACGATTTTTAATTTATTATAAAGTTTCTGTGTAAAAGAACTATCAGTTTTTCTATATTTACTATTTTCAACGTATTTCTTCTTACGTTTGATATCGACTTAAGTATAGATATAATTCAACAAAGTAAGGTACCTAATTAAATTACACTTTGGACAAATACCATTGACAGGTATGTCCATGTAATGCAAACTCTCAAAACAGCTCACCCTATCCGAGCTCTGGTAATAAGAGCCGAATAGCTGGCTATACAGCCCTTATGCAGCTCTTATATTCAGCCTCAAGCGTATTCGTACTCCATTATTCGGCTGCTATACAGCTATCTGTGAATAAAGGGTAACTGGTGGTCTCTTACAAAGTCAAAATACAGCTTTTATAACTCCAGTTACTACTTATAACTCCGTTAAAGTGCTGCTACAACGCAAGAGCGTAATAAGAAGAGCGCTTAAGAAAGTAGCTATGTGAACTTGAGGCGGCCAAAATTTGTGCCCATTTAAGAGTAATAAGAGCTGTATAGCTGGCTATACAGCCCTTATGCAGCTCTTTATATTCAGCCTCAAGCGTATTCGTACTCCATTATTCGGCTGCTATACAGCTATCTGTGCTACCTGGGTAGGCTATAAAAATTATAAAGAGGTGCAAAGAGGTTACAAAATGGGGTTGAACTTTGGGAACTCCTTGAAACTATGAGCTAGACTTGAAAATTTGCAAGCATATACTTGACTAAAAATTAAAAAGAACCCCATTCTTTTGGAAAAAAAAAAGATAAAACGTGAAAAAACTGTGGGGGTGCTCGCCCTCAAGTTTCGCTTGCAAGATACCGGGGGTGCCATGCGGGCATATTTAGAGCGCTTTCTGAAGGAATGGTTCGAGTCTTTCATTCCAACGAAAAGCACGGCCTTTGGCCTCGCTTGCCTCGCCACTCACCTACATACGCTACGGGACTTATCTCGGCTCGCCACTCACCTACGGGATAGTAAGTATCCGTGAGGGCTCGCTTGCCTCGCCGCTCATCTTCGGTACTTTTGCAAGACACATAGGGATTGTAAGTGTCCGTGGGGGCTTGCTTTCGGGTCTTAGGCCCTCGAGCTCGCCTAGGGAGCGGTTTCTTAGAGCATGTTAAGGTCCTTAATTCCTACAGAAAAGCTCAGCCTTCGGCTTCACTTGCCTCCCCTTTTACCTTCGGGAATTCGGCCCTCCTGTTTCGCTGGCAAGACACCCGAAGATAATGAGTGTCTGTAGGGGCTCGCATTGAGAGCGCTCTCTACAGGGATGCTTTGGGCCTTTCATTCCAACGTAAAGCTCGACTTTTGGCTTCGTTGCTACCTGGGGATAGTAGTGTTCGTGAGGGCTCGCCTCGCATTGGGAGCGCTTTCCTAAGGCTTGATTTGGACCTTTCATTGTTACAAAAAGCTCGGCCTTCGGCCTCGCTTGCCTGCCCGCTCCCCTTGGGATCTTTGGTCTCCGGTTTCGCTTGCAAGATACCTGGGGATAGTAAGGCATTCAGCCCCCGAGCTCGCATAGCGACCGCTCTCTAAAAACATCTTTCATTCATACGAAAAGCTCAGCCTTCGGCTCCCCTTGCCTCCCCGTTTACCTTCAGGACTTCGGCCCTAAGGTTTCGCTTGCAAGTTACTCGGAGATAACGAGTATCCGTGGGGGCTTGGCCTCGGGCTCGCATTGAGACCACTCTCTGAAGGATTGCCTCGCCGCTCACATTTAGGCACTTTGGCCTCAGGTCACGCTTTCAAGACACCTGGGGATAGTGATTGTCCGTGGGGCTCGCATAGGGAACGCTCTCTCAAAGGATACTTTGGGGATCTATATAATATTATTGAAGACCAAGTTTATAAGGGTGTTTATTTAGACTCGAAGAGAATTTGAACTGTTATACGCACAGTCTATGGAAATGAAATCTTTATTTCAAAATTCGTCAGTAGTATTGTTAAACATATGATTATCATGTTTAAACCATAACTTATACGCGTACGAAGTCGCGGGCAGAAGCTTGTATCACATAAACCAACAACAAGTTAATTAATGCTTTATTTCTGGGGAGACTTAGCCCTCGGGGAAAGTCAGGGTTATGTTATGTAGTACTTCAACACACTAAGAACTACACGGTAGCCGCCACCTGCGCTTAGTAAGTAATTCGGAGGACTCTAGCATCTCAGGTTGACCGCACGAGAGCCCTCATCCCGCTTTGCCCGTGCGGACTCCTTGGCATACTCGTCGTCTTCTCTGGGGTACGCCACAAAGACTAGCGATCCCTTAAGTCGACACGCGACACACGGGACACAGACACAGGTTAACGACAGGCGGGAGAGCCCGTAGACCTATTCCTACATTTCCTACCCGAGTCTACACAGTTTAAGTAAATTAATAGCATTCGCTTCCCGCGAGCACTCACCAGAGGCAATCCAGCATGGCCCGGCATGCGGCGCGCGCGCTCACTTACCTGCAACAACACAACAACAAATTAGATCCTGCATACACTGCAACTGACAGTTCATCATCTATTCCGCACACAAATTCGGAAACTTTCGCTAAACCTTTGGCCATCTTTCCAGACAGATTACCGTTGTTTTGGCCACGATAAAGTACACAAAAACAATCCAGGAATGCCTGTCTGTAAGCAAATAAACTTTGATCAATATTTTTAGGACGGCAGAGTCGCGTGCCAAAAACAACGCCGGGTTTACTTCAACAAGATTTACTTGACACGTGATCGATATCATAATAGTACAAGTACATTGTGATTTGTGATACAAGTGAGGTATGTTGATAATCACATCAGCACATCAGAGGCGGAATTGTTCACGCGAGCCGAGGATGTAATTATCAAAGTTTTTCAACACATTTAATAGGCTCCTCAGTTATTTCCATTAGTTATTGATTGCAACAGGTTTTTACTTACATATTGTACATTGACAAGAATTTCCAGTGGCGTCAGTTCAATTTATCACTTGTATTCACCAACAAGTCAACATTTTTAATAATAACCAAACACGCACCAACAATGTTTACAAATATTTGTGAAATGACCTATAATATCGCGCAACTTTTTTTTTTCGTGAAGTTCGTGCAGTGCGCGCGCTTGTGTAAAGCGAGACTTAGATGAAATCTCTAAACAGCCAATACAAAATAAAATAAATAGTAACGTTTTAATATGTTATCTTTATTAATTCATGTAAAATGTTAGCAAATGCAAATAGTTTTACTAAATTAAACGTTTCTATGTCATATCCAACAAGAAATAGTCAATTAATTAACAAAGCTTGCTGCAAAGGTGCCAACGTGACTTAATCGGGATATAACTATAAAACACGAGTGTCGCAATGTTATAATTGTTATAAAACACGCGTGTTTAATACCCAGGATTATGAGCCTAAAAGCGACATAATAAGAGGTACGTTACGAGCAAATGTGTGGAAAATAATACAACAGGAACAACACGGCTTGAGCGGAGCGGGCGCTTGAGGCGTGAGGTAGCTGCGACGCGGCGGAAGGAAGCAGCAGTTTCCGGCCACAGGGTGGCTTGGAAACCTGATCAATCGCCCCCTAGCATCCTGGCAAATCTTGTTATTCACTTTACAGGTCCGCAATTCACTTTCGTAATAAACGAGGCCTTTGAGCCGCTAATGTATCTTCCCCGGGGAGGGTGAAGCAGCGACCTCGCGTGGACACGCGTCACGGAACGCCGCTAGAGTAAATACGAGTAGTCTCTCTTCTCCCAAAGGGTTCTGGCTCGGTTCTCTATGTGAACGTCAGTAGCTGCGCACTGAACGCCAGGCGCGTGGAAGTGTGCTATATTCGGGACCGACCCCCGCCAAATTTGATCACGCCTAGGCGCCGCTGAATGTTTGGTTGGACAGCTCTATTTAGTTAATATTAAGTTTCAACAATATCATCTCGCACTAGGATACATTTGTGTCGAGATATACACTCGGGTGCAAAGAAATCGAGCCACCTTCATATTTTTTCCAATTTCTGTTTTATGGAAAAACTGTCGAAGGAAATGTGAAAAATGGGGCATCGTTGGAACGATAATTTTGTTTTCTATCGAATGAATTTATTTTCAGATGAAAAACGGTCAATTTTCCATACACTTAGGGCGGAAAACAAAACTCATGTCAAATTAGCATTGTAGCAACGCAAGGAAAACTCGAGTGTAGGGAAAAATTGCGTGGAAAATTAAACATTTTTTTTTTGTTTCAGTATCTTGTATTGCCTCCTCTAGCTCTGCGACATGCGTCCATGCGATTACGCATGGATCTAACCAAGTTGCTGATGAATTCTTGAGGGATGTCCGCCCAAACCTCTTCGACGGCGATTTTCAGCTCACGAAGTTTCAGGAACTGGATTTTTTTCTCGAACTCGCCTTTTCAGTTCGTCCCAGAGGTGCTCTATTGGATTGAGGTCGGGACTTCTTGCAGGCCAATCCATGACGGGAATATCGACGCTCCTAAGGTAATCCTTGGTGATTCTGGCGGTGTGCGGCCTGGCATTATCCTGCATAAATAAAAAAATATCACCGATAAAGCCCGCAAACGGGACCACATGTTCAGCTAAGATCTCTACATAACGATGAGCAGTTAAGCCTCCTGCGTTAGGCCTATCAGGCCCTACGACGAACACAATATCGGTCTTCGCCTCCAATGAAATACCGGCCCAGACCATGACAGATCCACCGCCGTATGCGACCCTTTCTTCGATGCAACACTGCGAAAATCGCTCTCCTGGTCTTCGGTAGACTCTTTCTCTTCCATCATTGCCAAAGAGACAGATTCTACACTCATCAGAAAACATCACGTTCTTCCATTGCTCAATGGTCTTGAGCGAAAACACGGCGTGCTGTGCGATGAGCTGCAGTCAACTTGGGTCCATTGACAGCACGATGTGGTGTGAGTTCTTCTTCCTTGAGACGTCTTCTCACGGTCCATCGACTTATGGACACATTCCGGACTTCCTGCAGTTTCTGCTGTAGCTTAACAGCATTGAGTCGGCGTGTCCGTAGAGAAGTCAAGGCGATGAAGCGGTCGTCTGTTTCTGAGGTAGACCGTACGCTGCCTGTGCCGGGTCTTCTCGTAAAGGCACCAGTCTCTCGGTACCTCTGAAACACTCGTTGGACTGCTGATCGGCTTAAATTGGGCCACTTGACGCTGACCAAGTCCGGTTTGGAGCAGAGCTACGGCTTGGGCGGCTTCAGCAGGGGTAGTATCCATTTTTTATGAAGTTTCCGGTAAATTTTATAGAGAGCAATGTCACAGGAAGAGATTCAATCCACAATTGATGGGCAATTACTGATAATTTTTCATTTTATACCTTCCCAAACGCCACAAACCACACGTGCATTAATTGGCTCATTAGTAATAGGGCAACATTATTACCCATAATTACGTAACGACGACGTTCCTAATATATATATATTTATTAATTTATTTAGAAACACAAACAGTCATAATAAATTTGTTACATTTGTTGTACACAATGTACAATAACTGAGAGGTTATACAAATAGACCTGGAGGTTCATAAAACATAATAATAATTATTAATAAAACCAAAAAGGAAGGTAAGAACAACGTAGACGCGTAGTAAGAAGTATAAGAATACATAACTAAGTATACAGTCAAGGACAATGAAAATGGGCCACCTTGTGTAGTAATTGCCACACAAACAGACCCATCCCCAATGCCCGTGAGTGATGAAATACAACAAAACTATATCGAAAATATACCTAATGCTACAGTTAACGCGGTCCTTAACGGACGTCCTCTTCTCTACTCACCCTGAATAATACTAAGTTGTTACTCTAACTTTTGTTTTAGATTTGCTTAACAACTTAAGTTCGTTTCAGACGTTTTTAACATTTTGGACTTTTTTTGTGATTTATACTTACTGCATATGATATTAATATTCAATGCAGATTCGTCGCTGTTGCTTGCATACGCGCTAACTTGCTGATCATGCTGTGTGCACTTGCCTTGGATGTCATGCTAGTCTATAAGCTATTCATAAAGAACCATTGTATCTCATAATGTATGATATATGTAAAGTGTACCTAATAAATAAATAAATAAATAAGTTAGGCATTACTAAAACTAGTAAATTTACAAAAAGAGTTTACGTCTCAACTGCATTTTTAGACTAGACAAGGAAGCATTAAAAGGATCAATATCGCACAAATGTTTATTATAGAAACTGGGGACTCGTCTGAAAAAGGAATGTCTAGCATAGTTCTTGCGAGAAAAACTCACATGAAATAAGGATCTAGGTCGTAAGGGGAGATGGGGACAACCAAACGTCACTAATTTTAGGAGATCAGGACTGTTGATATTACCTTTAAGAAGTTTAAACAGAAACATAATATCTAAGTAGTTTCTACGATGAAGGAGAGAAGGGACACAAAAGTGCTTTGCCGCTAAAGCTGAATTCTCAAAGTATGTACAGTCGACTACAAAGAGATGTATCCATACGATGTTACAAAAATATGTATACATAGACTTTACTACCATAGTAATAAGATATACATACATAACTTTGTAACATTAAAAAACATACTTATCTTTGTAGTCGACTGTACCAGTTCTGTAAGCTAAAGATTTTAAGAAAATGTTTTGTATCCTCTCCAAACGGTCAATGTGGACTTTGTACTGAGGTGACCAAACTATGCTACCAAATTCAAGGATACTTCTAACTAGAGAATAAAATAATAACTTATAGGTATTTGGCCGTTTGAAAGGCTGCCCAATACGAAGATAATCATGAAATCATGAAATTAACTTTATTTAATACTGAATAAATTACCTTTCTAACGACATCCTAATTTTTCTTTTTCCATAGGCAGATTTTGCATAAAACGAACAAACATGAAAGTTGCACGGGTAGCTCGATTTCTTTGCACCCGAGTGTATAACAAATTTACGCTCTAGGCTAGGACAAATATTAGAATGTCGAGGTACACAGACGTCTCTCGTCAGATTGTCTGGAGACAAATGCATTCTAAGCTTTATGGGTCAGATTATCAGATATGTACACTTCCTTTTCCTTGCACCGTCGGGTTCAAAGCGAGGAGAACAGCCGGATGCTAGAGTTAGAATTTTCCACTCGGTACATCCCATCAGTTAGCGCCGTCAGCGGCCGTGGCTAAGTGCTACGCTAATTGCATGGCGACGCGTCATCATCTCTCGCTCCGACTACACCTTGGGCTTATTACATCTTCATTGTTCACTGATGAGAGGGACGCAACGCAACATGTTGGAGCGAATTCCAGTTATAATCACAAAGCTCCGGAGTTAAATAGTATTATCATTATGAGTCGTCTCGTGGGTCTCGTCTCGGGACAGTTCGCGATCATCGACAGTGATATACACGTAGCTACGTGCGGGGATGTCGCTTTCACATCAAACGACCAATTTCATAGGTATAGTCGATACGATATTAACCAATCATGACAAGGTTATGTTACTTCACTATTAAATTACTAAGCGTAATATCAAACACGTTACACGATCGTCATAAATTAATTAAGGTATTGTATTGCCTCTGTTTACAGTAAAGGTTCTCTCAACTTTATATAAGCGTTTTTTTATAGTAACTGCGAGCTGAGCATAGAAACTAGGCCATGTAGGAAAAACACAAAAACAAGTTACCCACACAGTTTGAGCACGTAATTGAAAATATACGCGGTGTCACATAACTGTACACTTGTACAGTAAGTAGGCGCACCGTCACCACCATCACCCCGCGCGAAACAATGAACCCTGTCACCGCGCGCGCACCGCTCGCGCCGGCGCACACGCGACGGGAAAACCTATCCTACAGTATACATTATAAACATAGGTAGCCAATTTGCCTGTACAGTACAGTCACCGGAAAAAATATCTAAAAAAATAAATAAAGTATTTGTTACACAAAAACATTAAGGGTACAAGAAAGAATTAAAGAAAAATACACATGTGGTGCATGACATTAGATTTGACAGTTTGACCAGGGCCTGGGACCCCGCACCAGGCTCGGCCTGTATCGCGGGATTCGCGGGAGATTTTAAAATAAAAATTGAATAAAAATAAAATTGAAACAATAATGTGAAATGAGAGCCAGGTTCAATACCATAATAATATATGCCTTGGTTGTTGACTTCAACGACAAAAGAAGTGAGATCTAAATGGGTGCCAAGTTCAATATGGTCAGTCCTGAAATTTATAATAACATAAAGTATTTTATAACAACTTAAAATATAATTTCTACTTATAACTTAAGAAAATATATTAATGCCCAAGGTCTGATTTGGCTACTTTTCATATACGAATTATATTATAGCCTTCGCAAGTTCTAAAGCTCTAAGTTCTTAGTTTATTCTTCCGAAAAATTGGCTTGCTGGTATACTCGTAAACTAGCCATCGAACATAGAGCTCTTCCACGACTGTTTTAGCAGGTACGAGACCAACTAAAACAGGAGGTGGCACACTTATTATGGCGTCATCATACAGAGACACAGAAGAATTAGTAATATGTAATAAATTGTATGTTTCATCCGAAACATACAATTTTTAGGCTTTGAAATATGTGGTATTAGGAATATCAAAACGAATGTCTATATTGTATGTTGCTACAGAAGTCTTAGAGATTGTTACTATGATGCCTTTCTTAAACAACTTGAACGTTTACTAGATTACCTACCTTTTCGATAAAAAAATCTATTATATGTGGCGATTTTAATGTTAATTTACTTAATGACAAAAAACAAAGGTCTGATTTTTCAAGTCCCCTGAACCGCTATAATTTTAGGCATCTAATTAATGACATAACTTTTAAACGTAATAATTCGCAGTCATGTATTGACAATTTTTTAACTACTTTACCGTCTATAATAATAGCATCAACGGAGGTCGATCATAATGGTTTAGCCCAGGGGTCACCAATTAGTTTCGCTCACGGTCCGTTTTAAGAAATGAAATGACCATCGCGCGACATTTTTATTTAATTACGTACTCTGTAGCGCAAGTTGCCGTGTTCTCGCGGTCCGCACAAAACGGGTCGGTGGTCCGGATGCGGACCGCGGTCCGCCATTTGGCGACCCCTGGTTTAGCAGATGGACATATGCTGCTATATTCTGTGGGATGACCGTAGAAACAGAAAATGTTACTAATAAAAATAGAGATCATATTGTATTAGAGGAAAGGTTCATAAATTATAAAAACATGCATTCTTTTAGAAGTAAGTTGTCTAATGTGGGTTGGATGGATTTAGGGGTGAAAGGGTTCCTAGCAAAAATATCTCAAGTGTTCCAAGAAAGTTGATTCATCAAAAAGGAAAAATGTTCGAGTTAATAATCAGTTTAAACAGAAATGGATCACTATGGGTATCAAAACCGCCAGTATAAAGAAGAGTGTTAAAAAATGTAGATAAATCATTTTGCCATCCTTCAATCTTAGCTTACCGCGATAGATACACTCGAGAGCAAAAGTTTCGGGTCACTAGCATTTACTTCAATATCTTGAAAACGAATAAAGCTATCGTATTGAAATAAATTGAACCTTATAGACAATTTAATGTTACTAAAATAAAATGCATTACATTTACTACTGACCATTTATTTTATTATGTTTAAAACGACAAATTAAAAATGGCGTCATTTTGCTTGCAAAACCAAAACTGAAAATATTGAACTTTTTATATTTACAAGTAGTTTTAACACAGTTTAGTACGTGGTATTACCCCCACGTGCTGTCTGGACTGCTGCAATGCGATTCGGCATGCTGTACACCAAGTTTCTGAAACACTGTTGGGGAATGTTCTCCCATTCCTCTACCAATGCATGTTTCAAGTCACGAAGCGTAATTAAAGGAGGATCTCGTTGTCTTACACGTCGTCCGAGCTCGTCCCAGGCGTGCTCGATCGGGTTGAGGTCGGGGCTACGTGCTGGCCACACCATGGGACGAATATTTACCTCATCAAGGTAGTCTTGCACTACACGAGCAGTGTGGGGAAGGGCGTTATCGTGCATAAAGATGGCATTCTCACCAAGTCTTGCCATAAATGGACCGACGTGCTCGTTGAGGATTTCATCCACGTATCTTACGCCATTAAGAGTACCGTTTTCGATCAGTACAAGCTCTGTTCGGCTTTCCGCAGAAATTCCAGCCCACACGAGTACCGAACCACCACCGTATGCCACCTTTTCTTCAATACAGGCTTGCATAAATCATTCTCCTGGTCTTCTGTACACCTTTGCCCTTCCGTCGTGTGTACAGCATAAATTTTGATTCGTCCGAGAACCCGACATTTGACCAATTTTCAATCCATGCGAGTGTTCGCGTGCATAAATTCGTCTTGTTATACGATGGTGCCTCTCGAGTTTCGGACCATTTGCGGGTCTAAATGGTTTCAAATTACCTTCAGCAAGTCGCTGTCTTACAGTCCAAGCAGAAGGGTTGCTTCTACCAAGCCCTAAAAAATGATGAGTCAGTGCTGTTCCCGTAAGAAACCGATTATTTTTAATTATGTGTTGCATTACTGAGCAACATATTCGTCTAGATTCATTTGTATCTTTTGTACAGATATTTATGAATTTATTAGCGAACACATTTTATTGTCTCGATAAAATGTTCATATATTATGTCTGATCCTGCATGTCACATGGATATTTTTGGCAAATAAATTGTATAGATATATTTGCCGATCTGAAAACGTATAGATATTTATGACTGAAGCTGATGGTTGAGGTCAGGTCTTGACTGTTTACATATTTTCGACCCCTACTTTGTTCGCATGTTTATGAGAAACATGTGAAACATATTTGTGGCTGCTTGTTTGCCTACATATATTTGTCTGTGATTGTACTGATATTAATGAACGTATTCGTACACATTTTTATGACTCGATAAGTGTGCACATATTTGTGATCGTCATTTTTTTTAAATAAATATTAGGGGACAATCTTACACAAATCGACCTTGTCCCATAGTAAGCTCAGTAAGGCTTGTGTTATGGGTACTAGACGACGATATATATAATAGATATAAATACTTAAATACATGGAAAACTTCCATGACTCAGAAACAAATATTCATGCTCATCACACAAATATTTGCCCTTACCGGGATTCGAACCCAGGACCTTCAGCTTCGTAGGCAGCGTCACTATATACCCACTAGGCTAACCGGTGTCATATGACTCTCTTTTTTGCCCACGGAAACATGAATAGTGCACTAAATAATAAATAAAACGTAAACAATGGTAGACAACAGGCAAAAAGTAGGTACCTATTCTTTTAACTTTTTTTAAAACCATCTACAATATTTTTGAATAAACATAAAAGAAAATAAAAGTTCTGCGTAATGTTTACATATTTCGTTTAAAAAATATATTCGAAAGTTTCAATTCAAAAATATAAAAAGTTCACCCGCAATAACGCACTGTGGTGTATGGCTGGTGGAGGTAAGTATCTGACAAGACAAGTTAACCGTTTAGTACGCACAGACTGTTGGTTAAACTTCAAACAGGGTAATTTACCCCGCGCGCCGAGCTACAACACCTGTACTGTTATGCTATGAGGTTCTAGAGTTAATTAATTTAAATGGTGTCTCCAATTAGAAGGCCTGTTAATCCTATTATGGTGAATATGTATTTAACTTGATATTGATGAATGCATGCACGTAACAACAAAAAATATTTTTTATTGTTCACCAAAAAACTACACTAACTACCTACGAGAAAAACAACACTTCAATTAAACATAAACAGTTGCAGACATCAGACGGTCTTATTGCTAAAAAGCGATCTCTTCCAGAGAACCGTAAGGATGCCCAATTACAGCTCAATCGGATACCTTGACCAAATTTTAACTTAAGTACATCGCAGGTTCGCAGGATTTGTCGCAGGTCTTATAACATTAATTGTTACGCTTAGCTTTATTTATAAATACTTTAAACATGCATTAGCGTCATTATTAGCATTAACTAGCTTCTTGTTCAGTTCAGCATTGACATTTAAGAATCATGTTTGTCAATATACGGATAAGGTCCGAAGATTAAGAATTAGTAACACAAAGTTCAAAACGAGTTTCGTGATTTGCGATCCGTCTCAGAGGACCGTCGCCGCGTCGTCGTGACGGTTACGCAACTGCAATTCGGTTCGCAGCCAGCCTCGACTCGCTTCACCACTCCTACCCTGTATAATGTTAAGCCCGAGATTCGCAAAAACTATACATACGGAGCTCAAACATATCGTGGTTCTACTGAGGCGAGTTGTTGGTCAACCACACTACGTACTACAATTTGACACACAAACTTGCTATAGTTTGAATGCTGTTGTTCTATTGTAAAATTGCTAGGTGTGTACCTGAAGCGTTGTTAAGACCAGCCCCGGTGTCAGCGCCAGCAAAGGCTCTGCTGCAAACCATCTATCCATATTACTATCAACTCTAGGTATTTTTTTTAATTAGATGGCTCTAAAGCTATACACGAAGCTAGGTATAGGTTGTAGATCGTTATTAAGGCAGTGTGGGTGGTGGACGGCGGCGGGCGCCGGGTCAAGGTCGTCGCGGGGACAGGTTTTATATAAACACAGCACAGTCGAGCGCTAAAATTCGGGAGGGTGCATCATATGTAGGGGAGTGAGGGTGCGCGCATATCATGCAAACGGCTGTCCAACGTACAAGTCTGATCCGATCAGAACTTCTCACACGAACGTGTGATGTGCACAACGATTAGAGTATAAGGTCAGTATTGCGATAAAATTGTTGGTCGACAGGTTTTGCAACGAACGCTGGTGCGAAAGTATTTGTGACACATTTGACGAAGTCTTATTCTGCAGTGCGGAAAACATGGATGAAAGGCTGAGCAAAGTTATTCCTGCTTCTTGTTGCCCAGCCTAACTTCTTTAAAAACCAACCCTTAGGACACGTTTTAATGCTGAATATATCCTTTTCGTAACATACTAGATAGAGGAGGACTATCACCGAACGACAATCTCAACTCCAAATCTCTACTTTACCCGCAGTGCCGGCGCCTTGCAACCGAATGACGCGAATGCGCGTCCGCGGCATTACGATTAACAAACCTTGCACGCTTGCACGGCAATGAACGGGTTAAGCTGCGGGCTGGCTGCGTTTGCTCACGCATGCACTGCCCCGCTATTCTGTAACTTGTTCTAAGCTCACCTCAACGCTACCCCACAAATATATCTAACGCCGCGATTGTTAGTAACTACGCGTAAGTAGAGTTCTAGTTTCGTTAGACGTGACGGGTGGGGTGGGGTGGGGCGCACGAGCGCGTAAAGAATAACAGCCCTGGTGCCGTGCCGCAGCTCCGCTTTCTCGACAAATTCCCGCCAGCACGTGCCTCCACGCACGTTCGGCGCCGGTATCATCCTCATATTTTGCAAAAAACACGTTTGACTGGGCGCTTTGATCTAAACAAATAACTGTTAACGAGCAGCCGGGCTGCCGGGAGCGGCCGGCTGCGGCATGACTCATGTCACTCGACACATTATTCACGTAAGTAAGGCATTGTTCTCGAAATTTGCACAAGAAAGAAGAGAAATAAATAAAATAAGTCGCAATATACCTAAACAATCGCCTACATCATCGACGTAATTAGGCGTCGATGCCAACGGTTCGACATTATTTTAGGATATTACGAAACAGGACATCAGAATGTTTGGATGTGGTTTTTACGATAAACAGTAGCTCTTTGTCACGATAAATGTATAGTTAGAGGCATAACAATGTTAATCATGATTGCAAATAACGTTTGGAGGTTCATTAGATACTTAATGTCAACGACGCAGCAGGTAGCCGCATTAAATGCGAAGCGGGCAGCCAGTTCCGAAGAAAACATTTAAAAAACTGCTATTTTCCTAAATTTGGAGTAAAACTGCTGGCACACAAGCAATCAATATGAATAATTGAATTGTCAATTTAGCGCTACCTCCTACTCAATAAGTAGTGGAATGGAATATAGGGGTAAACAACACAATAACATCGGGAGCGGAATAAACGGCTCGCATTACTGTAAGGACCGGCACGAACAGCGAGCACAGCACACGGTGGATTGTGTTTCCGAGTGGCGGCCGCGAGCGCGGGCTTCCTCGCGTCATCGTCATCGTCAGCTCTGCGATTCACAAAACAACCTTTCTCGGTGGGGAACTCGAAACGCACCACTCGTCTAATATAACCTGATACCGAGATTCGCAACAGCTATGCGCAATTGGAGACCATAATTATACTAGTACCAAAGCCAAGTTGTTGATAAGCATTGTGAACATGTGTCACACATAAAGGACCAGTCAAATAAAGACAACGACAGATAAATTAGCACTGGGGCAGGAAAAAATAAAACAGGACTTAATGAACATTACTTAAATAAATAACTAGTCTCCACTGTGGAAAATTCGCTTGGTAGACTGGCTATAGACAAAGGTCCCGGCTGTGACGGTATCCCTCCAGTATTTTGGAAAAACTGTGCTCAAACACTAGCATTACCTATTAGTTTAATTTTTAACCGCTCTCTCTGTGCTGGGGCTTTCCCGATGTTATGGAAAAAAGCGAATATAGTTCCCATTCATAAAAAAGGCTCACGCACAAACATAGTAAATTACAGGGGTATTTCAGTGCTTAACACCGTTGGCAAAGTGTTCGAAAAAATTGTATACAATAGTATTTACCCATGTATCCTCGCAGGTATCTCCGATAAACAGCATGGATTTCTAAAAAAGCGCTCCACTGTCTCAAACTTGGCTTCTTTCTCTATCTACACGCTTACGAATATGGATAAGGGGGGGCAGGTTGACGTGATCTATACCGATTTCGAAAAAGCTTTCGATCGTGTAGATCACGTGATCCTTTTAGAAAAAATATACAAACTAGGGATCCGTGGAGATCTACTACGATGGATCAAATCGTATTTAACTAATAGGTCCCAGGCAGTGGTTCTTGCAGGTTACCGCTCTGACTTTGCAAATATTTCTAGTGGAGTACCACAGGGGTCACATTTAGGACCTTTGTTATACAACGCATACTTGTTTGATATTGCGGACTCCTTTACATATGCCAAACATCTAATGTATGCCGATGATAAAAAAATATTTCATGTTGTCAGGAATCTGGACGATTGCATGGCTCTTCAAGCTGATTTACACAATCTACACAACTACTATACCAAAAATAAAATCACTGTCAATATCGGAAAATGTCAATGTATCAGTTATACGCGCAAGAAACGACCGATTAATATCCCGTACAACTTCAATGCTACAATAATCAATAGGGTTGAATTAATTCGTGACTTAGGTGTTATGTTCGACAATAAGTTGTCATTTTCTGAACATATAGATTACATTAGTAACAAGAGCTTCAAAAATCTAGATTTCCTGATAAGGTCCTGTAAGGTATTCAAAAATGTGGAAGTTATTAAGCTATTATATCTTTCGTACGTTCGTAGTACCCTTGAATATGCCTGTTCAATTTGGTCCCCACATTATATCACTTACAGTCATCAAATAGAGCGCATCCAAAAGAAATTCATCAACCATCTTAACTTTCGTCTCCGCAGACCTCCAGCATCATATGAAAACAGTTGTCATATGCATAACTTGCTGCCACTAGCTGACAGACGTATGTTTATGGATATGTGCTTGTTACACGACATCCTCAATGGCCAGCTGGACTGCCCCGATCTAGTTTCGCAGTTGTCATTCGCACCCGTCACTCTCCGACCTTTTACGTGCCTCGATACCACCAACCACCTCGGTACCAACTATGCCAAAAATAACGTGCTTGCACGCATCGCTCGATCTTATAATACAGATTTTTCTAGCATCGATATCTTCAGATACACTAAAGCATCATTCAAACTCCAAATTATAAAGTTTATTAAAAATAAGCAGCACCGCTCCTCTTAATAAGAAAGTTATTTTGTTATTTTTCTACAATTTACGAACATCTGTTAAAATATTAGTAATTTTTTTACATTAGGTATATACTAATAAAAACACGGTTCAACTCACGTATTAAATAACACTAGGGCCTCGATCTCCTCGGGAGATCTCCATCAATATGTATTAGTATACATTTTTTTTTTTTTTATTTTAACATTACTCATCAAAGTTTAAATTCAAATATCTTCATGTTTTATGTTTACCTTTTTTTTTTTTTTCCTTCATTATTAATATATTGTAGACCCGGTAGTCTGTTCGATTCTCTTGTATACAATACAAATTAGAAAGGGAAACCTGTAATTGGCCGTACTACTGAGTTACTTAGCATAAGTTATAAACTATATGTATCGCTGTTGGTTTTCTAAATAAATAAATAAATAAATAAAATAAATTAATAAAATAAATAAATAAATTACTAATTTCAACGATAATATCCAGCAAAAGGCTAAGAACCATCGAAACTGATGAAACACTTGCGACAGCATGATAAATGAAATCCAAGAACGGGCTGAAAGAGAGAAAAACATAATAATATGTGGAATAAGTGAAATAACTATCACTAATGGTGAAGAGAGGCGCTGTCATGATACCAACGAAGTTAACGAGGTGTTAATAAGTCTCTGTCAAAAATTTCATTTTTGGTGCAAGCTTTTATTGCCGACTGTACTTTTCTGTATCAACTGCTCATTAAGACGATTCTAACGAGCCCAAACTCGATTGGGTTATGTGGTTTTATTACAGAGTGCCTATGATCACCTTTTGTCTCCAACATCAGATCAGCTCGATGGTACCATAATATTGCATTGTCATCCAAACTATACTTATACCCAAAATTTCAGCTCAATTGGTCACCGGGAACTGGGTCAAATTTAACTTGCAAGATTTGACGGACAACTTACATACGACCGAGTCAAGTTAATATAAAGCTTGTAAAAACGCTATTCCTGAGTGTCCCGAACTACACAAAATAATCCGACTAGGAAAATTTACGCAAGGAAAAGTTCGTCCGATTAAAGCGTGAAACACCACTCCAGAAAATAACACTGCAATCCCTGAGAGGTGAACTAAAACGTAGAACTGATGAAGGTGAAGCGAACCTTACAATAAAGTACATAAGAGGCGCTCCTAAAATAGTCAATGCCGTTCGAAAAAACTTCCCCCCGGAGAACCCATTGAAGAACTAAACGCTGCGAATGAAATAACTCACCAGATTAGAACTACGGAATGAAGTATTTGCAAATTAAATATAACAACATAGTACTTCAAGTAATTTTCCTTTTCTATATATTTGCCCTCGAGTTTAATGCATTTTTCAGATCGACTAATTAATTTATGTAGACCATCAAAAATTTTTTTTTATCTTTGCGATCAAAATGAGCCGAAATAGCCTCCTTCAATTCTTCATCGTCACAATTTTTTTTCCTCGTAGTTCTTTTATTAAATTTGGGAACAAATAATAATCGCTGGGGGCCAGATCCGGGCTGTAGGGTGGGTGAACCAGCGATTCGAAGCCGCACCTGTTAAGAGCAGCAGTTGCAACATGGCTCTTGTAAACCGGTGCATTGTCGTGCAACAGCAACAGACCCTTTGACAGTGTTCCCCGCCTTTTTTATTTAATGGCTACACGTAGTCTTTCTAATAGCATTGCATAATATGTCCCAGTTATAGTAACACCCTTGTCCTTGTAGTCGATCATAAGAATTCCTGTTGAATCCCAAAAAATCGTAGCCATCACCGCATCTATGCAGGGTATCAGAATCGGCTGATTCTGATACCCTGCATAGATTCTTGTTTTGACTCAGGATCAAAATGATGAACCCAAGTCTCATCTCCAGTCACAATTCGTTCCAATATGTGTGTAGGATTCTCACCGCACAGAATCAAAAATTGCTTCGATGCTTCAACTCGTTGTTGCATCTGCTGCGGTTGGAGCATTCTTGGTATCCACCTAGCACTCACTTTCGTCATGCCAAGATGGTCATGTAGGATTCTCAAAATTGTTGCATCTGATACACCAACTAATGCAGATAATTGTTTCTTTTTAAGTCGAGCATCTTCTAGTATGAGTTTTTCAACTTTTTGAACGATATTCGACGATGTGACTTCAATGGGCCGTCCTGGGCGAGGGTCGTCTTCAATTGACTCTCTGCCATGTTTGAAGAGGCCATGCCTCTTGTAAATCATGGTTTTAGCAGGGCACCGGTCCCTGTAGACGGTTTTCATTTCATTCATTATAAGTTGCGGAGGTATTCCTTGCTTCGATAGAAATTTTATCACGGCACGTTATGCAATTTGCTCCATAGTCGCACGTTTATTCCGAATTCGTTTGTTTGTAGAGCGATATCTTTAAAACAAATGACGGTTTTCAATTGACATTTATATTTTTGAAGTGAAAACTTCTTTAGCGGCGCTGAGCACTTTTTGGGATGGGGAAAAATTGTTAAATACGCGACAGAGTTTTGTGACGTCAGATGTGAAGGAGGTCACTTTTTGCTGCTAGCCGATTCGACTTCATTCAAAACTGAACGCTATTCGTAAGAGTATAAAGCCGTTAAACACTTTTTGCAATAGCATACTCTGCAAATAAATTTGTAATTTTAACCAACGCGTCCTTCACCGTTTTGCTATTGAGAAAATTCGAATAGTTCGAATTTGAGCGTTATTCCTAAAGAGATAAAGCTTAGAAAAATATTTACCAACGGCAAAAACAAATTGATATTTTGGTCGCCACCGCCGTCTGCCGTTCTTGCAAATTCGAATAGTTCGAATTTAGACGTTATTCCTAAAGAGATAAAGCTTTGAAAAATATTTGGCAATGGCAAAAACAAATTGGTATTGTGTTTGCCGCCGACCGTCGGCGGGCCGACGGGCGAGCCGGCGGCCCATCGCACCCAACGCGCCCGCGGCCCGTCCGCCTAAATAATTGATAATTGTTTATAAATTTGCGTCAAATTCATTTTTAGGGTGACACCTTAAGATGTCACGTGACCTGATCGAAAAACTGTTACAATGTTGTTGAGTTTTCACTTCTGCCGGCACTCCGAGTGCAACCCGGTCTTTTTTTTTTTTTAAAGAGTTCTCATACCAGATAAGCAAAGAGGTTTTGTACAATTTTACCTCCTTCTACTTCATTCCGTGGACTTTTGGACCTCCCCTCGTAGCTATGACAACTTAATAGTAGATACCAAGGCGTTGAAGTTTCTGTACACTAACATACGCAGCATAGTAAAACCGGGTAAGCTAGATGAGCTGAGAGTTATTTTGGAATCGTCAAACAGTAAAATACATATTATAATAGTAACCGAAACGTGGATAAAAAGCGAAACAGAAACTGAAAGAATACAGTTGCCAAACTACACACATTATTATAATTATCGAAGTAGTAACAGGGGAGGAGGAGTCTCAATATTTGTTCACAATGATCTCAAACACAATTTTATTACAGGGTTATGTAAGGATGATAATCATTATTTATGGATACATTTGAACAAGTTTTCCTTAGATATTGGTGCTGTATATAAACCCGAGAGAACGAACAATGAAGAATTCCTAGAAACATATTCTCAACAGTTACTTGCACGAAAAAGAGTAATAGTATTCGGAGACTTTAATTATGATCTACTAACATGAAATCATCTAGCCTATGTATGCTTCAGGAAAATGGATACAACATTCTTAATAAAATTGAGCCGACTTACTGTACAAGAGAGACATCGAGCACTAAAACAATACTGGACCACGTGTACTCTAACGTAAACAACATTTCCTACCATTTAACAGTCGTGGAGTCTACGATCTCTGATCATAAGCAATTGTATCAGGAGGTCCATAAATTTAAACCTAAGAAAAATAGAATTGTACAATACCAAGCCATCGACTATAGCAAATTAAATAAGGAACTAGAAGCAGGAAACTTAAGCAGATGCAATGACCAGTACGAAGAACTGGAGCGAATTATCTCAGAAGGCATCACAAATTTACTATGCATTTTTGTTTACAAAAACAAGTCCAGTTTTGTATGTAATAGTAACATTAGACCACGTAGATTATGCAGAGACAATTTTGACATTCAGCTACCAAAATCTAATAATTATGTACATTTTAAAAGAAGTATTGAATATAATGGTATAAAAGTTTATAATAAGTTAAATGACGACATAAAGCAATGCAATAATATTAGTGAATTTTCTAGAAAAATTAAAATCCTACTTGATTACTCGACCGTTTTATAACTTGAAAGAATATTTTGATAATTTGTATAAATAGATTATTGGTGTAATTAGATTAGTATTATGACGTTTTAAATTAGAATTTATATTTTGAATGCCAAACTATGGCGGAACATGCCCTCATGTAAATTAATTCTACTGACATGTATATTTATAACACCTGTGTATGTTTTTCATAATAAATCATTTCATTTCATTTCATTTCAAAAAGCAAAATAACAAAAACGAAAATAGCCAACCCACCTAGGAGTGATTGGATAAATAAAAATATCATAGAGGCAATTAATAAACGTAACGAACTTGGTTATATCCACTTGAGATCAATAGACGACGAAACTGTGAAAGAAGAATACTTACACCAAAGAAAAGAAGTTCAAACTACCATCCAAACCAATAAAAGTACCTATTACCAAAATTTATTTCAAAAATGCTTAAATAAACCCCTTAAGATGTGGCAAAATACAAGAACTGAACACTAATACTAAAAAAGCAATGCAATCCTCCAAAAAAAATCGATACAGTTAATGGCTATATAAGTATATAACCGATGTCACGGAAATATGTAATTACTTTAATAATTTCTTTGCAAACGTGGGACCTTCATTAGCAAATAAAATCCCAGCACAATATCATAACATCCCAGACAATAACCCACCGTGCAATAGCTCAACGGACTTATATGAATTTTCGCCTACAACGATGGACGAGGTCAGCAAGATAATAGATAATAAGCAAACTGAATTCTAATACAAGCACGGGGCTCGATGGAATTACGTGCAAATCAATTAAATCAGTCAAAAATCTTATTTTAATACATTTGACCAACTCCTAATAATTGCTTTGAAAGAGGTCTATTCCCGGAATCCCTTAAAATCGCTAAAGTTAGTCTAATATTTAAACCCGGCAGCAAAACTGACCCCGGTAATTACCGTCCGATATCTGTGCTTCCTGTAATTTCAAAGATCATGGAAAAAAATATTTATAACCGGCTAGGGCAACATTTAAATTCCATTAACTTCCTGTCCGCCAAACAGTACGGCTTTCGCCCCAAATCAAACACACTGTGCGTGTATAGATGTAGTAAGTACTTTAAAAAATAAAATTGATAAAAAGGAATTGGCATTAGGTGTATTCATTGATTTAAGGAGGCCTTCGATACGATAAGCCACAAATTACTTCTTAAAAAATAGCACGCTATAGGAATAAAGGGAACCGCTGCCAAAATACTTCTACTTCTACTAGTCTTACCTTACAAACCGTCATCAAATTATAAAAAATGGAGATAGTCAGAGCATCCCCGAAAAAATAACTTACGGCGTCCCTCAAGGCTCTATTCTTGGCTCCTTACTATGTATAACGTACATTAATGATATATGTGATCTAAATTTAAATGGGAGTATCTCTTTATATGCGGATGACACAAGCCTCTTTTACTTTGGCAGTGAAATAACGGTCATAATAAACATGGCTCAAGACGACCTAAAATACCTTGAATGAATGGTTCAAAAAAAATCTACTGACTATAAATATAACGAAGACAAATTACATTATTTTTAGTGCGAAAAATAAGAAATTTAGTGATCCTCAGCCTTTGACCATAGACAATAAACCTCTAACTAAAGTAGAATCGGAAAAATACTTAGGCCTAATATTAGACAGTCGCCTATCGTGGAAGCCACACATTGAGAAACTTCGGTCCAAGCTGTCTTCCCTACTGGCTATGTTAAGAGGCACATTCCGATGTTTTCCAAGATCAGTTCGATATATTATTTACAGCTCGTTGGTAAAGTCGCATATTGAGTACTTGATCGAACTATGGGGATGTGCAGCCAAGGTAAATTGAACTCCATTACAAAGAGCTCAAAATAAAATTATCAAACTTCTCTTTCATTATAATTATCGAACCGAAACTAAAAAAGTATATAAGGAAACGAAACTAATGAACCTATCTCAGCTGTATAAATATAATACATGTATACTGATACGGAAAATTCTTCACAGAAAGATTCACACCCAAATTTCATTCACCATAAAATCTCAGATCGCAAAACGTTCAGCAAGACGTCCAAATGATATATGTCTTCCAGCTCCACGTACAAAATATTATGGGAACAGAAATCTAATGTACAGTCAAGGAATTTAATTTCCGACCCAGCTAAGGCTCAATATTGTATAGCAAACTGTCACCATAAGAGCTAGCTAGAGCACGACGTTCCTTTGACATATCGCATGCATTGTTATATGTTAGTAACTAGGCAACCAGATTGACTACGTTGACATGGTGAACTGAAATTTTAAACGCGTTATCTCCTCAATCCCCACTTCCTGGTGTAACTCTGCTATTTCTAGCTCTTAATAGTTCACGGTTAGCGGCAGGTATTTTATTTTTCAAATTAATAACGTAAATGAAAATTATTTTTCAGATTTCTCGATTGACACTGACACATGTTCGTAATTAGAAAAGCAAATGTTAACTTTTCGCAAAGAGGTTATCTGTAATGTGAAGTGACAAATAAATATGTATTGACAATTTGACATTTTAATAAGTACTATTACTGAAATAGAAGTTTCGACCTTAATGCATTGCGAATGTCTAACGACATTTCAACGAAATGGGTAGGTATTTAAATTCCTTGACTGTACGAGGGTGCGCAACTATATAATAATCTACCTCACCAATTAAAAGGCACCAAATCCTTTGCTGTATACAAAAAGACCCTTCAAAAACACACTAGCCGATTTCTCGGATTTTGTATAATTTTATGTATTTTTTGATAAGTTCTACAAACGTAAACGGATTAACATGAAAACCAAACTATTAAACTCTAAGTTAGTATAAAAATAAACGAAGTAATAGGGTGACGGAACCAATCATGGACATGTTAAGCGCACTAAATTAGAATTTCGTTTAAAAATGGGATGTTTTTTGACGATACAAAAATGGTGATTTTTTTTTTCGGTACTCAAATACATGAGGAACACTTAAACAAAACCAAAAATCCTGTATGTTTAATATATAATTAATAAAAAATATATAAATTGAAATTTACGAAATCACCATTGATGGACATCACAAATTCAGTAATGGACACCCAGTCATGGACATGGACCCAATTATGAACATCCATTAATGGACACTTTTGTATTGAACACATAAATGAAACAAATGACGTCACTAATCAACTTTTATTAACGCTATTTGAACTTTCAACATGATCAGTCTTAGATTTCCACGTTATACTATCAGATTTTCAATCAACCATCTGGTTTTCAGTCATTTATTAAACGTTAATGGAGGCTTCGCCTCTTTGCCAGCAGCTGCAGCTTAGAATTGGTTACATAATAATCAACTGAGATCTATCAGGTAAGAAATTAGAATCTTAGCAATACAACAATCATAAAGCACAATATAAAATATATAATATAAAAAAAAACGATCAAAAAAGTTTACTTTTTCTCCTAGTATAAGTTTAACTAAAAAAAGCATTTATTCTTCAATGAAGAAAGATTATATAAGTACCAAAATAATAAATATAAATAATAAATAATTACGTTGTTTATAAAAGTCAGTTATTTAGCTTAATATCTTGTTGGGTATTCCATTGCACCTACGGAAGTTTGACAATATAATCAAAAGTAAGATATAGTATCACATTTTCACAATTATATCTATAATCAATATTATCAATATATCTATCCAGTGGGAAAGTGCTTTCACTCATTGCGATCAACCATTTTACCAGAATGTCCTCTTCCTGTGCCGATGCCGTGAGGATAGTTTGAGGCCCCATAGCACCAACTGCAGGACTTTTGCCTGTCACCTTGTTGTGCAAGGTTATTCGAGGAACCCCAAACCGGAGGGAAGCTGTGCTTATTTTTTCTCCCATCCTTACAGCATCCAATGCTCTCCCCATTTGTTCGGGGGTGTAATTTTTCTTTGGTGCCATCTAAGACAAAACAAAGAACCCAATTATGGACAACTAAAAATAACCAGTTATGGACATCGTCCATTATTGGAAAATAAAGAGCAATCACAAAATCAACTCAACCCAAATGTTTAGTGCAACAAATTAAATAACTTAATACAATAAACTAAAAAAGTAATAAAAAACTTAAGCATGGACACTTGTCCATTACTGATTTTCATAAAATATCGAATCCAGTAATGAACAAACCCCACAAAAAACTTATTGCTGTGATTGGACATATTCAACTTAGCTCAATTTACTTGCAATATAGTATTATTCAGTAAAAATAACATCAAATCTTATTACAACACAACACAAGATAACACCATGCACAAATATGTACTCACCTCCTTAACGATTTCAACAATAAAAACGGATTTTTATGACCACCGCGCGCAACGAGATTTCACTTCGAAGCCATCTTAGAACAAAATGGCCGATTTTGGTGACGTGTGTCAAAATGACAGCTCAAACGTCTATTGGTTATGCTTTAGTGTTGCCAGTTGAAAAATGTTGGGACAGTTGCTTAATAAATTCGATTAACGAAAAAAATGTCCATAATTGGGACCGTGTCCATTACTGGTGCCGTCACCCTAGTTGTCATCAAATATAATAGTATTACATCGCTATCACACTGGCTATCATCATAGCGACTGATACTCGACACGTAATAAAGACTTACCATCGCAGCGCTCGGCTTACCGGCTAATCAGTTACTATGCCATGGAGAATGATATTACTTAGTTTTATTTATATTCTACCCACTTTGTTGTGCATATTTAGTTTTTTCTGAAATGTATTCTTTGCATTCTCGTACACATTGTTTAATTTGGCATTAAGACATGATGTATTTCTCTAGATAAGTGAATTATATTCTTTTGGAGAAATAAATTCTTAAGCCTGCCATACATGGAAAGGTCCATCGGATCAGGCAAAACTCCTTCAGTTTGGCCTGACCGGATCGAGTGGCCATACATGACGAATTCCGCTCAGTCCTGCTGTAACGTTTGTACAGTTAAGACGTGTGTGGCGAGTGCGGCGGCGGACGTGTAAAATTATGGATAAAGCAGAATTATTGTGTTACGCTGCCATAGCGTTACTAGCTAAAAAATAAAATAAAAAAGAGGTCAATGCGGACTAAAGACTTCAGAAGAGGAACCATCCCATATAAACCTTTTAGAGGAACTAAAATTGTTTCCGAGGGATTGGTTTAACTACCTGCGTCAAGCGCTTCCTCTTGGTCCCTTAAAAATGATAAATCTTCATAGTACCATAATTTTGGTTTATAAATTTGATCCGCAGCTGCGCCTGATACTTTGCTCGCCATTACTTTCTTAAATTCCTTTCTAAACGAACTTCTCAAATTGTATTTTTTTTTATCGTGTCACGATTTGCATTTCAAAAGATCAAAAGCAGGATCAATGCTTTTTAATTTTTCCAACAACAAGTCATAACATTGGTTTCGGTATTGTTTGTTGTAATAATCCTTCGATTTTATGAACCAAAGTGGTTCCTGTGCTTTAAAAAGTTCGATAAACTACAAGAAACTCTTTTGACTGAATATGAAACCATTCTGTTTATCGTAAAATTAAATCAACTGACACTAAAATATACGACCTACACGTGCACGCAGCGTGGCGCTCGAGCACTAACTGAAGCGATCGGTTGGATTGCGCCTACACACGGTCAGATCAGTCCATCCGGTCAGGCAAATCTTTTAAAATTCGTTCAGTCGCTCCGGCGGCCTGATGCTAGTATACCTTAAGGCCAAATTGCACATACATGGTGCGGAGTTAGAACTGAAGGCAAAACTGATCATGTATGGCATGCTTTAAACCATAACACCAGGCCAGTTCGTATGAAGTCATCTACCGCGGCACCGTTTGTTGGAACTGCTCAGTGCTCACTCCCCGCCCCGCCGCCTCCGCAGTTACACACAGCTCGTACGAGTACGCCGGTGACATTGTACAGGCTGACCGGTGACCGCTCATGCTTAGTAATCGCCATTTGCTATATTCGCAGGCTTTATGCGCAAGCCGCGCCGTGTAAATTACCTACAGATGGTTTCTTTGAGCCAGCTTGACTATGATCGTTAAACGTAGTCGGGTTGCGTTGCGTGGCATACATCGGTTTTTGTGAGGCGCCGTGACCGCAAGTGCGCGCAACGGTAGCGCGGCTCCCACGGTAACGGTCCTCCCACCGGGATAATGCACCTCCGCACGCAACACCAACTATATGGTGTACCTATGTAATATATGTATGTTTATGATTGAGGCAAATTTCATTGTTCTCCTTTAATAAACGGTGGTTAATAAGCAGACGTGTTTTGTGCTTTATTCCGATTCTAGAAACTTTAGGAGGAGGATAACCAAACACACCTTGGATTTCTCATATGTAATACCAACTTGAACGTAACACATCACCTAGCGGGCATGAACCCGTAGCGTTAACCACCACGAATTAGTTCATTAGAGTCGACTACAGAACACGGCTCTTAACGGAATGCCATAAAAAAGCAAAGCTAATTTCAGGGCCCTGCCGTGGGACCCGCGCGGTTCCAAGGCATTGTCTGTTTCGTTTCGACACGTGGAGTGAATAACGATAGAAGACATTTTGAGAAAGCTATTTAGACGTTTTAAAGCATAGTCATTCGAATGTCATCGTCATGAAGGCTCTGAAAAATTAATAAATTGCCCGAAATAGATAAACCGTTTTACAAAATGCCTAGGATTACATATAAATTCATACTCACAGGTATCTACTATAAATTGGTTTACTCCCTTTACACAAAGCGGCCGTCACCAACCTTACCTCTTCATAATATTTATTTCTAGTCTAAACTAGGTCCTAATTTGTTTATGAATGGGTTGTGTCACCCATCACCACTTTTGGAAGTTTTTTATCACATCAAGATTAGATCTAACTAAACATGAGCGAATGTGCGCATTCTAAACCGAGGGTTAACAATCATGATTTCCATTCCCGGCGTGAGATTACAGAAGCTCGTTCACCCCAGGCTGGGCTGAGTATTCACAACGCAAACGAACAACAACTAATCGCTGCAGGAACCAGTACAACCCTGATCTCCGGAAGTCGAAACAGGATGTGAAAGCATCAGAGGACTTCCGATTAATACGCAGGGTTATTGCGAATCTCAGTGTGTTATACTCAATTCAATTCTTTATTACTAGGGGCGAGGGTCTATGAATCTCAAATCTGATGAAGATAAGCTAACTGGCGAGCTGGGGTAGGGGAGATGAGGAGATGCACTAGCGTAGCCAGCATGCGACTCACCTGCAACAAACAACTCACTCAGTAAAAAACATTCCACTGCTTCAGCTCATACCCCCACCACCCCACCACCGATTGACCTGTCAAACAGTGCAGTCCAAGTCAGTACGTCTAGCACAACTTGCCGACAAGTCGCTTCCCGCGAGACTGAGCGTCTCCTATCTCACTCGCACTGTGCAAATTAAAATAAGATGGGTAGATCTTTCTCGAATCGCGTCGCGGCGCGGCGTCAGTTGTGCTAGCCCCGCTGATAACATGTTGAAAATAGCCAGGTTTCTGACAAATTTTATTTGCAGAGCAGTTACAATTCAGATAGAGCCTGAGATTTTAAAGTAACAGTAATATCATTGTCAAATGTGTCAAACGTCTTAAACTACTCGTAGTATCATGTCCTAATTTTGATACTTGATATCGTAAAATAACTGTTCCATAATAAATTTGACTGTTTTTGCTTTTTAAGAGAATGAAAGGATCGTCATCATCATCATAGCAGCCGAAAGACGTCCACTGCTGCACATAGGCCTCCCCCAAAGAGTGCCACAATGACCGGTCCTTCGCCACCCGCATCCAGCGGATACGAATGAAAGGATGGCTTACTGCTAATAATGGAGAAGAAAACCGTGCACATATTTTTACTATTTTTAGAGAAAACTGAACGATACCCAGAAAAAGAAAAAAGCTATATATCTAGTGTTTAGCGATAAAGGAAGCGGTTAAATACTGGCAGCACTGGCTTATAGGGAAAAAGTTTACGGTTTTCTCTGATCATAAGCCACTAGAAAAGATGAACATTAAGGCCAGAACTGATGAAGAATTAGGAGACCTAAGATATTATCCGTCTCAATTCAACTTTGATGTAATATATTCCCCAGGAAAATACAATTTAGAAGCTGATTGTTTGAGCAGGAACCCTGTATTAGAACCAGGTGAAAATCAAGATGAAAGTTTTAAATTTAATAGAACTTAGAGATATAATAAGCGATCAGCAAAAAAAATAAGATTTAAAACATGCTAAAAACAAACTAAAATTTAAAAATAACATTTAGTATAAAAACATAGGAAGAAAAAGGAAAAAAATGTGTTATCGGAAGAATTCTGCAAAAAGCTCATAAAAAATATACACAATTCCTGAAATTAGCATAAAAAATAGATCTAGAGGAAAATATAAATATGGATTAATGTCACATCTAGGCCCTGCTACTTACCCTTTTGAAATAATATCCATAGATACTGTTGGTGGATTTGGCGGATCTCGTTCTAGGAAGACATATTTACACTTACTAGTGGATCATTTTACCAGATATGCTTTTATTCTGGCGTCTAAGTTCTAATGATTTTATAAAGCTTGTTCAAAAAGTGACACAGGGAAATAAAGTCGGCAAGATTCTCTCCGATCAGTACCCCGGTATAAATTCGCGAGGTAACTTTTTTGGATAATGAAAATATTCCAATTATCTTCACGGCAGTAAATCTTCTGGTTCTGTTGTGGGAGCCCCACTCCGACTCGCACTTGGCCGGCTTTTCAGTATTTGTTTGTAATAGCGGCAACAGAAATACATCATCTGTGAAAATTTCAACTGTATATCTATCACTGTTCATGAGATACAGCCTGGTGACAGACGGACGGAAAGCGGAGCCTTAGTAATAGGGTCCCGTTTTTTGGGTTCCGGAGCCAGAATGGCAAAAACGGAACCCTTATAGTTTCGCTATGTCCGTCCGTCCGTCCGTCCGTCCGTCCGTCCGCAGCTTAGCTCAGAGGCTCTTGGTACTAGAAAGCTGTAACTTGGCATGAATATACATATTAGTCATGCCGACAAAGTGGTAAAATAAAATCTTGAAAAACATTTTTTTTAGGGTACCTCCCCTACATGTAAAGTGGGGATGATTTTTTTTATTGTCGTCTACCCCATAGTGTGGGGTGTCGTTGGATAGGTCTTTTAAAAATATTGGGGGTTTGTGAAAACAATTTTTCTATTAAACGATCCGTTTGTGAAATATTAAGCCTTAAAGTGCTAATTTTTGTTAGACTCCAGTGTCCCCACCCCCTGCTAGCTAAATGGTTGTTTTGGGATATGTGAAAAAATTCATGGTAGTAGTACATATAACGAAGTCAAAAGGAAAACTATCACAGCTAAGTAGGCTTTACACGTTTACGAGTAATAGTCTACCAACTTATAAAATGTACTTCAAGAAGTAATAGTTTCGTACAAATTCTATTGTAACTTATTATTATATATAATGGTACGGAACCCTTCGTGCGCGAGTCCGACTCGCACTTGGCCGGTTTTTAATTACCCTTTGGGTACGGAACCCTAAAACTACATGAATTAAAAAATGGTCCGTATGAAGTTCTAGAAAAAAAATCGAACTCGATTTACAGAATAAACACAGGGCACAATTAAGAAGCCCGAATCAAATCTTTTTCATGTGACAAAATTAGTACCATGTACACTAGACAGCATAAGTGCATGGCCAAATCGCAAACTGTTTCCCTTGACGCGCTCGCTAACGCCATCTATGTGCACGACGTGTAATATCATTATAGATGTAAATGTAAACCTCAGAGGATCAGCAAGGTTTCACTAGATGGCGTTGTTAACACAGATGGAAACAAAAACTAATTCCTGGTCTCGGATATACTCGTAATTATATTTTCTTGGGTTATTATTTTTCCTATATTATATTGTCAAGTAATCTTGCCAACGCATTATCGATCGATAATGGCGGTCTTATGACGCAATTTGGAATTCTATTTATGTGCTACCTTTGTGCATTTATTTTTCTTGCGATGTTTCCGATTCACTACCAGTGAATATCCAAACAATTCCAAAAACACTTCTTCCTCAACATTTTTTTCGTTGGGTGCGAGGTTTGAACCCGCGACTCTCAAGCTAGGTCGACAGTTACTTGCCTTGTTAGCCACTCGACCATCGATCGGTTCAATTGACTAGGCAGTTGAAATTCATAATAAGTTTATTTTGCTGCTCAGATATTAATCCATTACGACTACGATTAGTATAATAATCGATGAGGGTAGACGAATGATTCAAAACTACCATACTTATTCGTTTTTATCACAAAGATGTTACATGTTCGTTCGTAGGCCACTTCTGGAGGGCTAGCACAACTGACGCCGCGCCGCGACGCGAGTCGAGAAAGATCTACCCTCCTCTTTCTAATTTGCACGGTGCGAGTGAGAAAGGAGACGCCCAGTCGCGCGGGAAGCGACTTTTCAGCAACTTGTGCTAGACCTACAGCTCTGTTATTCATATTTTTTTCTGGATATCATGAATATTAAAACTAGTTTTCGATGTAATATTGATCTAGTTAAAAGGTCACAAATATTTGCGAAACTGATCTAAACGTAAGTAGTTATTTTTACACGTTTATGATATAATTATCTACTAACTACTACTAAACTATCATACATTTTTCTGATGATTTATTTACAAATAATATCGTTACAGCTAAAAAAGGTTGAGCAAAAGGAAACGTCTCTGCTACACCGACAAAGAACGGCCACCAGCCATGGTAATGGACTACAAAGAAAATGATTTTGAATCGACAAGTTATTTCGTTGATTTATTGCACACAAGTGTGGACTGTTCGTCATGTCTTCAAAACGAGGAGGGTTTATACGATCATGGGCATGCTGTTAAACCCTTGCTTACAGAGAAGCACATAAAACAGCAATTGGACACTGCAATGCAATTTGGACACTGGACTAAATGTAATTTTTAGTGATGTGAAGAAAGAAGTGTTTAAATCTATTCACAAGGACATATAAGTTAACGTTCAGTGATCACGTAGTGCCTAACATGGAATCTGGTGGTATACCTAACTGTGAACATGTAGGGTTTGAAGAAAGACAGACCGGGTTATATATAAACAAATGACGAAAGTAAACTATAAGTAGAATATTGTTGTCATCATGCTTTTTTATCCCTATAGATACTATTAGTTGTTAAACAACATAATCATTTTGTTATTTAACGAGATCGAGTGACATAGATAACCGTGCAAGCCTACCATTGTGTTGCTGTGTTGGTCCAAGACGTCCTATAATTCTTGACATGTAGTAGACACACCGTGTCGCCATTTACCACGTATATTTGAAGCTTAAATAAATAAACGATGCGTTTCTTATATTGCCTCGAACACACCCGCCGTCATCTGCCATTCGACATTTTCGTGCGCGCCGAAAAACCACGTTTCGTGTTATAAAATAAGTTATTAGTAAATAATAAGTGATTAAAAGCGAAAAACATGGGCAAACATAAAAAGAAAAGGAAAGATAATGACGAGGAATTGTTTTCCTTGTTTAAAAAATTCGCCAAGCGAATGCGTGAGAGGAGTCCCTCTAGAGAGAGGGATATGGACAACGAATATCAAGGTAACTTACTACTATAAGTATAAGCTTATACACGATTATTACATGCTTAATTCTTTAGCAAAACTAGTCTTTTTTCCTAACATTAAAGCACGTCGTAAGAAAAAGTTTCTGTCAGAAAATTCATTTGAATCCATACGGATAAAAGTCTCGGTATGGGTTTATTAGATTACACATGGGTAACTACTTCAATTTCAAATCATGGTACGAGGATTTACCCGTGTGATAACACTGCGAGTGTTATTCGTGAGGTTTATCTCAACCGAAAATTAAGGTTCGAGGTCATGTCCGTGTGGTGGTACTGCGAGTACCATTCGTGTGACATATCCCAACCAATAACCCTTAAGGTTCGCGGATTTACTCGTGTAAATGCACTGTTAGTGCTATTCATGTGGTTTATCTCTTACCTCTATTAAAACTTGTAAAACTATGTTTTATAAAGGATTAAATGAAATGAAATGAAAAGCCCCTAAATAAATATATCTATATTTTTTGAACGCCAGAGAGTGTTGAAGAGTTTACCGAAAATACCGCAGCGGAGTTCGCTCCGGATATTGAATATAGCGAGGAGATTACTGGCACAAATATAGAGATCCCTGCCTTCACTACGCCTCCCACTGCGGCCTCTTAGATGCCTTCCACTGCAATCTCTGAGACGCCACACACTGCTACCTCTGATACGCCTGCCACAGAAAAAAGACTGCCGGAGGCTGTTACGGATCCTCCACTAGATGAAGATATCCTCAGCATTTTGGGTGAGAACCCGAATAAGAAGGTTTATGCAGAGGCGATTCACAAAGACATAGCCACAAGATGGACCCATAGTATCACAAATGGGCTAGAAAAAGACAAAAAACTGTCTTTTTTTGGAAGCGCCAAAATTAAACACTGAGATTAGGGCAGCCATCTCTGAACAGGTTTTGAAACGAGACCGCGCCATGGAACAGCAGCAGAACTGCCTTGGGCAGGCCACAGCCTGTAATGGAAAAGCTCTCGACATCTTATTTAAATCTAAGGATTGTAAAGAAGCTACAAAGATTGTTAGCGACGCGGGAAGAATGCTTTGTGAGTTATTCCATGGCGAATCCTTATCTAGCAGGTACCTACTATAATTTGCCCTTAACAAGGATACAAAAGACATAGTCACACAAACTAAAGTTGTGAAATACATTTTTGGTGAGAACCTGCACAAAGACCTAAAGGCAGGAAAAGCAGTGAACAAAACAGGGTCTGAGATAAAATTCAATCCAACTTCAAGCCATGGTACAATGCGCAGAGGTGGCCAGCACCTCAGCGGTGGCCAGCTACTCAGCGGTCGCCAGCTCCTCAGTACAAAAGCGGTCCTCCACCGAGAAAAACTTAAAGGTAAAACTCTTATCATCTTATTATCATAACTGGCTACCCATTACCATTGATAAAACAGTTTTATCCTGGGTTAAAGGCTATAAATTGCCATTGTCAGTTACACCTAAGAAAACAGTAATGCCAGCAAACAAATTAAGAGGTAAAGATGCCCAAGATCAGCACTCAATAACACATCTTCTAGTATAAACGCTATAAATGAATGTGAGCCTTGTAATGACGAGAGTGACCAGCCACCTCGACGCCGGGCGACAGGTCGCCGCCATATTCTGCGACTTGTCGCGCGCCTTCGAGCTGGTGGCCCATCCTCTCATTTTATCCAAGTTGGACCACTACGGTGTTACTGGCAACTTCAAAAACTTAATATCTTCGTTTCTGGATAGCCGTAAACAACTAACGTCAGTCCGCGGCGAGAGATCTGACTTGTTGGAACTAGGTGACTGTGCCGTGCCTCAAGGTTCTGTGATTGGCAATAATCTGTTTTTAATTCTTATGAACGATTTCACAACCGCCACCGACGATGCAGAATTCGTGATGTTCGCCGATGACGGTTGCGTCATCGTCTCCGCCGACAACCAGGAGGACCTAAGATGCAACCTCAACAAGGTAATGGGGGACGTTGCCTCTTGGTTCTCGGCAAACGGAATGCTATTAAACATTGAGAAAACCAACATCATGCACTTCTCACTTCACGGAAAAAAAGGACATAATCTAAATATATACTGCAATGGTCGACTCGTCCCTCAGGTTGACGAGGTGAAATATTTGGGTCTTATCATTGATTCTGGCTTAACGTGGGGTCCCCATATCGACGCACTATGCGATCGTTTGTCATCCGCATGTTTTGCACTCGGTAGGCTGCGCCCAAGTCTAGATCACAGCAATGTAAGAAAAGCCTATTTTGGGTATTTTCACTGTCTCCTAACATATGGAATTGATTTATGGGCAAGCGCAGCCAGTCGAGAGAGGCCATTCAGACTTCAAAAGCGAGCCATTCGTTGCATATGTGGAGTCTCCTGGGATCATCCTGCCCGTGAACTGTTCAAGGAAACCAAAATTCTCACCCTCCCAAGCTTGTATGTCCTTGAAGTAGCCAAGTACGTGAGAGGTAACCTTGAACAGTTCCCGACGCGCGGTGACTCACACAATTATAACACCAGGCGACGCGGTGATCTGCGCCCACCTGCCACACGTCTCGCAAAGGCCAAAAAATGTCTTCACTCGATGGGACCCAAGATTTACAACAAGTTACCCCAGGATGTCAAAAGCGCGCCGAGTATGAGGTGTTTTGTTAATAGACTTAAAATTAAACTAGCATCCGATGCATGCTATTCCATAAACGAATTTATGAATTAAATAGGTATACTGACAGCCACACAACTTTTTAACTGGCTCGCAACCCAACCAACTGATACTATTAGGAAGTATAAAATATCTTTCTTCCTGAAACATTGACAAATAAACAAATGTACTAACCATAATTATACCGTATTGTAAACTGAGACATACTTGTTATATAAGATGTGTATAAATGTTATTTAAGATCTTGACAAAAATTTGACATGTAAAACTACGTTTTATCAAGGAATAAATGAAATGAAATGAAAACAGTTTCTGTCTCAAAATTTTTTGACCCCAAAACCTAATGGGGATCAGCGTTTCATTCTAAACCTAAAAAACCTCAACAAGTTCATGAATACACCTTTATAATAGAAAACAATGCAAGATTAGAGAGTTTGCTCATTTACTAGGACTGCTCACTTCTGCTTGCCCCGCTGTGAAGTATGGCTGGGTATATACCAAAACTTTTGAAAGACTCAAATATCTGAATTAGCTGATTAATGACAATTACAATAAAATTATGAATTTGCCCAGCTATTTAAAATCTGATTTTGATTGGTGGTTAAAAAACATAAAATCACCTAGTAACAACATTCGGTCAGACTTTTATGAATTAGAGATCTTTTCAGATTCATCATTAAAGGGTTGGGGCGTGGCTTACAATAACAATTCGTTGGGAGGTTCATGGTTTATTGAAGAGTCTAAGAAACATATTAATTATTTAGAACTACTTGCTGCCTTTATTGGATTAAAAACTTATGCAACTAATTTAAAAGACTGTCAAATACTCCTTCGTATAGACAACACAACAGCCATATCTTACATAAATCGTATGGGAGGAGTACAATTTATCCATCTCAACACATTGGCAATGGAAATTTGGCAATGGTGTGAGTCTAGGAACATCTTTCTATTTGCATCTTATATCCAGTCAAAAAACAACTTTATAGCAGATGCAGAATCTAGAAAGACTCAAGCTAACATTGAATTTGAACTAGCAGACTATGCTTTCCAGCAGATTGTCACAACTTTTGGTAGGCCTACCATAGACTTATTCACCTCTAGAGCCAATACAAAATGTAAAAAAATTATATCTTGGAAAAGGGACCCGGAAGCTTTTGCCATAGATGCCTTTACAGGTCCATGGTCTCAAGATTATTTCTATTGTTTCCCCCCCTTTTCAATGTTATCAAAAACCCTCCGAAAAATTGTCAACGAAGAGGCTACTGGTATTGTGGTTGCACCCCACTGGCCAACCCAGGCTTGGTATCCCTTATACAAAAAAATACTATGCTCTAAGCCAATTTATTTCCAGCCTAATAAATCATTATTAATTTCTATCAACAGCATTCCACACCCTCTTCACAAGCAACTTACCCTGGTTGCAGGAGTCTTATCAGGAAAGCTCTAGAAATGCGAGGCGTTCCAGATATGTCAATTGAGGTCATGCTAGCTTCCTTAGCAGATAATACCATATCACAGTATAACATACGTTTAAAAACATGGTGGAACTATTGTTTAAATAATTCAATAAATTGTTACAGTGTGGATATCCCAGATATATTAAAATGTTTAATGTTTAACAATGGCTCAAAATATGGTACTCTCAACTCATGTCGTTCAGCAATTTCCTTAATAGTAGGACCACAAGTTGGCTCCAACAAACTAATAAAAAGATTTTTTAAAGGAGTTTTTCGGTTAAGACCAAATAACCCAAAATATGATATTACCTGGGATCCCAACACCGTGTTAAATTACTTAAATACTCTGTATCCTAATAAAAGTATTCCATTAGAAATGTTAACAAAGAAAATAGTAACTATTAAATTTTAATAACAGCACACAGGGTTCAAACTTTAAGTCTGATTAAATTAGAAAATATTAAATATTGTAAGGAAAATATTATTATAAAAATCACTGATCTCATCAAAACATCTCGAGTAGGTGCAATTCAACCTGCCCTAATTATTCATTTTTTTGTAGAAAAACCGGAAATTTGCCCGGCACAGACATTAGTTGATTATATTAATGTTACAGAGAAATTACGAACCAATACCTCAGGCCGATTGTTTATAAGTTTCAAAAGCCATATGCTACGGTAGGATCGCAAACTTTAAGCCGTTGGATCAAAGACATGATGTCTAAGAGTGCTATAGACACCACCATATTCACATCACATAGCACGAGGCATGCGTCTGCCTCGAAAGCAAAGACTTTAGGTCTCAATATCGATTTAATTCGAAGAACGGCAGGTTGGGCAGAAACCTCTTCGGTTTTCGCGAGGTTCTACAACAGACCTATTGTACAATCCGCGACTTTATTCGCAGAAACCATTTACTCGAGTTCCTAATTTTCTTATAAATGAAAAAAAAAAAAAAAAAAAAAATATGGTAAAAACTACTTATACCTACTCTCTACGATTGTTTAAAATTAAGATAATTGGCTAATTTAAATAATTGATCTCAGATGTCTGCTAGAATTATAATCTTTGTTACTCATTAAAGAGTTTTAATTTTTGTTATTGTTCAAAAGCCTTGTGATTTATCTTAATACATTTAGAGATAAATATACTGTGTTATAATTTCACGACTCTTTGAACATCCTACATGTCAAGAATTATAGGACGTCTTGGACCAACACAGCAACACAATTAGAAATCAAACGAACTTACCAAGTGAAGTTCGATGTTAATTGTGTGAATGTGTTGGTCCAAGACGTCATAAACTCCCACCCATGACCCTAATGCTAGTGCATAAGTTCCCTAGATTACAGGTCGTGAAATAAGAACTTCAAACTAAATGACAGATGACGGCGGGTGTGTTCGAGGCAATATAAGAAACGCATCGTTTATTTATTTAAGCTTCAAATATACGTGGTAAATGGCGACACGGTGTGTCTACTACATGTCAAGAATTATAGGACGTCTTGGACCAACACATTCACACAATTAACATCGAACTTCACTTGGTAAGTTCGTTTGATTTCTAATTATAATCTATGAAATATATGGTCGTCTAGTATCAATAATAAAAGCCTTCATGAACTGTAAGATTGTCCCGTATTTATTTATTATTTTAAATGCCTGAAACTGTGAGCCAAGATCGTTATTTAGCAAAAATAATTTCTAATTTGTATGGTTCCTATACACTACAAGAAGGTTTACAAAGTGAGTTCGTTCGATTTATTTATCGTATGACTGATTATATTTCTCTACTTCAAAGATATGCAGTTTTCAAGTTCGATATTAGGCACGAACTGACTCGGAGGTACATATTTTTTAATGCGTTTTAAGATCCTTGTACAATAAGACAATAACCGTTAATGCTACATTCAATTATATTGTATAAAATAATAATAATTAAACTTTTTCAAGAAATAATTATACTAATTTGTTTCTGTGAATGTACTCTGCAATATGCCGAAGTTAACGGAAATTCCCGGGAACACCGTGTATACCCTATCGTTTAACAGTATAGTATAGTTTAGTTTGAGTTGGCTGAAGTATAAAAGGAAAATAAATACCAACTCTGTTTGTTTTTTTATATGTATACCTAGAAAAAAATTAAAGCTATCGTGTTTTGACTAGGGAATGCAAACCGGTTTTGTTAACCTTTTATATATCATTTTAAATTATTATTGTGTAAGATTACTATTTTATTGTAAATTACCGTTTGACATGTAAAAGTGCCCTTGTGGCCATTTGCAGAATAAATAATTGATTTGATTTGATTTGATTTGTTAACCGGAACTTTTTGGGTTCAGTTAATAACCGGTTTTGGTAACTTTAAACCGGTTATTAACCGAAATGAGTTGGCTCACAGTTTCAGGCATTTTATAAATATTATTATAATTATTTATATTTATTTTCAGTCGACCGGTTAGCCTACTGGGTAGTGACGCCGCCTACGAAGCTGAAGGTCCTGGGTTCGAATCCCGGTAAGGACAAATATTTGTGTGATGAGCATGAATATTTGTTTCTGAGTCTTGGATGTTTTCTATGTATTTAAGTATTTCTATCTATTATATATATCGTCGTCTAGTACCCATAACACAAGCCTTATTGAGCTTACTATGGGACTAGGTCGATTTGTGTAAGATTGTCCTCTAATATTTATTTATTTATTTAAAATGCCTGAAACTGTGAGCCAAGATCGTTATTTAGCAAAAATAGTTTCTAATAAAACATGTAAGTTTTGGCTAACAAAAAATTTTGATATTGAATTATTGAATATATTTATTTATCTCATAATATTACATTATAATTTATGAACCACATTGATGTCAATTTATAAGAATAAATACCATGATGGTTAAGAGTACAAATGTCGTTAATTAAGTATTTTAAAATATTTTTTTTTTAAAACGGAGTGAATCGTCAGCGTTACGTTACGGGTACACTATACCTGTAACTACGCCTGGCGATTTACCTCACCACAATCCCTAGCATTACATGAACCAGATGTAAGCACTATGCGCAATCATATCATACATACGATATTACTCTTACACCGTTCGCGACGGGATTCCGGTAAGCGTTGTGAATAACCAGCTCATGCCATGCCCCTGACGACAACTCGGTAAATGATTCGGGAAACACCGCAGTCATATCCGTTTGCCCGGACGTAAATACCCATTACTATTGCCTTAACCTAAACTTTTTAATTATGTAGTTAATCGGTAGTAGTTTCAATTTAACACTAATAATGATTGGAGTTTCCAGAAAATAGGCGTTTTGCGGAACTACGTCTCTTGGTAGGTCACGCCCTGGACCCGCCGACACACCCCGCTAGCCGCTATGCCACGACAGGACCCAGCCGTATTGAAATAAAACCCACTTATTATGTAGCAGTGGAATAAATACAGCCGGCGCGCGACGGTCGAGTCGCGGCCAATGACTCACCGTTTTCATGAGATATTTCATAATTTGTGTAAACAAATTGTGGGGTGTGTGGGTAATCTTGACACGGGTGAGGTGTTATGAATTTACGATTGCGTTGCAGTCAGCTCCTCTGTAGAAAGAGGCAGGTTGTGAGGCTGGGATTCGCGTTCTTTGGGAATGCTTCCAAATTTGGGAAAGTTCACACTTCTTAGAGGCCTAGGTTGATATTGGCACAAGCGGACACTGTATACCAACGGCTCACGTCTGATCTCACATAGCTGTTACGTACGAATGCCGGGTCAAGTGATATTAGACGAGATGACGGTGGAGACACAATGTTTTGTGAATAGAGAGGCTGTACCGGGTGGATCAGGGGCACAGAGTCAAGTGGAGGCAATCAGCGCAGCCAGCGACCTTCAGCCGCCTATTCAATTACTTCTCGCGTCGCGTCCTCGCGCTCGCGCTGGTCGTGGCTAAACATTTCCAACCAACTTTATACAAGTGTTTGCTATTACGTAACTCGAACACAACCAAGTCTTTTCACATTTACGTCACCATATCATTGATGCAATCCTTGAGGATTTTGTTTGCCCTAATGTAGTAAGAAGTGAAACCGTTCAGCATGGAGCTATGTTGAAGTGAGCGACTGCCAGAGTAATAGCGGCGACCTTCATGTTAGTAAACAAGCACAACCGAGCGAACAGGAAAGAAGCGCTATCTGCACTCCGCAGCTCGCAGGGAATGGTAGGTATACATATGTTAGCCCATGAGTAGCTTCAGTCGACAGCAGTCATATCATATCTGCCATAACAAAGCGGGAAAACATATATGATACGTCGTATTAACGGCCCTCGATAGTGTCAGATATGTATGCGCAGAAATTAAATCTGGTGACTAAATGTTATCTTGTTTGCTAACTAAACTTTTAGGTATGTTGCTAAATAAGTATTGTGTTCACTAAAGTAGGTACTCGTATCTTCGTTATCATTATTAACATATAATATTTTTAAATGAAAATATGTAACCTCTGATGGAAATACCTATCTACAAGCAAATGTAGGTACACTAGATTGTGCTTCGTGGTGACTCAATTCAATTAAGATACATTGAAGTGATTTTGCCTTACAAATGGGCAACAACATATCAATCAACCTAGAGACGTTGCACGCGAGACATGAAACAACACAAATTACTCAACGTGTTATATCTATATACACCGTAGCAATTGCAAAAGACAAAGGACACAGTGCGATAACAATGGCCGGGACCGAACAATGCTTATCATTATCGCAACGCGCCGTGGCGTCGCACAGGTGGGTGGGACGGCTGCGCTGTACCTGCAGAAGCAGGAGACGGTGTCGTCGAGGTCCAGCGGCAGCGCGGCGGGCGCGGGCGACACGCTGCGGTACTTGACGTGCAGCACGCGGCTGGCCACGCGCGCGCCGCTGCGCCGCAGGATGCCGGCGGGCCAGCGCGCCGGCTTGCCCGCGCTCTCGTCGCTGCCCGAGCTCATCACCATGCGTCTCCGGCGTCGGCGCCGTCGAGGGACGCCGAGCGCACTTCGCAGCGATAAAACCGACGCGTCGTTCACTCGTGCGCGCGGTACACGACTGGCGGCGCGGCCGCGGCGCGCGCGCGGTGACATCACGCCTTATCAGCGCACCTGAGCGCCCGAGGCCGAGGCGCCGCGATAGTGCTCTCGCCTTATCCCTTCCTCAATACTCTGTTGTCACTCTTATCAAGATCTTCCTAGGGTTCCTTAGGCTCGAGTCTTAATTAACTAAGTTGGATAATTCACGATGCTGCGCCCGCGCGTAATATGTATTGTGATTTATGATCTACTAGCTTCTGCCCGCGACTCCGTGCGCGTGGAACTCGTTTACATCGTAGCTCCATACAAACTTTCACCTCCTTAGGGGATGATTTCAGGCATACAAGCTATCCTATGTCCTTCCCCGGGATTCGAACTATCTCTATACCAAATTTCATCTCAATCGGGTCAGTGGTTTAAGCGTGAAGCAGACACACACACAGAGACAGACCTTTCGCATTTACAATATTAGTATGGATCATGTTGATGTGTGAAAAGTGATGTTATATGCACACTAAGCAACACCAACTTTCCGCAAATGCGTGCGAGAATGACCTCATTCAACACTTCAGCCAGAATAGCTCCAAGCACGTTGCAGTTGCAAGGTGACATGTTATAAAAAAAGTGATCTGAAGTTGCAAAATACAAGGTAAAATATTAATAAATAAATAAACAAAGACTCGTTTACATATTTGGAATGTAAATTATCATAAATATATATGTAAAAAAAATTGTCAAACACTCATTATCTTATATCAACTGTGTGACCAGCTCTGAGTTTTAAAACTGCTGATGTTACTTGTCGCCCACTTTTCATACAAACCTTACTATTCTATTAAAAAACCATTTTATGTTTGATCAGTCCTCGAAACATTTTTATCAATATCGCTAGTTGTTATACTTGGTACCGTTATCGCAACGTGCAGTGACGTCACACAGATTGACGGCATGAAAAAGCGCGGGTCACTTGTGGAAGAGACGGGACCGGGATGAGTGGCACTCGAAGGATAGGCTTGTGCGGGCCCTGTTGAGATTACAGGCTGGGACTGAGGGTAATGATGATAAAATACCAGTCAAATATCTGGTCTCTGCTTATCACACAAATATTCGTTCCTACTGAGATTCAAACTCAGGACCATTAGCTTCTCAGGCAGCACTACCCACAGCTAAACTGGTCTAATATATTTGGTGACATGGGGCTTTATCAGACAAAGTTGGAAAAAACAATCCTTGTATTCTCGTTAGGTATTACTGTAACCTGTAATGTGATATAGAATTTATCAGCTTTGCCCGGAGGTAGAGAATGCTTCGTGGCAATAAATCCGCCTCTTTTGTGCAATAATAATTATTCAATGAATAAAAATGGATACTTCGCTGTGGCTTCAGCTGTTCCTAGTGGGGGCGTTTAGAGACATAAAATGGCCAAACCTTCTTGTTTGTGATACAAGTATGAAACTTGGTACAGTTATTCCTTGTGTCAAAATAAGCCGATTAAGATCGGTAGCCCTCGGGAGCCCCCCCCCCCCCCCCCCCCCCTGGGGCCGGGGAGGGGGGGTTAAAGTCCCGCTCTACCCGGCTTCATTCTAAAAATTCTAACCATCCATGGCTAGCTAATGGGTCGTGTTTGGTATTAATTTCGGATAAATCAATAACGTAGAGTTCATTTCTGATATAAAAAATATGCAATTAGTTAAGTATTAAGAAAAAAATGCAATAATCAAATTTCTCAATTATATATTATTTGTTTTAAGTCGTCATAAATATTAAACCTCAAGTTTTTTTTATAAATAAAAAATATGAAAAGTAAGGCAATTTAATATAGACTAAAAAATACAGTACTTTGAAGTACCTTGAGTAATTAAAAATAGAAACAAAAAAAGTTGAACGTCACGCGCCAGAACTTCATTTTTACCGGAATCGTTTGAAGATGTACCTAGTTTGAAGTTCGAAGTGAGTGTTTTGTGCTGGTTTTGTGTGGACTAATTGTTACAAGTACTTTATAGTTCTCAAGTATAAAATGTTTCTGTGACATGGAGATATCCGTTTAATCTCTTCAACAATACGCACACATTTCAAAAGTACCGCCAATAAACTTTTTGGTCTAGGGTGAACGACCATCGCCAGCGCACGCCATCTTAGTCGGTTTTGTCAGATGTTGTCAGGCGCGGCTATGGTGGAGGAATTCGAAAGCGAAATATAAAGCTTGTAGGTGGGTCAATCAACTTTTCGACCCACACTTTTGAGAGGATATCAGTTTTTTTATTTATTTTATTTTTTCATAGATATTATACATTGAAGTATATTTTCAAATAGCATGAACATTCAAGCATGACATATGTAAATGGGCACGATGTCTGTTGTATGTTTTTTCCTATATTCATAAATAACTTAAACAACCCCCATAAAAGTGTCTATTGCGTTACCTGAGAGGATTACCTTAGTTACCGACAATAAAACACAGTTTTAACTTACTTTTATATTTGTTTTACTTTGGCATGCATAATCAAACAGTTTGGTATATTCAGTGTTAATTTAAGTTACATACATGAGTATATAATATTAACAATATGTATTTAGCGTTACCACCGAGATCCAAAATTTGCATTTTGTTAGTATAATTCTCTATTGAGAATGAGAAACGCTGTAAAAGCTTTGAAAAATGATAATCAACTTTTAAGACAACTTAAACAAGAAAATAATAAGTGAAACTTCCAAAAACAATCGTAAAATAATAGTGATAACTATACAAAGAAAAGAGGACATAAAAGTAACACCGGAGACAATTAGGTAACACCTTAGACAAATTCTTCTCTATACGACGTAACACCAGAGACATTCTACTAACACCAAGACACACGTCTCAGAAATTGAGTTAAAAAAACTAAGGTATGTTAGAATATGAACTATTGGTTTATAAAATATGTTCAACTAATTATGAAAATGTAATTTTCTGAAACCAGTTCCAACTTAACATTTTAATAAATCCGCAATCTACGACCACGATCCACGATTGATTCTCATTACAACTATTATAAATTTATTAATTTCAACAAGTAATCAGCAGTCTTTTGCTATTCCTAACCTAATATATACCTATATAGGAGTTATTTTTCAAAAACATTTATAGGATTATCAAATTGGTAATAGATCCGACGTCCTTTTCTCAATATTGCAGGCATTGGCAAAATTTTAATAATATCGTCATATCATAATATTCATAATGTACATAGTTAACATAGTGTTCATCCAATTTGAATACCTTCGCCTCTTTTTTAGCCACTACTCGTAAGAACATAACCTGTACCTCTCCGTCTTCTTCGATATTGGCCAAGGCTTTGCATACGACGTAATATTTTTTCTTCTTCGAATTATCACTATAGACAACCTACCACTACACACCTATAGACGAACTAGCACTAGTCGAACAGGACCGTAATATGGCCATTACAGAAAACCAGCTAGAGTGTGACATGGCCACCATGAACGATTACTTTGTCCGCTGGCGACTGCGTCCTAATGCCTCCAAAACCGAAGTGAGCTGCTTCCACCTAAGCAACCGAATTGCCAACAAGAAAATTAGCATCCCCTTCAGGGGCTCCATGCTTTTTCACAACCCACTACCAAAATACCTCGGTGTCACCCTGGATAGAAGTCTAACGTACAGCCCCCATCTCGAAAACGTAGCAGCAAAATTACGGCCCAGGTTAAACATCCTGCAGAAACTAACTGGGACCAAACTGGGGTGCCTCTGCCAGCTGCCTACGAATAACCGCTTTGGCGCTCGTGTAGGTATCCGACGGCAGAATACTGTGCCTCTACCTGGCTTAACAGCTCTCACACTAAAACCGTAGATACGCAGCTAATTGCCACAATGCGCTTGATCACGGGTTGCATGAAGCCCACTCCTGTACACTGGCTTGCAGCTTTAAGTAACATCCCCCTCCCCCTCCACCTGCGCCGCCAACGCCACCTGCTCCGGGAGGTAGATAAAGCCCATAGACGACCGGATCTACCAATCAATAGGGACCTGGCTTCCTTTACCAAAAAACGACTTAAGTCACGAAGCCCTCCGGCGCTGCTGGCCCACCAACCCAGCTCCCGACGGAGCCTAAATGAGGCTTGGTCTGATGAATGGTCTGCCGCTGACACCCCTCCTGAACTTTTTGAACTGGACCCGGGCAGCCACCCACGTGGATTCAACGAACCACGCCGTGTCTGGTGCATGCTGAATCGCCTGAGAACGGGCATATACCATTGTGCCCACCTCCGGAAAAAATGGGGCTGGAGCGAACAGGAATGCTGCTGTTGCGGATGCCCAAAACAAACTGTGCGGCATATCGTCGTGGAGTGTCCGCTAACCAAATACGATGGTCCAGCAGAAGATTTAAAAAAAACTTACGGGTGCAGCTGCTAATTACCTGGCAGAATGTAATTTTAGATTATAAAACAGTGTATTCATTGTGATTGCCTTACGATAAATAAATAACAACGCCATGTAGAAAGGCACCGATTGACACCTGCATTGAAGTTTTATAGTTACTCGTGGACGGCTGCTATTCATCGACTGTGTCAACAGGGACCTTGGAAGAGTCAAAATTCTCCTTATTGCCAGAGCGTATTTGCATGTCTTCGTCGCCCGTATCTGAAGAACTTTCATAAATTGTTCGGTAAATACTGGTGCGGGAACGGGTCAATGTATTGTAAATATTTTTCAATACATACACTAAGTGAACTAAGAGGCACATCATCATCTGATGATAAATCACGACTTGCAGGTTCAGCATTTTCTTCTAGTTGTGATCCTTGTGTAAGTGAATTGAGAGGTACATCATCATCTGATAATACGGCACGACTTGCAGGTTCAACATTTTCAGCTACTTGTTGTATTCCTTGTGCAGTATGTTCAATGGTTCGTATGTAATATATCTGAGGGTCGTAGCAGTCGCAAACACCTCTCGTGAGGGATCCGCAAAAACAGCTCAGTGATCGATAGTTTAAGTGATTTCTGTTGTCCGTGAATATTTGATGGACTTTCATTGTTCCAACCAGTCGTAGTATTACAATTTGCAGCTGTTACAAAGAGAATTTAAACAATATTCAATGAAATTGTCTCTGGAGTTACCAACTATGTCTTTGGAGTTACCACAAAAGTAACTCAGTATACAGGTAACTCAGGTGACATTTGCCAGTATTTTGCAAATTAAATGAAATCCACTTAGTATTAGTAATACTTCTATGCAATAATCAAAACTTTATTTCTATGTCCTTGAAAAACAACATGGTTCGTAAAATTAATATCAGTAGTTACCGATGAAATCGCGGTAACTCAGCCGACAGCGATTAAACACACGCACCACCACCGAAAGCTCGTCGCTGACTGGCGGCCTGCCGGCATCGTCAACGGACTTCGCCGCCGCTCCGACAGGGAGGCCGCCAATATTTTAGTAGGTAGTGTCCGAATTATGCACGTGTAGATTTTTTACGTGCGACTTTTAAAGGTAACTCAGTATACCAATGTAAACAAGGATTCCTTTGGACATAAATTCTAGTTTTTTTCTGGAAATCTATTATCAACTGATCACTTTTATAATTCGAAAGTATTAAAGTTTGTATTTTAATGTATCGATGATAAATAAATTAAGCATAGTTTATACAGTTTTTTTTAATTTATCGGCATAGTAAGTTGTCCTCACGCGTTTTGGACGGCAATATTATGTATGGAAGAAAAAAAATGTCAATGGAGTTACCACAAAATCTAGATATATTTGAGGATAATTTCGAACGTAACATGTAAGTTACGATGCTTTATAGTCTGGAATTACTATACTTCGTCGTTTAATGTCAAGTTAAGTAGATTTATGAAGTTTTGGTCAGAAATAACTGAGGACACCAAAGTGTGGGTGGAAAATTTGATTGACCCAGGTACGACCGTTTCAAACTTAATAAGTATCCTATTTTTTCAAATGACAGCAAGGAAAAGATTGACAGCAAAGCAAAAAGTAAACTAGCTTTGCTCAAAAACGATTGCAGCCTTTTCAGCAAATTATATATAGCACAAGACATACAAACGAACACAGAGCAGGACATCTAGACACGTTTTTTGCGCATGAAAATGAATTCAGCCCACTTGCATTATCACTTATGGCAAACTTACGTTCTTGTGTGAAATCGGATCTCCTAAAATGTAATATTACTGACATCCCAAGCGAGAACATAATGAACCAGGGAAGCGCCCCAGAAGTTCCTGCCAAAGTACTTGATGGACCTGCTATTGTCCATATGTTAAACCCAGGTCTGTCACGAACATTTGCAGAATACGCTTGATAACATTTTTGTACATTTCATACGGAGAGAAATGACAAATATTTTCGAGGCTAGATCTAGTATGGGATACATATGACAAAAACAGTTTAAGAGGCCTTACGCTTACAGAAGCAGAAGCGGAAGCGTATTTTGCCAAATGCTTCCTTTTTCATTCAATATTACGACGTAGGTATCTATTAGTATTTATTCAAAAACTGATAACGTTCTTAAATAATCATTTCTTAAACTAGGGGCTAACATAGTTCACGGTCTGCTTCACAGATGGATCAAGAAGGAAATCAACAGAGCTAGTGGGAGCGGGTATATTTAGACCCAAACTGCGTGAAAGAGTATCTATCCCACTGGGGAGGTATGCCAGCGTTTTTCAAGCAGAAGTGTGCGCGATAATGAGTAGCGCACAAATAATAAAGGAGACAACACAGGAGACTGGAAGGGTAGTGATCTATACGGACAGTCAGGCAGCATTGAAGGCACTAGGAAAGGCAACGGTAACATCCATTAGAGGAGAGGGAATTGAGGGATGTTAACCTTAAATATGTCCTTCTGATCTGCAGGAAAATGAGAAGAATGGAAGAGTTTGATGTGGAACGTCGCCAGGACAGTAACCTGAGGCTCCAAACTTAGGGAATGGGGCTGAATGAACGCGACAAGCGATCTACTGCCCGCCTGTTACCGGCCGGGCGTCCCTTCAGAACATCAACATCAATAGTTACGTCGAAATCTTGAATGAAAAAGCAAGCATTTTGCACAATCGTCACAATCACAATCTCGTCTGTAGGCGTAAGGACCCATAAAGCAAACAAGAGAGAAACGCGGGGCAGTTCAAAGAACTCGGGTGGACTTCACACAAATATTCCAAAGGGATGGGCAAACTTTCTTCAAGATGACCAAAATAAGGAAGAATTTTTCGACGTTTTGTCAAAACAATGTCACAAAATGGAATTACCTAGTGGTATAGAAATTTATATCACAAAGCGATCAGCGGTCATTAGTAAAGCTTCTCGTGAAGTTTCGAATAAGATGCCGTGCAACCACGAAGAGTCCGAGCAGAGGATAACCGCATTTTACAAAAGTTTGTCATTACTTTGTATGATAATACAGCGAAGTAAAGTAGAAGTAACTACAAGGTAAGATTTAAGATACAAAATATGTTAATTATCTGTTATTTCTGATCAAGTCCCTGCTCAAAAATAAATATAATATTTATTTACAAGAAAGGATCGGCAACTGGAGAATATACCTCCGACGGAAGATGCCTTATACCAGAACACATTACGGGCAGTTTACCAAGGGGTACATGTTTGGGCCAGGCGTTAGTTTGCGATCAAAACTTACCCAGTCCCTCTGCTTGGGGATGGAAGCAAGATGCTGGCCAATGGATCCCACACTGGTCTGACAAACCTGCTGTGGCCAGCATCTAAATGCTCTAATGCTCTAGACGAACAGTTAAAATCTACTTCGGACTCGATGTTCGAAAAAAAACTTAAACAAATATTGTTGGACATGGCGTGCTACAGTGTTGACGAATTCGTTCAGTGCTACAAGTCACTGACCCATCTACAAAACTGTTGAATTTATGATGTAATCTAATTTTGTATAATATTACCTAAGACCTAATAATAATGTATAGTATAGAATAGAAATAAGCAAAACTGACATGTAAATTTTTTCATATTTTTATCAATAAACGATCTATCTATCTATCATCTGCTTAGAGTTGACAAGATGCAAATGCAAAGTTGGTTGCAAAACGAGATGCAATTGCATGAAGAGGCATTTAAAATGTACTCAGTTATGTATCTGTGGAGCAAACTGCAATGAGTCCCGAGACGCTTGGTCTGATTGTACGTAATATTGTTCACTTTTCCGCTCATTAGGTCTTTGAGAAAGGGAACTTACAGTGATTGACGTTTACTGTGACGCTCTTTCCTACAAACGCGACGCTCCGCGACGTAAGATATTCGGGAATCTTCTACTCGTAAGGTCCCTTTTCTCAGAGAACGCTACTTTTGTTACGCGATTGCTCCATCATGTATGAACCGATTAGTACAGTAATTATGTTTAGGGTTCCGTAATCAACAAGGATCCCTTATAGTTTCGCCATGTCCGTCTGTCTGCCCGTCTTCGGCTTAGCTCAGTAACCATTACTACTAGAAAACTTTAATCCGGCATGGGTATATAAATCAATCACGCCGACAAAACAGTACAATAAAGCTCGTTCAAAAATATTATGGGTTACCTGAAACCATTTTTCAAATCAGTAATTCGTTTGCGAGATATTGGACTTAACCCCTCGTATGCGGATGTCAAAAATTGCTGATCAAAATATGACCTTGAGATTGAAAACTGTAGGTTCAAATGCTTGGCACGGATCCGTGTCTAAGCATACGACGGGTTAAAGCCCTAATTTTTGTCGAGTCATGTGCCCCCCCCCTTGCCGGCTAAAAGCTACTGGGAATGTGTAAAAATTCGTGGTAGTGGTACATATAATGAATTTAAAAGGAAAACTATCACGAACAAGTTTAGCATAAGTAGTTACCGAGTAATAGTCGACCAACTTAATGTTTACTTGGAAAGGCCACTTTTCGTACAAATTCGGCCGACGCAACCGCACCGCACGTCGATGTAACTAAGACAGACAGGCAACTACGGAACCCTACACTGCGCCCTACACTTGGCCGGTTTTTTTTATTTTAAAGTACATGATCCCATATTGGTTCAATTGTTACCAAAATCGGTTTTTGGCGGTAAAAATAAGTCACGGCGCGCGACGTTTTTTTTTTTTTACCTGTTGTTGTTAGGTAAGGTTAATAAAAGTTGTAGTTTTTCAAATTTGCATTAGATTGTTGTTTTTATTTTTAATTTATAAAAAAAACTAGCGGTTTAATATTTACGACGACTTAAAATAAAAAAATATATAATTGAGAAATTTGATTATTGTATTTTTTTCTTAATTACTTAACTAATTGCATATTTTTTATATCAGAAATGAATTCTACGTTATTGATTTATCCGAAACTGATACCAAACACGACGTATTAGCTAGCCATGGATGGTTAGAATTTTTAGAATGAAGCCGGGTAGAGCGGGACTTTAACCCCCCCTCCACGGCCCCAGAGGGGGGGCTACCGAGGGCTACCGATCTTAATCGGCTTATTTTGACACAAGGAATAACTGTGGCACAATTTCATAGTTGTATCAAAAAAAGGAAGGTTGTTCTCCAAACGCCCCCACTATCCCTCACTGATCAGGACCACACCACTTTCACATTTCAAACCCTTGACTCCTTTATCACCGCAAAAACTGCATGCTTATTTTTGTTATCAGCCCCCGACGCAAAAAGAGTGGTGTTATAAGTTTACCATATCTGTATGGTATGTTGCCTACGAATAAAAATAACATGGAAGCCGCATCTCAGTAATTCGCCGTTAAATTTATCGGGACAGTTAGCACACAAACACAAATACACTTACATTTAAATAAGACGTTACGTATACAGAGCCTTTCTCCGAACATGACAAACAAAATAATAGTCATCTCTTTTACTCTATTGTGAACACTTATGTGTAAGTGAAATAGATAGATTGTCAATAACTACCAATCAGTAACATTATCCGCCAATGAGCTTCTTGCTGCACGCACTAGCAGCAGCCCGCCCAGCCAACGCCCGTTCACCGTTCGTCAGTTATGGATAGGTTTATGCCATACATTAAAGAGCCATTCAAATAATTAATTTATTATTTGTGCAGTTTTGAAGATACCAAATATGTAGGTTAGAATATTGCAATAAAATAAAACAGACTCAAGTTGGCATTGGTAATTGTTATCATACAGTATAATGTTAAGTTACTACACTATTTATAAAGGCAAGGCCACACAGAGTGCGCGACGCAACAACTGAACAATTGTTTTAATAAATAAAAAAGGTTTTTAGTGTCACAATAGATTTATTTTGTTTTAGTGTTTATTGTGTGTTACATATAGATTATTCACATACTACAGGTAATATAATTTACACCATATCTACATAGAATGTTTACACCAATTATAAAACAGTACCAACATAGGTACACTGATTCTTTACTCAAGTACATTATTACATTTTACACGATTATTATAGGTACGCATATTATTTTATCAATCATTTTACTCAATGATACACAGTTTATTTACATATCTACATTTTTATACCGTTATATTATTATGTATCTTAACACAGTACCTATAGGTAGTTTAGATTTTGAATATTCCAAATAATTATTTATTTTTACTAAATACAAAGGCGAGCGGCACAAGGTCGGTCGCAGTGGCGATCCTTGGGGGAGGCCTATGTCCAGCAGTGGACGTCTATCGGCTGACATGATGATGATGACTAAATACAATTATTTTTATTACTACACAAGTACAGTGTACATGATTATGTTCCGCGAAAAATTGTGAGTTTATTTAGCTTTTGACGAGATGAGTGAAGCAAGGAGTCTCTTCTCGCAATGTAGTGCATGCGAGTTGTTATGAATTCTTGAATGACGCTCTTGATCAGCGGCACGTCATGTGTAGTATTAGTTTGGTGCTGTATTAAGGAACAAAATGTGTCTTTGAAGCTTGTGACATACTGAAAACATTTGTTCGATATTACTTTCATGTTATGTTCGCTTGTCAAACACTTTCCTGATTGCACTTTCATAATGTTTCGTAATAAACATTCAGATCGGTAACATATTTTAAACAAACTGACTGATGGATACGCCAACCCACCGAAATCTTTTAAAGATATTAGTTTATGAAAATAAAGTTTTTTTGTAGCGAACAAAAACTCTGTACATTCCATACAATTTATTTCGAATTCAGCTTCCTTGCGACGAAACCTGCTATGTAGCCAATTATTTGCTCAATCGCTTCTGTACGTCTAGCACAACTTGCTGCTTAGTCGCTTCGCGCGCGACAGAGCATCTTCTGTCTCACTCGCACCGTGCAAATTAGAAAGAGGAGGGTAGACCTTTCTCGACTCGCGTCGCGGCGCGGCGTCAGTTGTGCTAGGCTGCCTGGTAATGGAGTATTTTCATCAAGCATGGTTGCAAACACATCACAATTATTTTCTTCGGTGTTTGCCGTTGCCTGAGCATCACTGTTAGCTTGACTATTATTATCATCATCAAACCTAAAGCATGGTGTTGTTTCATTAATACGCCTCAAAGAAGAGCTACTGCAATTAAGAACAGGAAAATCTTCAAGGGGAATGCAGTTTCCTGTGAACTTTGAACTCAGTTCCAAATTTTGGAGGGTTTTCCTGTAAATACCTTTAAACTGTCGTTTTGACATTCATTAAAAGTTCAAAGTTGATTTTGAAATTTGTACAAAATTTTGTACGCGGGGTCTTAGGAGGTTAAACTTTTAATGTATTTTTTATTGTTTTTCAAGTCACGTAACACGCCAGCGAAATAATAATGTAAACAAAACTGGTCAAAACATGAACGGCACAAATGACGCGGGAGACGAAGCAACACGAACGTTTCCGATTGTGCTCGAACTTAACTAAAAACCTACGATCGGCACTGCCAACCAGTCGGCCGATTAATCGGCAATTCAAAAACCCACGAGTCGGCCGACTGGCCTGTCGGCAAAATCCGTAAATAAATGAAATGAAATGTCATTTCATTTCATTTATTTCATTGTTAAGTCATGTACATACATTACCTATAATTAAGGTGTTAAAATTCAGTAAGTCGGCCCATCTCCAATTAAAATCCAATAAGTTACCTAATAAAATAATCTACTTACTTCATTTGGCATAATATCATCCCTATAGAGAAAAAGTGATCATATATTTTAAAGGTTTTACTGAAGTTATCGGTTTACTTACGCGTGAAAAGTGATGCCATTTTCCTTCGAATTGTCGCAATGGTTTTTGCACCACTTAACAACACATGAGGGCATCTTAAATTAGAATAAATCTTGTATTTTGTTAGTAATCGCTTTCTTGTCCGTCATGTCCGTCACTCGCTGACCCACCATATCAGCCGAAAGACGTCCACTGCTGGACATAGGCCTCCCCCAAAGAGTGCCAAAGTGACCGGTCCTGCGCCACCCGCATCCAGCGAACTCCAGCAACCTTTACCAGGTTTACTCTGGACTGGAGAAGGCTAGGCATCAACATCAACGGCGAGTACATCACTCACCTTCGGTTTGCTGACGATATAGTAGTCTTGGCTGAGACCATGGAGGACTTAAGTACGATGCTCGATGACCTCAGTAAAGCTTCCGAGGGAGTTGGTCTAAGAATGAACATGGATAAGACGAAGATCATGTCAAATGCCCATGTAGTACCAACTCCCATTACAATCGGACACTTTACGCTCGAAGTTGTAGACGATTATGTATACCTAGGACAAACTATCCAGTTAGGTAGGTCTAACTTCGAGAAAGAGGTCAATCGTCGAATCCGACTCGGCTGGGCAGCGTTCGGGAAGCTACGGCACATCTTTTCGTCCAATATTCCGCAGTGTCTCAAGACGAGAGTCTTTGACCAGTGTGTGTTGCCAGTGATGACATATGGTACTGAAACGTGGTCGCTTACTATGGGCCTCATAAGAAGGCTCAAAGTCACCCAAAGGGCTATGGAGAGGGCTATGTTGGGAGTTTCTCTGCGGGATCGCATCAGAAATGAGGCTATCCGCAGTAGAACCAAGGTAACAGATATAGCCCTCCGAATCGCTAAACTTAAGTGGCAGTGGGCGGGGCACATAGCACGTAGAACCGATGGCCGTTGGGGCGGAAAGGTTCTCGAGTGGCGACCACGTACCGGAAGGCGCAGCATGGGTAGGCCCCCCGCAAGGTGCACTCGCTGACATCCCAGTCAAACTGAAGTCGTATGCGGCACAGTTTGTAAGGCCCGCCCACAGCGGCACAGTTTTCGTTGCGCTAGAATTGAGGGGACAGAATGCTTCCATGTTATTTTTGTTCGTAGTACGAGGGCTGCCTTTTAAGTTGTGTCGTTTGGAAAAACTAAAGACAATTTAAGTGTTAAATGGTATTTATTGTTTTTCAAAGTAATCACCGTGATATGTAATACACTTTTTCATTCGATTGAACCAGTTTTCGAAACACTTATTCCAGTCCGAAGTCGGGGTCTCCAAAATGGCCGTTTTGTATGCCTCAACCGCTTCTTCAGGCGTCTGGTACCGTTGACCACGAAGTCGTTGCTTGATTTTATGAAAAGTAAAAAAATCGTTAGGGCTTAAGTCTGGACTGTACGGCGGGTGTTCCAGAATTTCGACGTTTTGCTCTTTTAAAAACGCAATAGTTTGCCGGGCGGTGTGCGAGCTCGCATTATCGTGGTGCAGTCTTATACGACGTCTTGGGTTATTTTTTCGAAACTCGCCGATGACTTCTGGTAAACAGACAGTGGTATACCAGTCAGCATTAACCGTTTTACGATCCTCGAGCACGATGGTGGCAACGTGGCCACTTTTCACCACAAACGTGGCGACCATTTTTTTCGAAGTGCTCCGTGAGCGTATTACTTTGGTCGGTTTTGGCTCATCTTGGAACACCCAAACAGTCGACTGCTGTTTAGAATCGGGATCGTAGGCATATATCCAAGATTCGTCACCACTGATAATGTCGTAAACATGTTTCGAGTTTCCTCGGTTGAATTGCCGCAGAGTTTTGCGACACCATCGAACGCGAGCCGTTTTTTGGTCTTCACTGAGTAAATGTGGTATCCAGCGTGAGATCAACTTTTTTACGCCTGAGTGATCATGCAAAATACTGTGAACACTGGTCCCTGAAATACTTAAGGAAGCTTCTATCTCACGGTATGTCGCATGGCGATCTTCGATGATCAGTTGCCGTACAGCATCAATGTTCTCCTGGGTTACGGCTGTTTTTGGTCGACCTTCACGATGTCTATCACCAAGACTAGAGCAACCACGTTGAAATTCTAAATACCAGCGTGCCATAGTCCGAAGGCATGGTGCTTTATCATTGAAAACCGTAGTCAACTCTTCGAAGCACTGAAGTCGCGTTAAGCCCCTTTTGAAGTTGTAAAAAATTATCGCACGTAAATTTTCCTTCGAAATTTCCATTTTCACAACTGACTTGTCAACTTTGAACGAACGCTGTACTAAAACGGTTGGGCCGATTTCGAGTCATTCTTTTGTTTTCGAATACTAAATTCAAATATTTTAACGTGACACTAGTTCTTTTTTATGCAATCACGGGAGGTTTGCAAACGACAGAACTTAAAAGGCAGCCCTCGTATGTGGCTCCTAAACGAATGGACCGTTTTTTATGCGGTTTTATTCCGAATGCTGACGTGACCGAGATAGTTCTTACTTCTTAGTATGGTTCAACAAAATAGGTTGAGACGGTTTTGATATATTGAACATTGAAAATGTCGCGGCTTTTTAAATTTTTCCAAGTTGTTCATCTTCCTATGTAAAACAGTCTTTACACAGACATGGCATGGAACACTAAAAACTGAGGACACTAGAAACTGAGGACAATCCCATTAAGTGTAAAAATTTCATTATAAATAGGTCTTAACCGGGTTTGGTCAGTCTGCTTGGAAACTAGCGACTTTACAGTACCGGTCAAAAGTTTAAGTTCACTCTGTAATTTCGGTTAAATGAAGCTATAACACAATGTACTAATAAAAGTATTTAATAATCTTCTATTACATACAAAAAGAAAGTAATTCTCTAATTTAAAACCACAATTAAATAAAAAAATATCAGTTTTTGCCAACTTTAGACTCTTCAAAATATCCGCCTTTTGCTTTCTATGCTGCCGTACACACTTTCGGCATTCGCGTAATTAGTTTTTGCAGTGTTGATGTCGAAATTTTATTCCAACAAATGTGTAGGTATTCCCAAAGCTGTTCTTTATTAGTTGGCCGCATTTTTCTCACACTCCTGTCCAATTCATCCCATAACAACTCATCGGATTGAGGTCGGGCGATTGAGGAGGCCAATCCATATATTTTAATTATTTTTGTTTTTCTTTGGATGAAATGTAGTTGTTGCACAACTTGGAAGTATGCTTGGGATCGTTGTCTTGTTGTAAAACAAAACCTCCGCCTACAATCCGTTTTCCAGATGGAAAAGCGTGACGTTGCAAAATGTTATGATACATTTTCTTATCCATTATGCCATTGACTCTCACGAGATCACCAACTTTATCATCCGCAAAGCATCCCCAGACCATAACTGATCCTCCACCGTGCTTCACTGTCGGCATCACGCATTGCTTTATCATTCGTTCGCCTACTTGTCGTCGAACATATTGACGACGTCTCCCTCCAAAAATTTCAAACTTCGATTCGTCAGAAAATAAAACTAGACCACTGTTCAGACGTCCAGTTTTTGTGTTTCTGGGCCCATTTCAACCTCTTAACTTTATTCTGACTACGTAACAAGGGTTTTTTGGCAGCAATACGACCTTTTAGACCATAGTTTCGCAGACGCCGTTGCACTGTCGAAACCGATACTCGCTGTTCTCGGGTGGCGTTGAGTTCTTCGCAAATTTCTGGAGCAGTTAGAGTACGTTGGCGTTTGCTCTGCACGCAAATAAATTGGTCTTCGCTTTTAGTCGTGACTTTTGGCCTACCTGATCGAGATCGACTGCAATTAAGACCGGTTTCTTGTTTTCGTTTCAAAGTACTCACGACAGCGGTTTGAGAAACCTTTATTTTTTCAGCGATTTTCCGCGTCATCTAGCCCTCATTTGACAGAGCTACAATAACAGCACGAGTTTCGACACTCAAATCGGCTTTGCGACCCATTTTAAATGATTTCTAACTTCACGAAATCTCATAGGAAATACGGAACAAAAATACTACATGGATCAAATTTTCCGAATAACATAAAACGATTCCTCCAAGAGGTATTTTTATTGTTATTTTTATTTGGTAGTTGTGGAAACAATTAAACGTTTGAAATTCAAAACATATCCTATATTTGAACATAATTTAATATGATATTGATAACCTTATTTCGCAGAGTGAACTTAAACTTTTGACCGGTACTGTACCATTAAGTGTAAGACTTTTATTATAAGTCTTAACCGGGTTTGGTCAGTCTGCTTGGAAACTAGCGACTATACCATTAAGTGTAAGACTTTTATTATAAGTCTTAACCGGGTTTGGTCAGTCTGCTTGGAAACTAGCGACTATACCATTAAGTGTAAGACTTTTATTATAAGTCTTAACCGGGTTTGGTCAGTCTGCTTGGAAACTAGCGACTATACCATTAACCTCTAATACGCCGATGTAAAAAAAAAACTAACAAATTATGACCATGAAGTTAAGTTGTAAGTTCGAACAGTTCTGGTCTGATCCGGGACAAGGCATACGAAAGGTTAAGAGTATTAGAAGAAGAAGATAGAATATTATTAGAAGTCTTAACCGGGTTTGGTCAGTCTGCTTGGAAACTGGGGAGATTCCAATTAACTGTAATATTTTTTGGTATAGGTCTTAACCGGGTTTCTTCAGTCTGCTTGGAGACTATGGACAATCCCATTGAGTGTTAAACTTTTATTATAAGTCTTAACCGGGTTTGGTCAGTCTGCTTGGAAGCTAGGGACAATCCCATTAAGTAACACTTTTATTTTAAGTCTTAACCGGGTTTGGTCAGTCTGCATGGAAACTAGGAACAATCCCACTAAGTTCAAGACTTTTATGATAAGTCTTAACCAGGTTTGATCAGTCTGCTTGGAGACCAGCGACAATCCCATTAAGTATAACACTTTTATTTTAAGTCTTAACCGGGTTTGGTCAGTCTGCTTGGAAACTAGGGACAATCCCATTAAGTGCAAGACTTTTATTATAAATCTTAACCGGGTTTATCAATTTTATCAAAAACATCTTAAGAGTCCCCAGCACAGTCAATTCAAGGTGACTCTAGTCACAGATTAAAGAATACAAGTACAGATACCCAATCTCATAGAGCAAAAGCGTACCGTCCTAATGTAGGCAATTCTGTATACAATTTTAGTCCCGTAGCTACACCAGTAGATGCAGTATCCGAGCTACCACGACTATGACGCTGTCAGCCTAACTGATAGTTTTAGTAATACATTGAGATATCACCAGATGGCATTGACTTCCCGGGCAACAACAGAGTATTTTTGATTTTTTTGATATAAAAGTAGTATTTTCGAGACAATATTACACATCACACAAAATTATACATAACCAAACGCTTGGAGCCTGTGGTTCCATAGAACTTTCGCGACCAGTGATGGCGCCATCTAGTGACAGTACCCAATAATACGTGTACCAAACTTAGCAAACTTACTTAACTCACACGTCTAGTACGAGTTACATGGATTTAGTACCAATTTTATTGCATTTACTAAACTTATACAATTTACCTTTATTTTATGTACGGAAGGATGTTTGCGATATAATTAAGGTACATTGAATTTATTAAGGTGTAAAAATCATTCTATCTTCACCTGTGTCACATCTATGAGTCCTTTTTTGTAATAATTATACGTTGTTCGAGTTGGGAGGCCATGCTCTAGTCAACGTAGTTTCATTTCTATTTTAAAACTTTTCATATACAATGGTATCATATCTAGGTCGGGAACTGGTTAAGAGAGAGTTCGGGAGTTAGTTAGTAATACGAGGGGTGATTGGAAATTTCACGGCCTAAGTATGAAATCAAATCTAAAGATTTTATTTAATATTTTTATTTCTCTACGTTGTCCCCGTCAAGTTCTTTGCACTTATTCCAAGTGGTACCTTTCTGGAGATAGTCAACCATTATTACTCCCTTTGCGTCCCAGAAGACTGATGCCATGACTTTATTCGCCGACAAAATGGCCTTCGCCTTTTTGGGAGGCGGAGATCCAGCACGAACCCACTGCTTTGATTGCTCTGAGTCTCGGGCGTGTAGTGGTGGACCCATGTCTCATCCATAGTGTGGTATACGGAAGCAGTCAAACAATCTCCATCTCACTCGCACCTGTATTTCCGGTCTCTCATTCACCGGCGTCTAAAATGGCCGAACAGTTTAGCTAAGTTATCGTACAATAAATACAGTAATTAATTAATTTACGCGTCTAATTGAAGATACAACAAATTGGCGACGAGGATGGTATGGACACATAGTAACATATCTGTCCACAAAGTCTTGAGGGTCAGCTTCATACAGGTCGAGACAGTCGCGTGAAATTGTTAGACAAGTGATTTTTTGTTCCACTGAAAGGAGGTTCGGAACCCATCTGGCCGACATCTTTGAAAAACCTAATTCGTTGATTATAATGTTTTGAGTTCTTTCATAGGAGATGCCTACGATGTCAACTATTTCTCTTACTTTTAATTGTCAGTCTTTCATTATCATCTCGCATATAATTGCCACATTATGTGGGTTGGTCGCTGTGGTTGGTCTCCCGGGGCGAGGGTCAGCTGCGATACTGACTTGTCCCCGCTTCAATTCAGCTGCCCACTTTTTTACCGTCGTATATGATGGACAGGATTGCCCCAATACATGCATAGGCTTCAAAAATTTGTTTCAGTGTCAATCCTTTTTTATGAAGATATTTAATTACAGCATGTTGCTCCAAATTGTCTATTATGAAAAATCTGTTGACTCGTATTTTTAAATCATACTTAAGATTTATTTTAAATTGTCTTTTTTTTTCCAGTATGGTTTTTACTCCTTGCTGTTTTAGCAAGGTGGATTTGCCATTATTTATTTATTTATTTATTAAGAAACAAACAGTCTCATATAGTTACATCTGACACAATAAAAAGTAGTCATTATCAGTTTTTTGACATATTTACACACGAGGAGAATGTTCGGTTTAATTTTGACGGTTTTTGGGGAAGGATCAGTCCGGAAACCTAGTCCGGAAATATAGTCTTATAATTGAAATTTCGCGGGATGACAACTGAATAATGACAGTTCAAAAAGGCGGCAGAAAAAAAATTAAAAGTTTTTTTTTAATGATCAGGCCGCGAACTTTTCAATCAGTCCTCGTATATATTATAAAATTTATAAACTAGCTTTTGCCCGCGACTTCGTCTGCGTTGACCCAGGATAAAAACTATCCTATATTTTAATCCAGGCTATATACTCGTGCAAAATTTCATTCAAATCGGTTGAGCCATTAAAGCGTCATCAACATCCAAACTTTCGCATTTATAATATTATTAGTAGGATAATAATAGAAAATAATAGAAAAAAAATTAAGTGATTAGAAGCTTTATTTTGATTTGTAACATCAGAAACCAGTTTTCGAGCTAGATATGGCAGATCCCATTGTGTACACAAAGCTTCATGTTGTCCTAGTGAGCATGGCGTTTTAAAATGAGAACCTAACCATGTTTGTATGGAGAGTCATGCGCCTGGCGAACATTTCCCTGCTCGTTACAGTGGTGATCGGAATTTAATTTAATGATAGTACCCCGTCTTGTTTACTACGTGTAATATGGATTCTATGAGCCTTAAATAAATGATTTTATTATTATTAAGTGGACAAATTGCAATTGCATGCCTACAAAGACGCACCATACAAGAATTGATTATGGGATTTATGGGTCCATTTTAAGTCAATAAAAAAAAAAAAAAATTAGCTCATGTCAACACACAACGACATGCTATGGATAGAAGCATGTTAAAGCTCAGGAGAATTCACAAAGTCAGAAATGAGGAAATAAGGAAAAGAACAATAATTGTGGACACTCTGAAACAAACCCTACATCTAAAATGGCAGTGGTCTGGCCATATATCCAGACTAAAAGACAAAGGATGGACCATACAAACTACAAAATGGACCCATCCACCAGAAGGAAAAAGGAAGACCATATAAACGGTAGGCCGATGACATCACCAAAATTGGAAAGAAAATACACTACAGATAGAGATATGGAAGGGAATCGAGGAGGCTTTTACCCGATCGGGATTAGTGTAGAAACACACACTAACAACTAAATATACCACTTTCTTTTATTTATAAAGTCTATCTTATTCATTTCATCTCTTCAAGTTACAATTTAAAACTTTGGTCAGCAAATTAATTAATATTAAAAAAAAAAATATGGCTGCTCTATTCCAATACAATGCCAAAATAACTTAGAAAAGTGCAGGAACCCGCTGCACATGGCCACACTGCTTAACAAGAGCAACTATGTATTTGTAGAGATCAATGACCCTCTCACTACTTTACTTCACATATTTTGTGTTCTTACTGTTTATATACTATACTTTACATAAACAATATAACGTTTTTAAATAAAATCAAGTAATTCAAATCTTTCTCAGGTAACAATATTAATTATAAAAAAACATCCCGTTTGACTGCCATTATTTTCATGTGTTCATGAAACTTGAAACCAATCCAAAAAGTTTATTTATCTACTCAAAGAGTTGGTTATGTTCATATTATTGCCATTGATGTTGAAGCATGCAATACTAGACCGGTCTGAACTAATGTTGTTGTGCATCCCAAATCTCAAAATCCTGGAATATTTTTGAGAAGATGCAGTTTCTGGTTTGAAATTGATACTTGTTGTTATTAATTGATCTCCATGCAGAGATATTGAATGTTTTCTACCTGAGGCACACAGCACTATATCCCGAATAATCATTCTTAATTTGAGATGAAATTTTATTGAATTAAGTATAATTTTAAAGGTACACTAACAAAGCATTCATGGAATTCATGAATATTATGTTTCTATGTTAAAATAGAGTTGGTGCTTCCTATATCGACAACAAAGCAGTGAAGTTAGAGTGAGTGCATATATTCGCACAATAAAAGTGTTAGCAATAGTAGAGAGCAGAGTGCAGTGCGGCCACTCACCCCATGAACCAGTCGACGGTGTCGCGCAGGTACTCGGGTAGCCGCTCCAGCTTGACGGCTGCGAGTCGCTGCTGACCAGAAACACAGCGCCCGGCGCTTGCTGCTCGCCTGCCTCGCGCGAGCTCGACGAGCTCCGACCCGCGCCCTAGCTCACCGCCAGCATCACACTTCACGGAGCCCGAGCGCGCGCACCTAACTGTAACGCGCTGCCGCTGCCGCACCGCGCCGTTCGTGCGCGTTCAATATCTTTAAAGCTAACTAGAGCGTGTCACAGTCACAAAGTTATTATTGAGTTTCATTACAGCAGCAGCTGAGCTGAATTCGCCATGTTGCGCAACTCGACCGATTATTTATAGATAAAACGAGTTCCTCGACGTTCGTTACGAACTCGAAAGAATTAACGAAACAACGACTTATAAAATTAAACCTTTACATTCAGAAATATAAGTTTACGAACATTTTTCTGTTTTCTGGGAAGAGCTAGGCTGACAAATTGACAAAAATTCTCACAAACTCAAATAAATATACACTGGCAACACCTAGACTAACTGTCACATTGACCTTTCTCCCGTACTAGGATTACATCTTACGAAAATTTATTGATTTATTAAAATGTATCATGATATATTTCGTTTTCAATTTCAGTAGTTAGTCAACGAAGCATACGATAAATCAAGATAATAATTATTGCTTTAATAAGAAACGCGTATTATGAACGCACCCATTTTTTTTTTCATATGATATAAGGGCCTACCGCGAAACGAAAACGAACTTCGTTCGTATATCTCCGTCTCTGTCGCACTTGCATATTCGAGCGACAGAGAGAGAAATACACGAACGAAGTTCGTTTTCGCTTCGCGGTAGCCCCTCAGCACGTCTAGCACACGACGGCCGCGACATACTCTCGATTTTTATCGCACTATACCTCTTGTTCTAAGTGGTCTAATAAGTGACAGACGGATAGTGCGAGAAAAATCGAGAGAGCTCGCGCGCCGTCGCGTGCTAGCCGTGCAGCTAAAGTCGAAGTTCGGGTATTTCCATCTCTATCGCACTCACTTTATCGAGTGACAGGGATGCATGTATTACGAACTTCGACTTTCGAAGTTCGTGGTAGCGCCGCAGTGTCGAGCAAAGAGAATATAACCACTACGTTCTAAGTGACGGGACTTCGAACTAAGTTTTGGATGACAGTGACATTGTCATTTGATTTTGACATGGTAACTAAATTGAGTTTAGCTACTTTGCCATACCACATTAAAAATTCCAATACGGAAGTAAGTCGTACCAACATAATGGCCCGAAAGGGATTAGGGATGTATTACTTAACATTATCGATGTCGATAATGTTAGTACGCAACGTTATCGATATCGATAAATTATGATGGTCAGGTCTACTGCATGAAGAGCAAATTATTGCGCTAAGTATATCGACACTAACAAAATAATAAAAGGATAATAAATGTTTTGTCAGTTTATTTATTTCACACCAATTTATTAATTATAAAAATTATTTAGGAGTATATTTATGTTTACGAAATTTCACCAATATGTCCATACTGTCTCTTTTTCGTTCGCAAACAGTCTAATGTATTTCCATAATTCTTCTTGTTATAAGACAGCTCCCGCTTGTATTATCCAAGTGCCGTAGATTTTCAAAAGTAAATCAATGTTTACGCTCGATATTTCGATATTTCAGTTTTATTTCTTCCTAGCTTTCTAAGTTGGGCCCCGAAGGGACCCTTTAACTAATTGCCAATGACAAAAGCACGGCCAAGAGCCAGTGCTAGCGCGGCAGAAGGCCAACCCTCAAAACGAAACTTAACTAACCTATATAGCAATTAGTCAGATTCGGATAAATTGGGACTGACAAATCATGACATGTATACACCCCATCAATCTGTCGACTCTTACGGTCATGTGACGTGTTGCGAGTATCTCTCGAATCTCACGGTCACGTGACGTCTTACGGTCACGTGACCTGTGGCGAGTTTAACAATTTTTCCCCATCACAAAAAGTGCACAGCGCCGCTAAAGAAGTTTTCACTTCAAAAAAAATCATATACTAGCAATTATAATAAGCTTACGCACATTTTGAAAATAATATATATTTGTACACGAACTCGAATAGCCGTTTAGAATTTAAAAGATAAGATAAAAGAAGAAGAATTTTAACGACGTAGCGAATGCGCTATAACCTAACTTTTAAATTGTCAGTGTCATTTGTCAAATAGTTGTCACATGTCACATTATATTATATAGTACGACCCCATCCCATCCCGCTTAAGCTTGGCTTAAGCTCACTTGTTTCTCTTAACCCACTGCATTCAAGTTTTATAGAAACTCCGGATCCTCTTCGGAACGAAGCAATCTATATTCAATCAAAATGTTTCGCCTACCATTCGGTGAAAGGGTCGACCCCATGGAGGAGAAACGACAAGCTAGAGAAAACACAATCAATAGTGTCATCACATTTTGCATACTCTGCGCTGCCATAAGAGTCGGTTAGTATATTATATTAGTAAGTAGTATGCACAAATAGAATCCATGTACAAGTTGACCAGTCATTTGAATGCTCCTATTAAGTCTTGTCACAAGACCCTGTTCCGAATATGTAGTCCTTAGTTGACCTAAAGTATAAGGGCCACTCAACTTTCTCTTGTTGTTATTCTGTACCAGTAAGCTAAGTCACAGAGTAGGGTAGACCTGTATGATAGATTGCATAGAAGATGCCTCAACTTTGAAACCCTTTAAATTCATAATCTTAAAGGGTCCTCGGGGAGATGTAACCCTGGCAACAGTTAATAAAAAAATATTGATTGGCCCATAAAAACAGTCCTTAGTTATTCATTTAATGAACAGTTTGTGCAATTTCAATTTTTAGTTTATTTATGTGTATACTTTATTCCAGGGTCCCATTTGAGGAAGCTACAAGTAACTGGCAACACTGGTCATCCCCAGTCATTATTGGTTGAGTGCCTCACAGCCTCACTTAAACTTGCATTGCCTGGCGGTGGTGCTCAATAGTAAACTGGTCATTAGCTGTCAAATTTACTATTGGCCGCCACCGCAGGCCGCACCAGTGTGTTGCAGGCTTTATTTTTGCTACTTGTAGCTTCATAAAATGCACCTCAGAAAGGATCCGATATTAGAGCTGGAGGAAAATAGGTTCTTTATGGTGCACAAGTTATAATCATCATCATCAGCCTACACGTGCCCACTGCTGCCCAATGACAATATTTCTGTTTAATCACCAATTCATTTGTTTCAATGCAAAATTACCTAGTGTTTTATTGAGTGTCACTAAAGAAAGTAACCTTATGAATGAGTTTCTGTCAAATACTTACCAAAGTTTTAAAGTACAGTCTAGTGCAACAATATGTATTGATGTAATCCTCTCACATACATATATACACACCTTAATCCGCTGACATGAGAGCCACGGGACAGATTTATGAGTAAGTTGTATGCCCACACATTTTTACACTTGACTGTAGACACTGTTATTGCCAGAGGTCGGAATTTTCGTGGCACTTTTGAGCTGTCTTAGAGACTTCTCGTTTATCAACTTCCGATTATACATATGTATATCGATAAATACAGAATACAATATTATGTAAAATATGATTAGTTGATTATGAGTGATGGGTAAACAACATGCAGTCTTATCGCGATTGGGCGATCTCATTTCTAGGAAATTATAAATAGAAGTTAAAATAATAATATTTGATTGTTTCTTATAAGTAATTTGTGGATTTCTTGTGGCTATTAAGCATTTTTCGAAACAAATTGCAACTAGAATTGTTATCGATGCTTATTATATCATGTTATTTAACAATTTCAGCCACTCAAAAGTTATCTAAAAGAGATCGCTCTTTAGCGGTAAGACTGCCTGTTGTTTACCTCTACTTTTAATCTTGTATATGTTGTGTTCTATAATTTATCGATATAATTATGAATATCGGTAGTCAGTAAACGAGAAGTCCCTATGACAGCTCAAGTGCCACGAAAATTCCGACCTCTGGTTATTGCCAACCAGTCATTTTGAGGGGAACTCAGCAAATGAAGAAGAAGAAGAAGGCTGTTTCTTTAATGTACAGACTTAAATTAAGTTTAGTTCAGTTTTCTGCTTTGCAACTTAAAAAGTTATGTAAATCAACCAAAAGTGCCAGTCTCGCCAGGGAACAATGACCCTAAAATAGTGGCAAATTAAAAAAAACCGGCCAAGTGCGAGTCGGACTCGCGCACGGTGGGTTCCGTGCCATTATCTATAAAAACGGCAAAAAAAATCACGTTTGTTGTATGGGAGCCTTAAATATTAATTTTATTTGGTTTTTAGTATTTGTTGTTAAAGCAGCAACAGAAATACATAATTTGTGAAAATTTCAACTGTCTAGCTATTGCGGTTCTTGAGATACAGCCTGGTGACAGACAGACGGACATACAGACAGACAGCGAAGTCTTAGTAATAGGGTCCTTTTTTTATTTATGTATATAAGTATGTTTATCGTCGTGTAGTATCCATAGTACAAGCTTTGCTTACAGTTTGGGTCTAGGTCGATTTGTGTAAGATTGTCTGCAAATAAAATAGTCTTTCACTTTATATTTACGAAGAATAATCAAAACCACTCTTCATAATGTTAATGTTGACCTGACGTAATTGAACTTGTTATGATATTCTTCAATGTGAGTGATATTAACAGTAAGCCAACATTTATTTATTAAAAGTCACTTTCTTAGTTAACATATCAAGTATCAAGATTAAGACATCATACTAATAACACACCACACTTGACATTACTGTTACCATTTAAATCTCAGGCTCATTTTTCCCAGGCCAGACTCTGATAGGAACAAGATTAAATTATTCACCATTTTTATACCAACTTGCAACACCCAGTAAGTAGTCACTATTAATAATATATAATACTAGCTTCTGCCCGCGACTCCGTCCGCATAGAACTCGTTTATATCGCAGCTCCATACAAACTTTTACCCCCTCATTTCACCCCCTTAGGGGATGATTACGGGGGTAAAAACTATCCTATGTTACCCTCCATCCATTCAACTATCTCCACTTAAAAAATCACGTCAATTCGTCGCTCCGTTTTGCCGTGAAAGAAGGACAAACAAACAAACACACACATACACTTTCGCATTTATAATATTACTAGCTTCTGCCCGCGTGGAACTCGTTTATATCGTAGCTCCATACAAACTTTCACCCCCCATTTTGGGGAAGTCGGGGGTTAGAAAGAGACAAAAAGTAGCCTATGTCACTCTCCATCCCTTCAACTATCTCCACTTAAAAAATCACGTAAATTCGTCGCTTCGTTTTGCCGTGAAAGACGGACAAACAAACACACACTTTCGCATGTATAATATTAAGTAAGTATGGAAGTATGGATATGGATAGTATGGATAAGTAATAAGTATATAGTATATAGTATGGATACCTACAATTATTAAAATCTGTACTTCCTTGTTTAACAAATTAGAGGCAGAGCTTTGTCTTTGTTAAAATGACATCAGGCCAAGATAATACATTAATAAGTGTGCCTTTAGTGGGGTTGGCTGTGAGTGTCAGGGACCGGAACCGCTTACCCTTACACGGGTTTTTAAGCGGGTTTTCTTAACGCTTGTTTTGAGAAACCATATCATTCCGGTTAAGCTTATAAAGGGGTAATTGCATGAACGGCTAAGCCGATCGTTTGAGTTAATTCAAGTTAACTCAAATCCCAATCAAAACCCTACAGGGTTTTAGCAGTAAGCGGTTCCGGACTGAGCGTAATCAACATGGTTATTCAGTTCATTTTGGCTTGAAATGGCCGCGCCGTTCATTTGAATTAATTCAAATTAACTCGAAACCTTATTAAAACCCTTTCTGGGGTTTTTAACTTATAGAGCATTAAACGTAATCTCTGGGGCCGTAAGCCTGGGGGGGGGCGTGCAAATCTCACATGATTGTACTGGAACGAGCGCAGCGAGCCCTTCTTAAGAGGGGGCGTATCGCCAGGGAAAAATCAGAAATCACCCGCGCGCCCCGTACCTGCCGCGCTGATGCGTCTATTGCTGCCCCGCTCCTTTCGCATAGTATATGCCCCGACAGTCAGATGAAACTTGATGAATACCTATAGATAATTATTATAAGTGGAAAGAAAGACAAAATCTGTAAGTACCTATATTTAAAGATATAATTTTCGCTAGTAGCTAAGTCAGTTTCGAGAGCTATAACTGAAATATGACCTTCCGTTTTTTTACTAAATCACGTAAGGGTTGTAATTTAGCATAATAATGTCTCGTAAAAGGCTAAAGCAAAAAAACAGCTATAATCGAATTTAAACTTTTGTGAGACATATCTAAAATACTACTAATAAATCCACGGTTAAAAAATTAACGTAAATGTTACGGCAGGCGACATGTTCCGAACTCTTCGGGAGTTCTTCTTCAAAACAAACATCGAAAACACTAATCCTGAAGAAGAACTCCCGAAGAGTTCGAAACATGTCGCCTGTCGCGTCATTTAATACGTGAATTTATTAGTAGCATTAAAAAAAACTGTAATTTATTATGAAAACTTCGATCATGTTTAGGAAAGCCAGATTTTCAGGCCACTGTGTGGCGGCCAAATTTTTCAATTCTGACCCCGTGTCATGGTCGGCCTTATCACGCGATAAGTGACAGGATAGAGCGTCCGTCACTGGCTGACACCGTTTGATAGAACGAGACGATGCCCCTATATTGTCACTTATCGAGTGATAAGGCCGACCATGATACGGGGTCTGATCTCGGATTCGTACTTGGAGACAATGGAGACGCTTTGGCCCTTTAGTTATCAATTTTGAACATACTCGTATTAAAGAAAAACTGAAAAATTGTGTTCACTTTTTAATATAAAAATGTCCAACTTCGCAGGCAATAATTCGGGTGCAGACTCGAAAATTATTATTACTCCAAAAGAAAGAAGGCAAAAAAATATGCATAGTGATGAAAATCCCATTCAGATATCTCAAAGAATTACGAAGCTACAACCGTTTTAATATTGCTTGTTAGAGAGAGAAAACGCAAACGGTGTGTGACGTCACATTACAGGATGCTGCCGGCAGGCCGCGTCGACGGCGTCGCCGACCACGATGCGCGCGGCACGTTGCCGTCTTCTGTGACGTCACATTCTTCCAGCGTCATCGTTTCATATGAAGTTGCGTTTTGCGAAAAAGGGACAGAACACATCCCTTCTTAAAACTTTGGACACTTATAACTTCGTGATTATTTAACCTTTTGCGTTGATTTTTTCTCCATTTGACAATTTTTTTATCCTTCTTCGAGAAAATATCACATTATTTTATTTAGTGTCTACGCCCCTATTGTTGGAATCTAAAAGCGTCACCCGTGATGACTTTAAAGAAAAAAAATGTCAATAATTACACGGTTCACCCACGTATTAAACGTCACTACGGGCGACATGTTTCGAACTCTTCGGGAGTTCTTATTCAGGATTGAGTGTTTTCGCGGCGGTGTCGCTTGAATCACGACAAGATTCAAGCGACACCGCCGCGAAAACACTTACTTTATAGAGTACAAATTACTTTAATTAGGTACCCAAGGAATACCACTACCTACATTTTGTTGCTTAAAAAACCACCGGAGCTATAACTGAAATATGGCCTTCCGTTTTTTTACTAAATCACGTAAGGGTTGTGAGCTAGCATAATAATGGCTAGTAAAAGCCTAAAGCAAAAAAAAGCTATAATCGAATTTCAACTTTTGTGAGACATGTCTAAAATACTACTAATAAATCCACGGTTAAATTCACGCATTAAATGTCACAACAGGCGACATGTTTCGAACTTTTCGGGAGTTCTTCTTCAAAACAAACATCGAAAACACTCATCCTGAAGAAGAACTCCCGAAGTGTTCAAAACATGTCGCCTGTCGTGTCGTTTAATACGTGAATAAATTCCTTAGCTTTTAAAAAAAATTAGTAGCCTAGCTTAGTAGACTTAGTAGGCTTAGCTTAGTAGCTTTAACCTAGCATTAAAAAAAAACTATAATATATTATGAAAACTTCGATCATGTCTATGAAAGTCAGATTTTCAGGCCACTACTGTGTGGCGGCCAAATTTTTCAATTCTGATCTCGGATTCGTACTTGGAGACAATGGACACGCTTTGGCCCTTTAGTTATCAATTTTGAACATATTAAAGAAAAAGTGCATAATTATGTTCACTTTTTTAATATCAAAATGTCCAAGTTCGCAGGCAATAATTGTTGGAATCTGCACTCTCGATAACCCTAAAAGCGACACCCGTGATGACTTTAAAGAAAAACAATGTCAATAATGTCACTACGGGCGACATGTTCCGAACTCTTCGGAAGTTCTTCTTCAGGATGAGTGTTTTCGCGGCGGTGTCGCTTGAATCACGACAAGATTCAAGCGACACCGCCGCGAAAACACTCATCCTTAAGAAGAATTCCCGAAGAGTTCGAAACATGTCGCCCGTAGTGACATTTAATACGTGAGTTGAACCGTGTAATTATTAGTACTGTCTTACACGTCTCACGAAAGTTTAAATTCGAAAAGCAATGTCCGCCATCTTGGAATTCAAAATGGACATCATTTCTAGAATCTTCACCCTCGAGAAGCCTACCAATGTATGTTGTTCTTTAAAAAAACGCGCATATTAATTTACAACGAATGTTTCAAAAATTTTAAATAATGCGACCACTTTTTCAAATATTTCTTACTATGAATTCGTATTTAGACCTCTCAGACATCGATTTTGAACATAACCGGATTTATTCTCAACTAGCGATCCGCTCCGGCTTCGCACGGATACTATATTATACATATAAACCTTCTTCTTGAATCACTCTATCTATTAAAAAAAACCGCATCAAAATCCGTTGCGTAGTCTTAAAGATCTAAGCATACATAGGGACAGACAGCGGGAAGCGACTTTGTTTTATACTAGTGATAGTGATAATCTTCCATAAAGTAAATACACGATCGACAGAAAAATGTTCGTCTAGTCTTGCATGTACTGCACAAATTATTCTAAGAAGCCGGTCACCCGCCGATCGCTGCGTAATCTTATAGTTGTATTTTGAACTTTAAGATATATATGTTAAGGTCGACTTTTAAATATATTATTTCAAAATGTAGCAAAATATCTACTGGAATGTAATGATACGTTCATTCACTGGACGAATATACTGGGTCACAATATTATTGAAATAATTATGTTCATCGTGCTGTCGTGAGAGCACAGAACGTAGTCCTCTCGTCTCAGCGGAGCGATTACGACTGACTCCGCCCGCGAACGGCAACAAAAGATATACAGAACCGCACGAAACACGCGACGGGAGAAAGGGTATCGCGCTAAATAAAAAAGGCCTATACGCCAAATACGTTTCACCTCAATAAGTCTGAAAAGGGACTACATAAAAATACCCCGCTAGTACTTTCATTAGGTAATGTGAAAAGCTATTATACACTCAACTTTTGCTTAATTTATATGCACGGGAACCTCACACTATTGAAATTGAGTAAAATTAAGACATGTTTTGGCGGTTCTTTTCTATCGAGGCAATTTTGGTTTTGTATGGTTTTGTTCAGACGATTCAATTGCAAATATGATCTAGTTTTGGTATGTTCTTTTTCCTGGCATTCGCTTTAGTTTGTCATAGGTAAATATTCAATCTAAGAACCCCGATTTCGCGGAGCGCCCCCTCTTAAAGTCTGTACAATCACAAACTGGATAATGTGCCCTAGGTTGGGGTGTATAGTAATTGAAGTAAAAGGTAAAGGTAAATACCCTTGGTTCGGGTTTAGTAATAATTTCCCTAGGATGGGATCTCAGTAATAATTACCCTTGGATCGGGTTTAATAGTAATTTCCCTAGGATGGGAAATTTGTTATCCAGCGTGCGACTGCACAGACTGTGGAAGATTAATGGGGTGGGTGGGTTTATGCAAGGGAGCCTATCATCCTATGTCCCTAAGTCCCTAACCTATCCTTGACTTACACCTTACACACACACGTACATATGTCGCCAGGGATATCTGTTACCACGAGACCTAAGGCAACAGATGGATACCTACGGGGAGGAAATTGGGTTTAGCGGAGGGTGATTTTCTCACAGCTGATCAAACAGGCTCATTTGACCAATAGGGAATATTCATGACATTTTTTATTTTTTTTATCTATTCTATAAGTAATTATATAACCGGAAAAAAATATAACACTCACAATATTATTAAATAAGCTAAAAAAAATTAATTAAAATTACTATCATTTTCGGACGATCAAAACGCCACCATTTTGGCGCGCTCATTTGTGACGTCACCGAGCAGCTTAGTGCACGGCGGTTCTTAAACAAATTAACAACAAAGTGTTTGATTCACACTTTTAATAAATGTGAGTGATTAAAGCTTATAAGATCAACTTATTGTAATGGAAGAGCACACAAAAGCTTATTATAAATATTGTATTGTCCCTATGTGTGAAAATCACATTAAAACTGCAAATATTTTCATATGCCCAAAGGTGAAAATATAAGGATAAAGTGGTGTAAGGCGATGAGGAGAGATAATGTATCGTGCTTGAGTAGTTTATATTGTTGTGAAGATCATTTCGACGTGAGTATTAAATATGTATGTACCTAAAATCTTTTTTATTACGACTCGCGAACAATATAGGTTAACAATAACCTAACCTCAAAATTGTATTATATACTTATTCATAAAACTATTCTGATTCCCAATTTTTTTAGTTATTAATGTTACAAATATGATTTTATTATGATTTTTGTTGATCAACAGCTGACTACGAGTGTTGATTTTGATCATGAAACGTTTTAGCTAAGTTTCTTTGTTTGCACTGTTGATCGAAGAAAGTTAAAAGAATTTAATCCTTTTTACTGAGTGACCTACACAAATTTGTTTTATTTATAAGCCTTGACGAAAACAACCTAGTTTGTTAAAGTTCATAAAGATGTTCTCAACATTTAACATTCCTAATAGGTACCTACATATCTTTGATTATATAATACTAGCTTCTGCCCGCGACTCCGTCCGCGTGGAACTCGTTTATACTATCTCTATACCAAATTTCATCCAAATCGGTTCAGCAGTTTAAGCGTGAAGAGGTAACAAACAGACAGACAGACACACTTTCGCATTTATAATTTATTATTAAGTAAGTATATATAAAATATATAATATAACTAGCTTCTGCCCGCGACTCCGTCCGCGTGGAACTCGTTTATATCGTAGCTCCCCCCATATCCCCCAAAGGGATGAAGTGGGGGTGAAAGTTTGTATGGAGCTACGATATAAATGAGTTCCACGCGGACGGAGTCGCGGGCAGAAGTTAGTAGGTATATATAATATATAAAGTTATAGTATAGTAAAATAGTATATAGTACGGATAAATTTCTACTAGTTTTTTATTCCACTTATTTAACAAAGACACCTATTTAAAGTAGTTTAAAAGTCTAGCTATTTGAATCGCCAAAATAGGTTATAATTATTTAATTGACCAATCTCACGAGTATAAAAACAAGGAATATGAAAATTTATTGAATATCTGTAACTTATTTACCTTGCAGCTTTTACTCCTCTTAGTTCAGCGGACGTAAAGTCACAAATATTTGCGAAGTATGTATTAAATTTAGTCATCATGAACACATCAATTTTAGGCAGATTATCCGACTGTGCCTTGACAAAACCGCCTTCAGTCATTGTGGCGAGTCTTTTTTCACTTAATAATTACCAAAAAACACTGATTATTTATCATAAACAGCGGCCAAACAATGCGAATAACTTTCAATAATCATACTAACGACCTGCACGGTGACGTCACGTTTCGCTCCGCCAATAGCGTTGCGTTTTGGAAATTTGCGAGGGAATTTGAAAAATAGTACTTTTAAACAATTTATTTTATCAATAGAAACATGATAATTTGAAAAAATAATCATGTGTGTATATTTATTAAGCAATATAGATTACACGTGATTTTTTTTGTCCATTTCTAAATCACATGCATATTCCCTATTGAGGGCTTAAGGGTGTATTCGCCACTGTGAGAGGATGCTGTAAGGTGAGACCCTACACTCCCGGAGAGAGTGCAGGGTTTTAGGTAATAAAAACACCAACGAACAATTGGTAACTAACTCGATTTATTACTTTCTATTCTTTATATACAATGTTCGCCTACAGCACACTATTACATATTTTTCTTAGTATACTGTAGGTGTAAAGTGCAAGATGTAGAAAAATGTGCAAAAGTTACTTATATTTGATCTTTAGACTTGTTATGTACAAATGTGCAGAATCTTAAGATTTAACTTATATTAGGTTGATGTCGCAACCGTAGGCGCCTTAGGAGGCGCGTAATTCTGTTCTCTGAACAAAGTCATACTTCGAAAACCTATTAGATATTCGTCTAAGCTTGTGTACGGTGACATGCAGGTTCTCAGCGTCCGTGGATTATTCGTTCTCCGTGTGGTTGCAAAAATGCACGAAGTGGTCGCAGTCACCTAATTACCAAACTTTTTTGAAAAAACGCAATTTTAAAATACCTGTGCCCCCAACAAAATCGACTTTTGCCAAGAGATTTCCCAACTTCATTCACCCGTTCATTTACAATAAAGTTAGCGTCAAATTTCACCTAAAACTATTATCCGTAAGAGAAGTGAAACACAAATTGACGCGATGGCTTCATTCACTCTCGTATGAAGAGGTAGAGGATCTAATGAGAGTTATTAAATAACCTCAACACACACACACACACACGCACACGCACACGCACGCGCACTTTCATAGATATAAGCTTAATTATAACTTTCGTTTTTAATTTTAATCTTAACCTTCTGCTGTTTATCGTGTTACGTATGTTTAATGTAGTACTTTAATCAGCTGATCTTATTAACATTTCGCACCTATTATGTAAATTCACACTCGAACTGGCTAGCTACAGGACCGGCTGTGCCTAGTGTAGGGGCCAGTGTATTTCTATTTTGAAAAATTGATTGTACACACAATGTTCATTTAGTCCTAAGCCCCATGTATGCGGAGTGTAAAGTTGTACCTATCTACGGAACTAATTGTATATTTGTGTAAATAAATAAATATGAAATTATAATCGACATTGGTCCTAAGCGTTATACAGATACGATTCAATTTTTAAATGAGGTTCGCCGAATCGAGCCAGCGACCCGCCGCGCCTTACTGCGCAGGCGGCGGCGGTGTCTGTCAAAGCTTTTAAAAAGGCACCGCCAGGCCATGCCATAATCGTCTGAACATATTGCACCTGTTTCGGCAATTTGTTTGTTTACCTATGAAGTATTTATTTTGAAAGGCCTGTCGATGGATGTGCCACACGTGGGCTTGCAATAAAAAAAAAATCGTGTTTCAGTTTTATGTACGGACTGCACCCCTAAAAAGATTATTTTTTTTGTAATTGACAGACAGACACACAGACATGACGAATCTATAAGGGTTCCGTTTTTTGCCATTTGGCTACGGAACCCTAAAAAGATAATGCATGCTTCATTTAAATCTACATACCTAATTACTTCCGGGTGGAAAGTTTGTCGGATTCTTGACTAAATCATCTTAGAATAACATTTTTAAATTAAATCAACAAAAAAAACGCTATTATAAATTAATGTTTTTCAAAACCGTATTTTGCCTGGAGTATTGGGGGATCAGTCGTGTCTACAGACAGACAGACATATGAAGGCCCCTCACTCGCTACGCAACACATCCTCGGGGGCTCTGGCGAGTACTTTAATACACAACACGACATACCTACCGGCCCTCCAGTACAGAGCAAGCAGTAGTGTTTCTCCCACTGCCACTGCCCAGTGATATCAGAATAGTCATGTGAATTGTTTTTTGTTGCAGCCCCAGTGATCCTGGAGCACAGCGGCGTCTAGTCAACCTCATCATCACGTCTATCAGTTTCAATTATAACATCGTTTATGGAATAAAATTATCACACTGTTATGTTGTTTAAGTTGTTGCTTTCTTGAAATAGGTCTCGTAGCTATCTGAGCAATTCTAGAAAAGTTAGTACTTAGTTACATACTTATGGCCGGTTCCAATAATCAATCCACCGATAGTTTTCCTTACCAACAGTTACATTTCGACACATTTTCTACGTGTAATCTGTCAAAATGTAACTGCTGGTAAGGAAAACTATCGGTGGATTGATTATTGGAACCGGCCATTAATTACCAGTTTGCTTTCATTATTCCTGGTATGTTACCAAGTTTATGGACAATTTTATATGAACTCGCTATTTTCGGTTCCGTTATCCTTATACTTTCTTAATTCACCACTATTACGTGAAAATAATGATCACTAAGGGCTTGCTTTAGGCACTTGTCCCACCGCCGGCGAGTAGCGAGTACTCTCATAGTAATTCTTGCTCGCTTTTACTCGCGCGAGTAAGAATTACTATGAGAGTACTCGCTACTCGCCGGCGGTGGGACAAGTGCCTTAACCTTGGTTCACTTGTTTGGCCGGGCCGGGTCGCCTGGCGCCGCATCACAACGGCCGCGCTTGAATAGTGCAGTAGGCAGTTGGCAAAGTCAGACCGGGTCGGTCAGGTGCGACGACAGCCGGGCGCAGCCGTCCACGTCCGCACGGAGCTGACCGGCCGCAAATCCATTCAAATGTGAAATGTAACGTATGTATTAGGACTTCAAATTCCTTTGGAAACTTGTAAAATGGGTTCAGGCGCGCTCCGGCGCTGCCCGGTCGGTCAGAATCGGCAAACAAATTATAAAAGCGCCCATGTGATTGGATCATTCGGTTCTTGGGTACATACAAATAATGTGTGAAATAATACACAGTTTAGTTTTTGTAATAAATTACACTGAAGTTTATTTCTCACCGTGAATACATATTGACCAATGTTACTGAACTCCGCACGTCTTCACTTTAATACAACTCACGCAACATACATTTCTTACGCCCGAGGGAACCATTTGCTTTTTTTGATTTTTTTAATTTTTATTTATTTAGCTACTAGTTATAAAACCCTAAAATTTGATAATACAATGAAATTTAAGCATTCTTATAGTTTACCACTAAGTCCATTTAGCATTGAAATAAACGTTCATGTTAATAAAAATTGATTTCATATTCATATATATATGTATACATATACATATATATATATTGTGATAGATACAAAGGGCTAGATAGTGATATATATGATACAATGTGAACTAGGAGCCCGCGCGGCGCGGGCAGACAGGTGCAGCCATACGTCCAAACGAACACTATACATTGTATACATTTGTAAAAAGTATCAAAATTGAGTAAAAGGCCTACAAAAAATTATCTCGAGATACTAATATTTCTTTACGTCGTACAACCTAAAAATTGACCTATTTAACGCCAGAGTCGCGCGGGCGAGTCGAGCGTCAAAGGGTAACGAACGTAGGTATTAACTATTTGGCTTAACAATATTCATATAATGTATGAGATGAGCGCGAGACAAGCGTGCGGCGCGGCGGCTAGTCCTCCGCCTCCTCGTCCTCCGACTCCTGCTGCTGCAGCCACGTCAGCCACGTGTTCACCTGCAGCGGGCACAGAGGTAAAGTGTCACTACACAACACAACGCAACCAACCCAACCAGGGGAATCTTGTCATACACAAGCAATGTCAACAAAAACTCTAATCAAGACTACTGCACGGCTAGCACGCGACGGCGCGCGAGCTCTCTCGATTTTTCTCGCACTATCCGTCTCTCACTTATTAGACCACTTAGAACAAGAGGTATAGTGCGATAAAAATCGAGAGTATGTCGCGGCCGTCATGTGCTAGACGTGCTGTAAAAAAAATATTCTCTTGTCACTCGAGATAAAATGTCATGCGGTTTATATTAAAAAATATACTGAATTGACGTTTGGCATCGATAACTGTTTTAATATCTATGGATACTAGAATAGAGACCCACTTGAGTTTTGACAGAGCTGTTCCAAATTTAAACTCATAACCTTACAAAAATCTGTACTGTAATAACATACTACCACAGACAAGAAATTCGCGTAGTAAAATTGGTTGTAATAATGCTGGTCATTTCCTACGGTTTAGAACGCATTTTAGAGCACTAATGATATGTGTGGAGATAAAATTCATTATTTCATTGAAAATATTTATAGCTGGCGGAGGCCATTTTATAGATTCTATACCAAATAAATACATCTGTACCAAAAAAATAGGATGCTTGTAGTAGTGAACATGTCCCAACACTACGCATTCCGCGTGCTAGCGCATCGACCAATCGCAACGCTGTTAGAATGACAAGTTTGTCATTTGTTCCACTAGAAGCCTAATGTTTACATTAGGCTTCTAGTGGGGTTGTTCTGTGATTAAAACAAAATAACTTGGTTTCGTTTTGACGCAATGACTTTTGTCTTGGCACAAACGTGCATAAATGAAACGGCAATCTCCTTTCTAAATTTGTATCCAATGGCAACGACGCGTGAGTGTGCCGTGCCCATCAGACGTTTGTAAGTGGTTCAAGCTGTGTCTACTGGTATTCTGGTCATATTTTGCAATTTTGTTTTGTTTACATTAACTTAGTGACATTTAGTTTGTTAACCTTTTATATATCATTTTAAATTATTATTGTGTAAGATTACTATTTTATTGTAAATTACCGTTTGACATGTAAAAGTGCCCTTGTGGCCTATTTGCAGAATAAATCATTGATTTGATTTGATTTGATTGATTGGTATTGGTATTGGTACTGGTACTGGTAGAGTGACCGACCTGGAAGAGCGCCTCGCCCTTGCCGGGGTAGGCGTCGGTGACGTCCTCGCGCCAGCGCAGGAAGGCGTCCTCCTCGCACACCTCCAGGTTGTACAGGTACATGAACCAGCGCAGCAGCATGCCTGTCACACATAATATGCATCTTCAAATTAACCATTCGATCTAGCTATCTAGTACCCGTTATTAATGTGCTATTTGCATAACTATGCGGTAAACATTGTCCTTATACAGGTTGTTACAAAAATACCCTTAAAGCGAATAGTCAGCAGCAGCGCGTAGGCCTCCGCCAGCGCCTTCTCGCGCTCCAGCGCCGCCTTGTGACTCACCCTTGGGGTAGCGGTGATCGTGCGCGTGCAGCTGCACGGCGTACACGGCGGCCAGCTGCAGGTCGGCGCGGCCCTGCAGCAGCGCGGTCAGCAGCGGCGCGTAGGCCTCCGCCAGGGCCTTCTCGCGCTCCAGCGCCGCCTTGTCCGCGCCGCCGCTGCCCGCCGCCGCCGTCACGTGGCCTGCGATCAGCGCCACCAGCGTCGACACGAACGACGCGTTCTGCAACAACAAACAGGGGAAGGGGTGAGGGAAGGCACGATATTGCTTTTTCACGCCACTGCTCGGAAATGTGGCAAGATGGTCAGAAAACAGGTTTCAAAGCTCGGGGGGTTAGTTGGACACCGCACGAACAGCCCAACTATGAGTTCAAACTGTCCAACAATGTTATTGTTGGACAGTTTGAACAGCGATTCGCTCAATCACAACTCCCTCCGCCCCCGACACGGGCCGCACCGGGCCGCCCCGCACTTCATATTAGGGTCATTGTCAGATTTCGGTGCGCGTCTTTTCGGTGGACATTGCCAAAGTTAAGGGCTGTAAAGCCTAATTTTTGGTTGAACTCTGAATCCGCATAAACGGCGTCGCCTCTTCTATAATTCTATGCGATAAAAACATATTATATATAAACATAAGCCCTTAACTATTTGCCCACCGAAAAGACGATTTTTGTTTTACTGACTGACAATGACCCATATTATCTTATACTAATAAAATCTTACAAATTGTCTTGTACATAATTGTTAATTAGATATAATTTATTTTATATTATTATTTCTCCATCCAGTTCACGCTCTTATCATTAAAAAACTCATCCAATGTATAGAAGGCTTTCCTCATAAGGTATGATTTCACTGTATTTTTAAATATTTTAGTATCGTTAATGTTTTTTACTACTCCTCTACCGTTATCTGTCATTTATATAGGCTCTAGCTCAAATAAAATGACACCGATAATATGTCGTCGAAAAACTCTATGCTCTATGGCCCATAAACGCACTGTTTGTGGACTTTTATGGTTCATACATTTTTCATAAAAGCACTATTTACCACGATGTCAAATCATCTAACTTTTTTTCAATCGGCCGCCATATTGCAGTGGTACCAGCTTCATAAGCAAATTTTTCGAAATAAAAAGTTTTACTATCAAACATTTGTAGAACATAAATTATTTACTAAAATAAAAATAAATGATCACGAATTGTGTGTATACATATTTTACCAATCATTGGTATTATTTATAAATATAAACCGATCCGATTCGGTTCGGATCCGGGTTCAGTTTGGTTTGGATGGCAAGTTCAAGGAAATTAAAAAAAAAACAGACCATAAACAAGAGGTGTCAATGTGTCATGTTTCTAATTTCCCACCAAAGTTCCAATTCACAATTAAAAGACGAAATAGACACTTATTAACTATTCATTATTAATAACTTATTAAGATTTGATTCGTGTTTGTGAATTGAAGAAAACTGTGTACGTTCCTTTTAAAATGGACGAAGAAGAAAATAACTGCACCGCTGAAGAAATTGCGTGAGTAGTAATAGAACTAACGGAAAAACTACTGCCGTCAAATGCTATTTATTTACAATTAGTCGTAGAAAAAGTATTGTATGCAACGGTGTATAACTTGGTCTTAAAACGCTCGTGGCGTCTTTAATTGCGATGCTCGCCAAGGCTCGCATCGCAACTCACGCCACTCGCGTTTTAAGACCCTACTTATACAACAGTTGCATAAAATACCATTAATTGTGTTGGGGATTTTATTAGAAAATTTTATTGACATGCCGGTGTATCATTTTAAGTGCTGAATTTGGCCTAGCCAATTTGTTTTTCGGTCGTAATTTTTGAGATCGGGAATATTGAGGAAAAAGATTGTAATTATTTTTCATGAAAAGGCAAATTTCTAGGATATACATGGACACTAAGGTTAGGATTTTTAGTTGTCTAAAGTAAGATTTGCAACTTACCATGGGGTCTATATTTACTAATATTCAGATACAACGCTTCTGTAATCTAAAGAGGTTAATAATGTTGGTACTACTTCCCCATAACACGATGCCATATTGAAGCCAGGCGTGCGCGTAAGCATAGTACGCGCTCGTTGATGTTTTTAAATCTGTGCATTTTTCAAGATTATAAAGAGCGTAAGTAAAGCTGTTTAATTTGGTACTTATTTTGTTGATGTGACGAGTCGATAATAATACCCAAAAATGTAGTTGAAGTGACTGATTCTAATGTCGTGTTTTGAAAAGAGTAGTTAATATTCATTGGGCGTTTTTGATGTGGTTTGAACTGAATAACTTTAGTTTTATCAAAATTTATTTCGAGGTTATGTTCATTCAGCCAGGTAACAATTTCTGTTAAGATGGAGTTTAGTTGGTAATTTAAGTTCAGTTCGTCCTGGCACGGTATAACGAACGAGATGTCGTCGGCAAACAGGGTACATTTATTATTTTAGGCAAATCGTTGATATATATTAAAAATAGAATGCATCCAAGTACACTTCCTCAAAGAATTGATTGTTCTATGTTTGATATTTGTGACGGACGTGGTGTATTTCTCCGGTGATGTAGTTGGAGTGTTCTATTTCACCGCACTGTGAGCGGTTTAAAAGGTATGAAGAGAACCAGGCATGGGCATTGCCTCTTACAACTATACTTTTTAATTTTTTTTAATAATATATTGTGTGACACTTGGTCGTAAGCTTTACTCATATCGAGTAGAATGCCTACGGCGTATTTTTTATCATCAATGATGTTCAATACTTCGCGAACAAACGTATACACTGCCAGTGTTGTACATCTTTTTTCTGGGTTCCCTCTATTTAGCATAACTTTGATTGTCCGAAACGTTTTTCGCATAACAGACTTGGCATTTTCGGTTTTCGCCGAATGATAATGTAGCAGAAACCTTACTTAATAGAATTTCTAAAATTCCGAAAATGTGTTTGGCCGAATTTAAATTTGCATACTATTGCCAAGGCCGATTATATTTCGCATAATTTTATTCGGCATATTATCGATTGTCTGATACTTACTAAGCATACGAAAACGGGGTGCGTCTCACGAGATACAACAACAATATAATTGGATCATAATATAGTAGATTAGGTTAGGGCAGCTAGAAAAAGGGGGGATGGGGGGCAAAGCCCCCACAGGGGAGGCTCGGGGGGCAAGGCCCCCCGCAGCAACAAAAAACGAATAATCGTAACAATGGTCATCATTCATCATTAGTAGGTTAGGTTAGGGTCTGATTGTCCCTTAGAGCGGAAATAGGCGGGGTGACGTCGACACGCTGGCGGTTAGGTTAAAATAATTGGCGTTTGTTTAAAAAAAAAACATTTTTAAACAACCAATATATATTTCTGCGAGAAGTGTTCGACAAAAAAATAATATGCTTATATATTTGATGCGTGAACATGATTCGGAGCAACAAAATTATGCACAAATAATATTCGGACTATTGAAATTCGGCGTAATCAAACTATGCTAATCTCGATTCGACCAAAACCGTTTATGCGCAAAGTCAATTATGCCTACATAAATTATGCCAAATAGAAGAAAGCACGCGCAGCTGCGGCACCAGGTGTAGTGTGTAGTGTACCTGGCGCACGGTGGGCTCCACGTTGGCCTTGATCCAGCGGTAGAGCTGCGCGGGCGCGGGCTCGGCCTGCAGCTGGCGCGCGAGCTGCGCCTGCACGCGCAGCTGCGGCACGAGGTGCGCCAGGCCGCGCGCCTCCAGCGCGGCCAGCACGCCGGGCGCGTCCTCGCTGGCGCCCGTGCCCGCCGCCACGTACGCGCACAGGTTCAGCTTGCTCTCCGCGTACAGCTCCGCCGTGGCGGCTACTCCCAGCGCGTCCTAGAAAACACATCCATACGCCATTTTAAATGAGTTAGCGAAGCGCGACCTCCCTATATTTTCTCATTACAATTTGAAAAGGATTGTACTTTACTTTCCTAGCTTGTGGCGCACGGCGCGCGCCAGGAGCGCCGGCGGGTGTGAGTGAGACGGGTGACGCACCTGCAGGTCCTGCAGCACGTCGAGCAGCAGCGGGTAGGGCGCGCCGGCCTCGCCCCAGCCCGCGAGCTCGGCGGGCGGCAGCAGCTTGTGGCGCACGGCGCGCGCCAGGAGCGCCGGCGGGTGTGAGTGAGACGGGTGACGCACCTGCAGGTCCTGCAGCACGTCGAGCAGCAGCGGGTAGGGCGCGCCGGCCTCGCCCCAGCCCGCGAGCTCGGCGGGCGGCAGCAGCTTGTGGGGCACGGCGCGCGCCAGGAGCGCCGGCGGGTGTGAGTGAGACGGGTGACGCACCTGCAGGTCCTGCAGCACGTCGAGCAGCAGCGGGTAGGGCGCGCCGGCCTCGCCCCAGCCCGCGAGCTCGGCGGGCGGCAGCAGCTTGTGGCGCACGGCGCGCGCCAGGAGCGCCGGCGGGTGTGAGTGAGACGGGTGACGCACCTGCAGGTCTTGCAGCACGTCGAGCAGCAGCGGGTAGGGCGCGCCGGCCTCGCCCCAGCCCGCGAGCTCGGCGGGCGGCAGCAGCTTGTGGCGCACGGCGCGCGCCAGGAGCGCCGGCAGCCGCGCGTGCTGCGGCAGCGCGCGAAGCGCCTCGCCCACGCCCGCGCGCTTCACGCCGCGCACCAGCAGCACCGTAGCCGTGCACAGCCGCGCCCACGCCAAGTCCGACTCCGCCTGCACACACACAAACACAAATACAAACTTCGTCATCATCATATCAGCCTAAACACGTCGTCTGCTGGACGTAGGCAAACAGTGCCAAAGTGACCGATCCCGCGCCACCCGCGTTCAGCGGACTCCGAAAGTTACACTATGGATAATGTGTAAGAGATATACTAATTTATTCTACACTAGCTTCTGCCCGCGACTCCGTCCGCGTGGAAATCGTTTATATCGCAGCTCCATACAAACTTCAACCCCCATTTCATCCCCTTAGGGGGTGATTTCCAGGATGAAAACTATCCTATGTCCTTTCCCGGGATTCAAACTATCTCCATACCAAATTTTATCGCAATCGGTTCAGCGGTTTAAGCGTGAAGAGGTAACAGACAGACAGACAGACAGACAGACAGACAGACACACTTTCGCATTTATAATATTAGTATGGATTGTTTTTAGTGGTAAAAGTAACTTTATCGATGCTATAATTAATTAATTTATTTATTTATATAGGAAGATCATCAGCTTAAATACTACACAGTAGCTTAAAACAGTAGTGACAGTGAGCTAATAACAGATCCTCACCGATAGCGTAATAAATATGCAAAAATTAAGTGAGCAAAAGCCAAACGAGAACATAGCGCTTTTGCGTCTTGGTACTGCTACATAATTTATAAGTACTTATTTCTAATAGACTAAAAAGAGTCACCTAAACTATTTCCCTACCTCTACCGAAAAATTCTCGAGATAAACGTTGTCTCACTGAGGGAACACTTGCACTGAATAGGTCCAGGTCGTCAAACCTCTGAAACACATCATTTAAGCCGTTGCTCGCTCTGATCATAAAACTATTTTGCCTATAGTTGGTGGATGATAATGGCACGGATAGTGGCGGCTTACGCCGAGCTCTACTGGGTATACGGATGTTCAATTTACCAAGTAAGGTGGGGCTGTCGACTGAATTAGATGTAACTTTAAGTAGGTAGATATGTAATGTCGGCTATATTGCGACGGGTCTCAAGTGGGAGAAGATGGAATCTCCTACACAGATCCAAATACTTACTGAGTCGTAGTGAATCCCCAATTTGAAGCAAAGAAACTTTAAAAACTTCTTCTGTATATTTTCTAATCTCATAACATAGCATTTGTAACGAGGATTCCAGACCTGAGATGCATATTCCAAGGTACTCCTAACAAAGGCACAATATATAATCTTAAATGTTTTAGCCTGTTTAAAATCCCTTGAACAACGAAACAAGAAACCTAGTGATTTTGATGCTCTAGGTATGACATTATTAATATGGTTATTAAAAAGAAGTTTAGGATCATGTAAGATGCCCAGGTCCCGCACAGCAATCTCGCGTTGTAAAGATTGATCCTTGAGCTGATAATCGAACGAGAGTGCATTAATTAAGTCAGTGAGATTCCTGAATGTTACGTAAGCGTCGTAAGCAGTTTTACTACGCCACTACAGAAATGATAGGCGACCGACGGTTGAGGTGTATGACGCAACATCGAATATATCTTATGCAACATTGTAAGTTATAACCTTGAATATCTAATAATCTTGTGGAATATTCTCTAGCCTTGAAATACAATACCCTAGCATCTGGTTCACGCTCGTGTAGACATAATCACCAATAAAGTGCATTAGCGATAAGGATCTAAAGTCGTAAACCCTAAGTAAGCGACCACACACACAGCGGCACCGAGACCCTATATAAACCCCTGTTTATACCTAAATAAATGTTCATTAATATCCCAACTCTCGTCTATATTATTTACCCTACGGGCTACATCTCATGGCGACCTTTCCAGGCCTGGCAGGACATTTTTCATAGTGATCCTGCCAGGGCAGGTCGCTTCGCGGCGACCTGCCTTTGCGACGAAGAAAATAAAACCGCGCCGCGTTCCACACAATTTGCGGCCAGCCAAAACTATCACCGTAACGCATCAACCTCAAAGCCAGCACCAACCAGCTCCACTGCGCCAGCCAGAACGACAAGATGACCGACAAGACTCAGACCACCGAAATGAGCGCCGACATTACACTAGTGGGCCCTATCAAGCAGTTCCGAAATCTCCAAATCACGGTAGCAGCTCCACCACAGCTACCCGGTACGGACTCATCAGGAAGAAACACCGCTAGCAGCAGCATACCACCAGACTCAGGGACCAATCAACGCTCCACTACGGTAACCATGGAACAATCACCACGAAGAAAAAATTATGTTGTTCCACAAAGAGGAGGCCCGATAAAATTCAATCCACGAGCCACGCCACGCAACATACAACAAGACGGAAGAGGTGTCCAGGGTTATCCCGGCCCAAGTTCGAGGGAGTCCAGGGTTTTCCCGGCACGCATCAGCGACCGACGCAGCAGCCGTCCCGGAGGAACACACTGCAGCCGCCAGCCAGCCAGCCAACCAGCTTCGAGGGCGAAAGACGAGACGAAATAACGAAGACATCGTAATCGTATCGTATACTTTTAAATAATCTTAATTTAATATATATATTTTTTTTTTAAACGTAATTTAAAAAGTAGCTAAGTAAAACCTATTTCATTCATATAGATAAATAATGTGTAAATTTAGTGTCACTAAAAATTTAATAAACCCGAGTAAGTTTAAATATTGCAATATTACAGACATTCCTTTATTGACAATTATACAATAGCTAATTATTGGACTGGCCATCTGATAACTTAGCAAAAGTCTAATTGATTAAATAATTAAATGAATAATTAAAGTTAAAAGATAAGTACGTTGAAGAATTAGTTCAAAGTTAGAAAGATCACAAAAACACTACAATGAACTGTTAATCCAGTCCCTACGGGCTACATCTCACGGTAACGGATATGTATTGAACTATGTTATGCAGAGCTCTTGATGAAGTTCTCTGAAGAATGCTGAACCTATTGGCAGTGTTTATCATGTCCTGGTGTGTGTGTGTGTGTGTGTGTGTGTGTGTGTGTGTGTGGTGTGTGTCGGTACCTCGCGCGCGAGCGTGTGGTCGAGCAGCGCGCCGATGGCGCGGCGCAGCAGCTTGTCGGGCAGCGCGGCGTCTCGGATGTGTTTATCATGTCCTGGTGTGTGGTGTGTGTGTGTATGGTGTGTGTCGGTACCTCGTGCGCGAGCGTGTGGTCGAGCAGCGCGCCGATGGCGCGGCGCAGCAGCTTGTCGGGCAGCGCGGCGTCGCGGATGTGTTTATCATGTCCTGGTGTGTGGTGTGTGTGTGTGTGTGTGTGTGTGTGTGTGTGTGGTGTGTGTCGGTACCTCGTGCACGAGCGTGTGGTCGAGCAGCGCGCCGATGGCGCGGCGCAGCAGCTTGTCGGGCAGCGCGGCGTCGCGGATGTGTTTATCATGTCCTGGTGTGTGGTGTGTGTGGTGTGTGTCGGTACCTCGTGCGCGAGCGTGTGGTCGAGCAGCGCGCCGATGGCGCGGCGCAGCAGCTTGTCGGGCAGCGCGGCGTCGCGGATGTGTTTATCATGTCCTGGTGTGTGGTGTGTGTGTGTGTGTGTGGTGTGTGTCGGTACCTCGTGCACGAGCGTGTGGTCGAGCAGCGCGCCGATGGCGCGGCGCAGCAGCTTGTCGGGCAGCGCGGCGTCGCGGATGTGTTTATCATGTCCTGGTGTGTGGTGTGTGTCGGTACCTCGTGCGAGAGCGTGTGGTCGAGCAGCGCGCCGATGGCGCGGCGCAGCAGCTTGTCGGGCAGCGCGGCGTCGCGGATGTGTTTATCATGTCCTGGTGTGTGGTGTGTGTGGTGTGTGTCGGTACCTCGTGCGCGAGCGTGTGGTCGAGCAGCGCGCCGATGGCGCGGCGCAGCAGCTTGTCGGGCAGCGCGGCGTCGCGGATGTGTTTATCATGTCCTGGTGTGTGGTGTGTGTGTGTGTGTGTGGTGTGTGTCGGTACCTCGTGCACGAGCGTGTGGTCGAGCAGCGCGCCGATGGCGCGGCGCAGCAGCTTGTCGGGCAGCGCGGCGTCGCGGATGTGTTTATCATGTCCTGGTGTGTGGTGTGTGTGGTGTGTGTCGGTACCTCGTGCGCGAGCGTGTGGTCGAGCAGCGCGCCGATGGCGCGGCGCAGCAGCTTGTCGGGCAGCGCGGCGTCGCGGATGTGTTTATCATGTCCTGGTATGTGGTGTGTGTGTGTGTGTGTGTGTGTGGTGTGTGTCGGTACCTCGTGCGCGAGCGTGTGGTCGAGCAGCGCGCCGATGGCGCGGCGCAGCAGCTTGTCGGGCAGCGCGGCGTCGCGGATGTGTTTATCATGTCCTGGTATGTGGTGTGTGTGTGTGTGTGTGTGTGTGTGTGTGTGGTGTGTGGTGTGTGTCGGTACCTCGTGCGCGAGCGTGTGGTCGAGCAGCGCGCCGATGGCGCGGCGCAGCAGCTTGTCGGGCAGCGCGGCGTCGCGGATGGCCTGCACGTGCTGCAGCAGCGCGGCGTCGTCGTCGCCCGCGCCCTCGCCCGCCACCGCGGCCGCGGCCGCCGTGGCCGCGTCTACCAGCAGCCGGCACGCCTCCTCCTTGTTCAGGCCCTGCGCAGGGAACGCCAAGGTCAGTAACCAAACTCCTCCATGTTTCTAACTTAGAATGAAATTTTAAAAATATACGATACGCAATTTTCTATTTTGCATTTGCTATTGAGAGTGAGGGCCCCAATCCTAAAATGAGGGATCATCATAGTCGTATTTTTCTTGCCTGATATTTCGTATTTTAATTTCAATTATCACAGACTGTGAAAAGCAAAACGTGCCACTCGATAGCAATAGTACATTATTCCCGTGGCCGGGAAGGAGGTAATTGCAGGCTGAGTATTTGTTTAAACAAACGAGCTTGCGAGTCCGTTTAATTATAATACGAAGCCTGCCATTGCCATTCCGGCTGAGGCTAATATAGTGCTTTTCTCAAAAATGGGGGAATAAAAAATACTAAATTTATATAAACTTTAAATATCGTTGCACAAAATGAAAATATTTACGATTTCCCGCCGTTTTTTTTTAAACAGAATCGCAAGTGTATTTTTTAACCAAAAAACGCAAACTATTTGAGACACATGCAAAAACGTCGTGTTTGCAACAGAAAAATACGAGTTGAATTGGCTGAATACGAGCTGTGCCGTCTTTTATATGCCAGTTTCAACTTTTTGTTAAATTTGGTACTCGACAAATAAAGGAATTTATATATAACGTAGTGTCGGATCGTTGCTGGGGCCATTGCTTTTCAATGTATTTGTTAATAACATCAGTGATTGCTTCCACTCTTCGAAATTGCTATGTTTTGCTGACGACAAGAAGATTTTTATTAAAGTAAATTCATTACATGACTCTGCCCTTCTACAAGATGACCTTACGCGTCTTGTCGCATAGTGTCAGACCAATAAATTAGACCTTAATGTATCTAAATGCTTTACCTTCACAAGACAACGTAGTATAATTCCGACAATGAATCAGCGGTATTGAATGCATACCACGCATACGTCTCTTCAGCACCAAGATATAGGGTAATATTCTGGGGTAACTTCACTGATCGGGAATTAGTCTTTAGGGCACAGAAAAAATGCATAAGAGCAGCACGTGGCCTGCGGCCCAGCGATTCATGTAAAACTCACTTCGTAGACCTAAACATTCTCACTTTCCATAGATATATTTGAAGTATCTTTGTTTGTGAAATCGAATCCTAATGAGTTTCAGTATCTTTCAAGTAGAAGATTACAAAACAAGTTGTGTGCAGCCCCACCTAAAACTAGACTTATGTAAAACAAATAATAGGATCATCATCATCTATTTAAGAACTAGGCTCTTGTCGGTGGAGTAACCGCCACTGATTTTTGTCCACTGCCAGTCTCTTCACGTCTTCATATGACTCGACAGCCACCTTCTTTCTGGATAATAGGAATGGCCCCGAAAATATTTAAATACCTACCCTGTGGACATCAAGGAAAACGATTTCTAAGCAGTTAAAAAGCTTACTACTCAGTCAACGAATACTTAAATGATAGCTCAGAAATAATGAACATGTTTAGTCATAACATAAGATTATTGTATGCCTTGCGGCAGAACAAAATAGCTGCATTATTACATTTATTACATTATGTGCATACCTATTGTTCACAAAAAAAGACCGGGTTGCACTCCGGGAGTGCCGGCAGAAGTGAAAACTCAATAACATTGTAACAGTTTTTCGATCAGGTCACGTGACATCGTACGTCAAAAATGGACGACTGACATGTTGCAGTTTTTATTACGATTTGTATTAATTTCATCTAAAATGTTTACCACTAGGAGTGGACAGATTTGTGTTGCAAGTTGACTAATTCTCGTGCTGGATTATTATCAAAGTGATAGGCAGTGAACGTAATAGTGAAAAACTGGAAAAACTATGCAGTGTATCAACGGCTAAGTGACTTTGAATTGTCAACATAGGAACTCCTAAGTTACATACATTTGTGTGGGACCTGGTTTATTGTTCGGTCTATTTTTGCTATTGACGCAATTATATGTGCATTTGTGATACTTATCAACAAAGATAATGTACAATAAACATCGACAAGCTATTCAGTTTACGAACTACTAGCGCCATCTAGTGAGCCGCAGGGATCATTATCAATTAGAGCGCGACATGCTCATGGGTAACAGTGAGAACGAAAAGAACAACAATACGTGTGCGCTTGCGACTTCAACAGAACAACAACAATAGCTCCGCCCACTGCATACTGCAACTTGGCGTTAAAATAGGCCTACGTTGTGCATAAACGTTGTTATTTATTTATTTACCTACTAACGAACGTTCAAATCGACATCATGTCTTCTTCTTTTGATAATGTCACGATCAGGAAGCCGGTATTGAGACGAAATTATTCGGACAGTACAATTATAACGGAATCGCAAAGCATACTAAACTGCAGTCAACTGAGTTTGCCGAATGTGCACAACGGAGATTCCTCTTCATTTGAAGACTTAAAAATACAAGTTAATAATTTGCGTCAACAACTTGACATCGCAAATGAGGAGATATTATTATTATTTATTTATTTATTTATTTATTTATTATAATATTTATTTACACAGCATTACAGTTGTAACTTAACCAATGCACTGGTAAACATAGGTACATAAAAGAAACTATAAATTATATTGGAACACTGGATTGCCTGCTATCCATCATCTCGCAAAACTTTAAATACATATGTAAACTTTCGCTGGAAATATCTGAGCTGCGGAGCTCAAACGAGCTATACAAAAGTAAATTAGCCTTATACAAAACCGTCACAGCTTCGGAGGTCCTCAAACACAGGATAGGCAGTCCCAGGATACTTTCCAGGATGTCTTCCACACCAACGTACAGAAAAATTAACCAACTTTGTACAATAAGAACGTCGAGCATCCAGAGGTCTAACTCAGTCTGTAAGGTTTTAGAGACTCTTCAATCGTCAAGTTGCTCTGCCGAGCAGGGCTCAATAACTTCAGCATCGCAACACAGCGTGAATGACACGATAATTTTTAGTAATAACAAGGATTACAAATTGAGTGCGTCTACTCCGAAAAAATCTGATGTGCGTGTTGCGGAGAATAGGTCAGAAACAAAGGAACGCTATGTAATTAAACGAAGTTGCATGGATGAGCCTAAGCCAGTACAAACTATCTCTCCAAATAATGACCTTGAACCGTCACGGAAATTGTGTTTTATTAGTAGCGATAGTAACAACTCGGTGCTCCGAGCAGCGGAACACACTTTTGAAACGGACAGCCTGTGTCATCACCTCATTACGCATGGAGGGATACTACAGCTACTAGAAGGTCTTGATTGTAAAATTAGTAACTTTACTTTTAACGATTTTTGTGTCATTTTAATTGGACATGAGGATTTTTATAGTACAAAAAATTATCTTCAGATTGTATCTACAATTAGGGAAAAGCTCACGCACATAACGCACACTAATGTTATAATTTGTACCCCTACATTTAAGTTAAGTAATTATTGCTACTTGTTTAATAAAAGGATCGAGCGATTCAATACATTGTTGTACTCGGATATAGCAACGCATCATTATGCATATTTGTTGGATTCTAACAAGAATCTTAAATATTCCCACAGTATGTTCTGGAAGAGATCAGGACACATAAATAATAAGGGTCTTTCAATAATTTTTCAAGACATAGCACACTATGTTTCTGTACTTAACAGCAATAACCTAACCTACCCATTGCAGCCTGAAGGGATATTAAATAAAACATTTAAATCAAATTCTCAATCGTCGAATCAATACATTGTAGATCAAAGTCCTTTTTTAGGATAAATGCCTCCTTACCCAGTGAGGCCTTAACGGAATCTTATTCTACGTTGTGTATTTTTTACCAAAACTTATGCGGTGTCACGAACAAAAAGGATGATCTAGAATTATATTTGTATAGTCTATCGGACATCAAAATGCACTATGTATGTATAAGTGAACATTTTTTAAATATAATCTCAGCCCCCCTTTTTCATTTAGCTGAGTACAAGCTTGTTACTTTTAATACCAGGTCTAGGAAAAAGGGTGGTGGTACATTAATTCTAAGTCATATTCATAGAAAACATGAGGAACTGGCCTTCTGTAAAGAATTATATGAAGAAGAAAGTTTTGAGGTTTGTGGTATTAAAGACTGTGTCACGCATGTTAACATAATATGTTGCTACAGAAATCCTGTAGATGCAAATTTTGATCAGTTCATTGTCCAGCTTGAACGTCTCCTAGAGCACTTCATTGACAAAAAATGCATTATTTGCGGGGATTTTAACGTTGATTTATTAACAGACGACAAAAAAAAGAGACAATTCATTTCATTGCTTTCAGAGTATGGTTTTGAGCCTCTTATTTTTACTGCCACCTTCGTGCGTAACAACTCTGAGTCGTGCTTGGACAATTTTCTAACGAATCTATCTAAAGAATTTGTAGATCCTATTAAGATTGACCACAACGGGTTGGCGGATGGTCATGCAGGTATATTCAGTACGTTTTCTGTTCCAGAAACTAATAAAAATGATAATAAAAAAACCATCTGGGAAAAGGTAAGGAAATTCAATAATGTCGGAAAAACAAAATTTCGCCAGTTAATTATAGCTGAAAATTGGGATGATGTAGGACTGAATACTTTCATTCAAAAGTTTAACAGATTATTCAAAGAAAGTTTCAGGAAAAAGAAAATAAAAACATCACTGAATAACAGGTCTAAGATAAAATGGATTACGAAAGGGATAGGAGTTTCAAGCACCATGAAGCGAGTTTTAGTGACCCACAAAACTAATATGACTGACTCGATAGTGAGCTATGGGAAAAAATATGTCACAATTTTTAAGAGAGTCATCAGGAATGCCAAAAGAATAGCTGTACAGGCACAAGTAGAAAAGGCAAAGGACTCCTCTAAAGAAATATGGAAGATCGTACACAGGCATCGCTGCAAAGCTGCTTCGCAATCCACTGATAATCTACAGTTGAAAGTGAACACAGAAAACGGAACACAATCTCTGCTCGACAACCCTAAAGAGGTGTGTGCCATCTTTCTAGATAAATTCACACAAAGTGGCAGCACTATAGATACCTCAAAAGAGGCATTATCTCGGCTAAGGGGTCACGTCACTAGGATTGAAGATGATATGGCTTTTGATCCGGTCAATGAGAATGAGATAAAGTACATGTTAAAAAAACTCAAAGCTAAAACATCTTGTGGATACGATGAGATCCCTATATCTGTCATTAAAGATAATATAGATATACTTGCTGGTCCATTGGCGTATTTCTTTAATGAATGTTTTAATACTGGCACTTTCCCTGATCAGTTCAAGGAGGCCAAAGTTCTGCCAATACTGAAAAAAGGATCTAAATCGGACCCAACAAACTATAGGCCTATTTCTCTTCTGCCAACTCTGTCCAAACTCTTAGAAAGACTCATGAAGGACAGACTTGTTAAGCACCTTAATCTACACAATATACTAAGCGATAGGCAGTACGGTTATCAGAAAAGCAGAAGTACAAACGATGCAATTACTACCTTGATTGAAGACATAGTACTGCAACTAAACAGCAAAAAAAAAGTGGCAGGTTTATTCCTTGACCTAAGTTCTGCGTTAGATACCGTTGACCACGGAATCCTGCTTGCAAAATTGGAACATTATGGTATTAGGGGTACAATGTTGAATCTTTTTAAGTCTTACCTTACGAATAGGAAACAGTTCGTCGAAGTAAAGTGGGTTCAAGACAACAAAGAAAGTGTACACCGATCTAGGACAGCCAAACTGGAAATAGGTGTTCCACAAGGATCCATACTAGGTCCAATCTTCTTTATAATTTTTATAAATGATTTAGTTGCGTTCATAAGGACCTCGGCGCCCAGCGCAAAACTTGTGATTTTTGCCGATGACACCAACGCCATTATATCAGCAGAGAACATGGTACTACTGAACAAGAGAGTCAGTCATGCTCTGGAAGCCCTTAATACTTGGTTTAGCATAAACAATCTGAAACTAAACTGTAGTAAGACCAATGCGATACTTTTGAGAACCACCTCGAGAAACAAAGATTATCTGCAAATTTAAGCTAATGGTGTAAACATCAACCAAGTGGACTCAGTCAAAGGACGATGCCCATTTCTGCCCCACCTGTTATTAAAATATACAGAGACATCATTAAGTAGGCATTCGTAATTAATTCGACTTTGATTTTTGGGATAATTGTAGGATTAATTAAAGCTTGCGTTTATTATTCACTGATAAAACGTGATTAATGCATTTCCGATTTACAAATAATGGTGACATATTTAAACATATTGCTCCTAGCGGTGAGTAGCAGGCAACTGTATCTGTCAGTTATGCTATGTAATGCTGTCTCCAAATATTCGCCTTGACTGTTTTTAACGCGACCAGAAACAATTAACAAGTAGGCATGCTTAATTATTTTTCCATAGATTTTTGGGATAACTGTAAGATTCATTAAACCATGCGTTTATTATTCACTGATAAAACGTAATTAATGCGTTTCCGGTTTACAATGATGGTGACATATTTAAACATAGTGCCCCTAGCGGTGAGTAGCAGGCAACTTTATATGTCAGTTATGCCATGTAATGCAGCCTCCACTTATTCGTTGTAAAAGTAAGAATAACTACTCATTAAGTCTGAATCGTGGACGACCAGGCCAAGGTTCCACTCAGGGCTACATAGCCTCAGATCATGATGATGATGATCCAATCACCTTTCTTGTATAGAAAATACTTCTATAAAAGTATTCCAAGAAATTAATTGGTTAATGTCATTATTAGACACGCCGTCGGAAAAAAATTAGCACAGTCTGTTTAGCATATGCGCCTAGCTAAGTAATTACAAGGCGTAATTTTCCAATCAAAAAATATAGGAAGCTACCTGGTTTAAATCAAAAATAAGAAATATATACTAAATCTACGTCCAAAGGACTTTTAAATAATATATACGTTAACTTTGCACTTGGCAATTTTTGGTGGGGCACGCGTCCATACTAATTTGGTCATCGTCTTTTCTTGGCGTCTGGATAGACTCGAGTCTAAACTGGAAGGACGAACTGTCCTCGCTAGTAAAGTCTATTAGCTCGGCTTGCTATGCACTAAGAAGTCTAAGAGAGGAGGTCACCATAATTCAGCTAAAAATGGTGTATTACGCTTTGGTTGAATCTAAAATAAGGTACAGCATCAAGTTCTGGGGTAATAGCTACCGTTACAATATCCAGTCTGCATTTGTGTACCAGAAAAGAGCAATCAGAACCATGGCCAGAATTCCTCAGACTACTTCGTGCAAAACTTATTTTTTGGAGTATGAAATCCTTACTGTTCCTAGTTTATATGTTCTTATAGTCCTTAGTGACCTGATAAAAAACCTGAATCGTATCGAAACATTAGAGGAGAGACAAATACGCCTGACAACCAGAAGGATGGACTTACCTCAAACTATATTCACCAAACTCAATATTGTCAAGCACTCCTCGGGCTATCAGGCAATTACCCTCTTTAATAAGTTGCCTGTTGAGTTTAAGTCCATTACGAGTTTACATATGTTTAAAAGAAATCTCAAGGCTTTTTTGCTAAGGAAGTGTCTCTATTCGGTAGACGAACTTTATCTGAATGACGTTCAGTAATTGAGTTGGTTATAAAGTTTGCGTAGTTATTTAAATTAAGTACTATTATTAAATTGACGGGAACCTGGTATAAATGACACATTCTATTTTATTGTTATAATTATATTGTATACATCCAATTTAATTATGTATTAGGAATTATCTGCATTAAATTAACTTGACAGGAATCAAATTTTAATGGTAATTATTGTTGTATTCTTCTTTTTATTTCTTTATGTTGTCATAGTTTAGTATGGTAATTATATTTGACATCAGGTAATTTTAATTCAACTGTATGTAAGAATAATAATAGTAATTGTGTATAACATCATATTCATTATTTAAATTTGGCAACAATGAAATTGTATACTTATGTACGGAATCGAATATGTAATTGTAAAATTGTAACTGTGCCTCACCCTACTTAATCATTTCAAACACAATGTATATTGTTCAATGAATAAATGACTTATGACTTATGACTTATCTTACGGTGTCACCCTAAAAATGAATTTGACGCAAATTTATAAACAATTATCAATTATTTAGGCGGACGGGCCGCGGCGCAACGGTGCCGGGGTCCGGCGCGCCGACGGGCGGCGGCAAACACAATACCAATTTGTTTTTGCCATTGCCAAATATTTTTCAAAGCTTTATCTCTTTAGGAGTAACGTCTAAATTCGACCTATTCGAATTTGCAAGAACGTCAGACGGCGGTGGCGACCAAAATATCAATTTGTTTTTGCCGTTGGTAAAAAAATTTCTAAGCTTTATCTCTTTAGGAATAACGCCCAAATTCGAACTATTCGATTTTTCTCAATAGCAAAACGGTGAAAGACGCGTTGGTATTATTACAAATTTATTTGCAGAATATGCTATTGCAAAAAGTGTTTAACGGCTTTATACTCTTACGAATAGCGTTCAGTTTTGAATGAAGTCGAATCGGCTAGCAGCAAAAGGTGACCTCCTTCACATCTGAGGTCACAAAACTCTGTCGCGTATTTAACAATTTTTCCCCATCCCAAAAAGTGCTCAGCGCCGCTAAAGAAGTTTTCACTTCAAAAATATTTGAATCGATTTGAAAAAATCATATTAACTTACAACGAAGTCAGATACGCCGAATTTAGATTATGATTAACGCTGAAGTGACAGTGAACGCCTTTCATTCGATAATGGACCTTGTATCAACACACGTAAACTCGACTGATTATTGTCCAAATTAACCCAGTCACTGCCGTGGCCGTCCATCGGCGTATTTGGTGACCTTAATACAATGCCGCGGACGCCGATGGGCGTCAATTTAGCTTTATTTGGATGTGACTTACGCCCTGTGTACAGGAGCGTCGACTTCACGGCCAAAGTACATATCTGGCGCTCGGCAATGAATAAGAGTTTTGAAGTATGCGTGCGTCATGTATTGTCTGGTCTGGGTGCGATGTAATCAGAGAATGTTGCATTTGTGCGCAGTTTTTTTAGATTGTTACCTCGTTCCCGACTGACTTCGGTTCGGACGGCGTGCCAGGAACCCGCGTAGTCGCTATCCGCTACATATGGGGAACACCCCCGCCTACGCCGTAGTCGCTATCCGATTTGATACATACGGAGAAAAACCCTGGGATCGGCTACTAGCGTAGCGATTCTTGGCAGTGAATGTGTTATGCTCTGAGTGTATTTGCCAATAAAAAGTGCGAAACGATCTCCTGGAATACCCATTTACATGATGCAGTTACTAGAGGGTGAGGTCCTGTACACACCTTGTCCTTCTTGGGCTGGTTCTTCTTGTCGGGCGCCGACTTGATGGTGATGGCCGGCTCCTTGAGCAGCGGACCGCCCGCCAGGCTCTCTGCAAACAAACACATATTAGGGGACAATCTTACACAGATCGGACTAGCCCCATAGTAAGCTCAATAAGGTTTATGTTACGGGTGCTAGACGACTACATTCAATACATACAAAACATCCATGACTCGACAAATACTCATGCTCACAAAATTTGCCCTTACCGGGATTCGAACCCAGGACAGTCAGATTCGTAGATAGGCATAGCAGGGAAATAGTAGACAGCGATGCGACCAGACTCCAAGCATTCACTTCCACTGAATAGAATCAGTTAGAACGACGCACTAGTAGCGAGCGCGGGCCACTCCCGCAGCTTGTGCCTCGGACGCGGCCACTAACGCTCGGTGCTATACATTATACAATACAATAGTACATTGTTTAACAAGGGGCGTAAGTGGAATATTGCGAACAAGACTCTATCAGAAGCCCGACGCCGAAGGCAGAGGGCTTTTGATGACTCGAGTTTGCAATGTTCTTACGCCCGTGTTATACACAATGTTTTTCATCACATTTGCGAGGAAACAAATACATTTTAGATGAAATGAATACAAATCGTAATAAAAACTGCAACATGTCAGTCGTCCATTTTGTTGAATTTGACGTGAGGCGCCTATGGCAAAGACCCTTCGGTGTACAGCCACGATTTGCAAACACTTAAAAACATTTTACATAGACACTAAATAACTACATATTCAATCTGTAAATAATTCAGTTAAACATGTTTAAGTAGTCTTTTAAGTTTAAATTTATTTATAAATACATTTTCAGACATAGTATTTGATATAAAACCTCTTTGCTTTGTAACTGCCGCATGAGTGACAGATACAATTTAAGAAAAAAGCCATTACGCCCGTGGGCGTAACACAGGCTATTACAGCTCTGTATGTCTGCGAATTATGAAGCCCTTTTCGAGCAAGTGTGATGAAATAGTACATTACTTAGCAAGGCCTGTAAAAGAAAGAAAGCCCGAAATCGCAGGTATTTAAGACCCGAGCCGCAGGCGAGGGTTGTAAATATGCGATAGAGAGCTGCTGCTGCAGCGGCGGCGGCGCGGGCTGCTTGGGCAGGCGGTTGGCGGAGGCGGTGAACATGGAAGAGAGAGTAGGAGTCGCACTCACTCTGCGAGGGCTGCGGCAGCAGCAGCGGCGGCGGCGCGGGCTGCTTGGGCAGGCGGTTGGCGGAGGCGGTGAACATGGAAGAGAGAGTAGGAGTCGCACTCACTCTGCGAGGGCTGCGGCAGCAGCAGCGGCGGCGGCGCGGGCTGCTTGGGCAGGCGGTTGGCGGAGGCGGTGAACATGGAAGAGAGAGTAGGAGTCGCACTCACTCTGCGAGGGCTGCGGCAGCAGCAGCGGCGGCGGCGCGGGCTGCTTGGGCAGGCGGTTGGCGGAGGCGGTGAACATGGAAGAGAGAGTAGGAGTCGCACTCACTCTGCGAGGGCTGCGGCAGCAGCAGCGGCGGCGGCGCGGGCTGCTTGGGCAGGCGGTTGGCGGAGGCGGTGAACATGGAAGAGAGAGTAGGAGTCGCACTAACTCTGCGAGGGCTGCGGCAGCAGCAGCGGCGGCGGCGCGGGCTGCTTGGGCAGGCGGTTGGCGGAGGCGGTGAACATGGAAGAGAGAGTAGGAGTCGCACTCACTCTGCGAGGGCTGCGGCAGCAGCAGCGGCGGCGGCGCGGGCTGCTTGGGCAGGCGGTTGGCGGAGGCGGTGAACATGGAAGAGAGAGTAGGAGTCGCACTCACTCTGCGAGGGCTGCGGCAGCAGCAGCGGCGGCGGCGCGGGCTGCTTGGGCAGGCGGTTGGCGGAGGCGGTGAACATGAGGCTGTAGGCGGCCGGTCGCATCTGCACGTCCTCCAGCGCGCCGCCCGCCGCCAGTCTCGTCTTGTGCAGCCGCGGCGCCTCCTGGCACGGAATAGACAATACAGAATTCATTATAAAACGGCGACTACCTTCGAACATACTTCATAAATGGATCGAAGATGCTCTGTGAAAGCCTAGTCATGATATAATGTAAAGTTGAGTAGAGGTTCTTGTGACCGACCTTGCCGTTGCCCTGCGCGTCGCGCGCGCCGCCCTGGTGCTTGTAGTTGTGCTGCGGGCGGCCGTGGTGCGAGTAGTAGCCCTGGGGCGCGGAAGGCGCGGAGCGCTGCCGGAAGCCGTCACGCTGCGGGAAGCCGTTCCCGAACATCTTGTCGGGCGGCGGCACCAGCGCGCCGGCCGGCTGCATGGCCAGCCCCGCCAGCACGTCGTCCAGCGGCCGCGAGCGCATGCCGCCACGGAACAGCGAGTCGCGCTGGTCGTTGCGGTCGTTGCGCCGCGGCGGCGACGCGTCGTGCCGCAGCTGCTGGATGGGCACCGGGCCCTCGTGGCTGGAGGCCGCGCGCGGCACCCAGCCGCCGCGCCGCAGCTCCACCACGTCGCGCAACATGAACCGGATGCGCGGCTGCAGCTCCCGCGACCCCGACAGCGTCTCGATGCGCGCGAAGTACTGGTCCATGAGGCCGCGGCCGCGCTCCGAGTCCAGCACGCGGCCGCACGTGCGCACCAGCTGCGCCAGGCACTCGAGGTCCTCGTGGTGGTCGGCGGCGGCGCGCCGCGCGAGCAGGTTCTGGATGCAGCGATGCAGGATGGACTCTGCCAGGATCTCGAGCTTGCCGAGCTCGCCGATGAACTTGATGTTGCCGAGCATCTTGCACTTGGCGAGGTGGCGGCGCTCCTCCTCCTCGGGCGCAAGCGCGCGCTCCTCGAAGGCGGCGAAGGCCTGCGCGCGGTTCTCGAACTCGGCGCGGCACTTGTTGAGTAGGAGCAGCCGGAAGGTGCACGGCTGCCCGGGCGGCTCCAGGTTTGGAGCCTCCTCGGACAGCCGCTTGCACAGCTGCGCGTACATGGACGAGTACTTAGGTTCGTCCAGAGCCTTCTCGAAGATCAGCAGGATCACGCCCTTGAGGACCTTGTCAGAGTCCAGTTCCAGCGCGAGCAGGTCATCGCTCAGCTTTTGGAACTTTTCCGGTGTGAGCTTGTTGAGGATACCGCGGACCTGCAACACGACCGCGCAACGTTATCGTCCAATCTTCCAAACACATTCGTAGCTTATCGGTGCCCGATTGCGGTGACCCCTCGCGATAATAGAACAACAGTAGATAGTCGTTTACCTTTCGGAATATGTTGTCGAATTTGGCATCTCCGTCGGGCACATCGTGTTCCCTGAGAGTGGAGGGCGGGACCCAGCGGCGCCTGTGAGGGGGGACGGGCGTCCTCCCCGAGGCTCGCAGCACGGGCCCCGGCTGCCGCGCGCCGTCCGTCTTGTCGGCCGTGTGTCCGCGCGCTCCGCCGCCGCACCCAAGTCCGCTCTGCACAACTCTCGCGACCGGCTACCCGACACGCCTCCGCGATCTGCCTGCACATACCACATATTCTCACATCAATAACGAGCGACAGACATGATACGACAATACGTACTAATTATATATACGGTAGGTGACGATGATTGTAGTCAATTGAAAGCCCTGATTGCGCCTACCACCTGCTATAAATTTCAATGTTTATCACATTTGAGGTATACACAACTTTATAGTTAATATTTGCATCACATGATATTTATACAGAAATGATACAGTCAGCATCATAGTTAGTAGCAGCCAAATATATCGTAACACTTCCTTATTCCTATAGTCATAAAGACGTGTTCCGATATATTTGGCTACTTTGGCTGCTACTAACTATGTGACGCTGACTATACAACTAAGGAACACGCCCGAATACGGTGTCAATAGAGTTAGTAGGTATTGAGATATCTTTTAAGTGTAATCGGCAGTAGCCGTAGTAGTAGGGGTAAGGAACCATCGTGCAATTACACCTATTATTACCTTTTGTTTGAACAGCTGCTCGATCGATTGTTCTTAGCTATGAGTCATTGTCTCGGGGGTTGCTTTAGGTAATTTATGAAACTTATTTAGGTAGTTGTTGTTGCGATATACCTCATTCAGAGTTAACGTCGAAGATGTGTAGGTACCTATTCATTTTTCGTATTAATTATTAGGTGAAAAATATAAACTTTGCTTTGAAGTACAGTCAGCGTCACATAGATCTGTACTCTTCAGGGTGTTCAAAAATATCTGAACATGCGTGATGCTTTACTTTACTTACACATGTGCATGCATGCTTTACATGGCGATGGCGTTGCAGCTAGGCCTACCGTTGTCCGGTAACTGCATCGTGGCAGGTATTGGTAGCGCCTCTACTCTACCTGCCAAGTTAGCGGGCCTGGGATTCGGCAAATCTAAATCTTCGTGTTGTGCTGAATATTTTATACGTATAGATAAATGTTTAATACCTACACACTGGATGAAACGGAAAAACTGCTTTCTAACAAACGATAGGTGATTGTAGCGTGACGCATCAAAAGCTGTTTTCATTTCACAACTATTTGCAATATGTAATGTAGGTACTTATCATTTTATTAGGTAACTAGCTTCTGCCCGCGACTCCGTCCGCGTGGAACGCGTTTATATCGCAGCTCCATACAAACTTTCACCCCCTTAGGGGATGATTTCGAGGATAAAAACTATCCTATGTCCTTCCCCGGGACTTAAACTATCTCGATACCAAATTTCATCGCAATCGGTTCAGCGGTTTAAGCGTGAAGAGGTAACAGACAGACAGACAGACAGACACACTTTCGCATTTATAATATTAGTATGGAGTATGGATGTCGACTGTTGACGTCTGTAAACATGCACTTTAAATGCTACAGTCGTACATATACGAGGGGCGGCTGAAAAGTAATCTCCTTAGTTAAAAAAATATGCGAAAATGATACTGGCTGAAATGCATTCTTGTTCTTTGGTTATTCTTTTTTTGAATTATTTGACGTTCATTTGTTTTTTCCGTTCCATTTTTCTACAATTCTCGAATGTTTGCGACATATCGGTTGAAAAAATGAATATCGCTAAAATTGAACATCGTGCAGTGATTAAATTTCTAACAAAAGAAGGAAATACTCCCTCACAGATCCGAGAACGTATGATGTGTGTGTTGGGTAGTTCGTGCCCTTCCGAATTTACTATAAAGTTTTGGTCTAAACAATTTAAACTCGGTCGTGAGAGCTTGGAAGATGACGCTCGTAGTGGAAGGCCGGTTTCTGCCGTTACAAACGAAAATGTAGCCAAAGTTAAAAAAATAATTTTAGAAGACCGACGAGTGAAGCAGTGGGAGATTGCTAGAGATGTGGGCATCAGTAAAGAAAGAGTCAATGAGATAATTCATGTGCATCTGAATATGTCCAAGGTGAGTGCACGTTGGGTCCCCAGAATGTTAACGGCGTTTGACAAGGACCGACGTGTCAAATGTTGTGAGGAGTTTTTGGAAATGAGTCGAGGTAATGAGGAAGAAATTGTTTCTAAAATGGTGACGTGTGATGAGACCTGGATTCGACAGTGGGACCCCGAAAGCAAACAAGAGTCTTTGCAGTGGAAATTCAAGGATGAGAAGCCTCCTCGGAAGTTTAAGGTCAGGCCGTCGGCAGGCAAACTTATGGCTACCGTATTTTGGGATACAGAAGGAATTTTACTAATAGATTATTTACCAAAAAAAAGGACAATGAATGCTGAATATTATTCCAGCTTACTGCATCAGTTACGAGACGCGATAAAAGAAAAGAGGAGGGGTAAACTTAGCAAAGGGATCCTGATTTTACACGATAATGCACCTGTGCATACCGCCCGCACAACAATGCTTACCATGAAGGAATTAGGGTTCGATGCCGTTAACCATCCACCTTACAGTCCAGACCTAGCCCCATGCGACTATTTTTTATTTAGACACCTCAAAAAAGATCTCCGAGGAAGACGATTTCTGACCGATGACGAAATGAAGGCTGCAGTTAGTGACTTTTTTGACGAGAAACCGAAAGATTTTTTTTTTCATGGGTTAATGTCAATATTTGACAAATGTAATAAGTGTATTTCACTAGCAGGGGACTATATTGAAAAATAAAAAAAATACATACATGACAGTCTTTTGTTTCATACTTAGGTAGATTTCTTTTCAGCCGTCCCTCGTATACACTAGGTAATAAGAGAAAAAGGTATCTTTATAGTATTCGTTTCTATAAGTTTGTAATTAATTAATCTACGGAACTACACATCCGATAAAAAACCTTTCACTAGTTTATAGAGTGGACCTTAGTGATGGACTAACTGGGTCATTGTCAGATTTAGGTTCGCGTCTTTTCGGTGGACATTGCCAAAGTTAAGGGTTAAAGCCTAATTTTTGGTTGAACTTTGAATCCGCATAAACGGCGTCGCCTTTTCTATAATTATATGCGATAAAAACATATTATATATAAACATAAGCCCTTAACTATTTGCCCACCGAAAAGACGATTTTTGTTTTACTGACTGACAATGACCCAACTACTACTGCGTTCTTTGTAATACGCCGCCCGTACAATATCGAGGGCTTCATGCTAAAGGGGCGTATAAGCAATAATAGGGTTCTTGCTTATACGCCCCTTTAGCATGAAGCCCTCGATATACAGAAACGTTCCACACGGCTCGGACCCCGGTGCCGACCTCTCGACGCCTTTGTCATGTTCTCGGAAGTTTCGCTATTGTTGGGGTAATGACATGATATTATAATTAGGGTAAATCCGCTTTCACATGGCAAGCATCGTCTGTTTTAGGGTAAATGCACATTATTAAAAAACCTGGAAGGGTGGAAGAATGCCGGAGAGCGCCCTTTGTTCGGGGACGAGCTGATGGACTGACCACGTGCAATCCTAAGGCACCAACCACCAGAAGTACTCATCATAGTATTCACGTTTACCGGCAGTTCACCTCACGATAACCAGTATAAGTCCGAACTCTGATCACATAATAAATAATTCTGATTACGCAGTTGTACGAAGCTGCGCTGAGCCGTGGAAGATCACCTACCCGGTGAAACTTGCAGACGTCTATCCTCGTGTAGTCACGACCCTCAGTCATGAGGACGCGACCTAAAACAAGTTGTACGAATATCAGGGGTCAAGTTATATTAGCGGCTGTTGTAAGACGAGTTGAGACGTGAATCAGCTAGGGGGACACCGGCTTCCCCGTGAAAATAGCGCGTGCGCGTGACACTAAAGTTAGTTGAGGACACGTGTTTCTGTTTATTATATACTTGCTAGTTGCTGCACTCCCGGCTCTGCCCGCGTATCACGTACAAAGCTAGGAAAGCCGGGGAGTAAAACATAGCCCGAGTGTATACGGAAGGTTCATCTATCTATATATTATAAAGAAAAAGTGTGTGAGATTGTAGCTTTGTAAGTTAGCATGTTTTGGGTAATCTGATGGGAGCTTATGCGATGTAGAACATTCTTCCAGCTGCGTGTGGAACACACTTCCTGGATGGTTATACGCTATACCATGTATTTGCCTGCGTTATTTGCAATACGCGGGCGAAGCCGCGCAGGCAGGTGGTTCTATTCTATATAATAGTAAAGGATTTATCGAAATCGGGTGAGTAGTTGCAATGATTACAACCAGTTACATTTCACAGACATTGCCTTTTATTATTAGCAGGTAGGTATGTAGATATATTAATTAGGGTGGTCCTTAAGAGTCCTTACGCCCACATAAGCAGAAGCGTATTTTGCAAAATGCTTCCTTTTTCATTCAAGATTACGACGTAACTATTAGTATTTATTCAAAGACTGATAACGTAATTAAATAATCATTTCTTAACCTCTTAATATTTTTTTAAATAAAAAAGTTCGGCGCGCGGCCGGCGTCTATGCAGCGTGATTTATACGTCTTTTAAAAAAATATATATTTAAGGCATCGCAGTTCTTATAGTTATGATTATTTTTTTATGGGTTAACATAAAGTTATATTTTGCTATCATATTATTTTTACACATTTTTTATTAAAAATATAATGTAATCCTGTTTTCACCAAAAAAATTAAGCAAACTCGGAAGGTATTTTATCAACTTTTTATAATGAATCTTTGAGTTTCAATCATGTCAGCCCCTCGTAAAAGATTTGGTGATGTGAATTGTAATCATTCATGTACCTAATGATTCTTGTTTACTGCAAAATTGAGAACCGAAACGACACCTCTCACTGCAAAATTTGAAAAAGACTCCCAATAAAACTCATTTATATTTAGGGTTTAGAAACAGAAAATGAAAATTTGAACCATGTTAGCCCCTAGTTTAAGAAATAATTATTTAAGTACGTTATCAGTCTTTGAATAAATACTAGTTACGTCGTAATCTTGAATGAAAAAGCAAGCATTTTGCGAAATTCGCTCGTTTTAGGCGTAAGGACCCTTAAAAACCTTTTTTGATATATTTAAAAAAAACTGCCTTCCTTAAAGAAAAGGACGTAAGTGCCATTAGATTTCAGTAACAATACGACCTTTTTAATAGGCACGGAATCTTTCGTTGTGCGTGGTCCGACACGCACTTGGCCGCTTATTTTTACCTACATTTGATGATAGGAAATGAATAATCTTGAATACATAAAAAAAAAATCACTAATTTTCAGTCATTAATTCAAAAATGAATTTTATTGTGCTAATATGCTGAAAAATTTAAATTTAATTTAAAATAAGCGTCGAACATTTAGTGAACGAATTTCGTGTTTTCTGGATTGTTTATTTCTTGTTATCAAATGTAGCTCAAAAAAAGTAGAAGTGTTAAAAAATTAAAAAAACTTAGTATGAAGAAAGTAAATGCAAGCCTTGGAAAGTATAAAAATTCGGTCGCGACCCCTAAATTTTATACAAAAAAAAAGCATACGTAATTTTTTCAAGTATCAGAACAATATAGAGGGCTCAATGAAATTTCAACATTTCGATTTTTAAGGACCACCCTAATATTAATATACCTAGGTGATTTATTACAGAAAAGTACTAACAATAACATTATTGCTCACCAAACTGAGTTTAGCTTTATTCAAACGCAGAGATATACCTATACACTTGTGACTACACTACCTACATAAATCATTTTTAGAAAACCGCTTCACATTTTATCACTTTTCATGAGATAAGTGTTAGAGCTAGCTACACCTACACTTGCAACGCCTACGGTGCAGTGCAGTGGATTCAGTGAATTTCCTTTGTGTAGGTAGTAGGCAGCAGGCAGTATAATGGTCGTTGCCCACCGGTCCGCCTGCTCGCCGCGGCGCGCCGACCCGACCGCCACGCGTAGTCGGTCGATAAACAACTCAATACACCGGCCCGGCCGAGTAAATATGTGCGACCATTCACATCACATTTACGTAAGAACACTTACTAAATATAACTTAAATGTAACGTCATACCGAGAGAACGAAACTAGATAGGTTTTCCACTGCCTGTAATTGTCTAGGATTCTGTCTCAGACGTGCACTTTACAGAAATCCTAAATGGCGAACAATCCGGACGGGGAGCTGACTCCACTCCACTCTCGCTTGGCGTTGAGTTCGAGTGTGTCTGCACAAGCGCCGGGCCGGTGCGCTCACTTCGCGCCCGTTCGCAAACTAGTTTCGGATTTAAGATATGTCAGCGCCCTCGGCGCGTCTCGCGAATGTATTGAGGCCCGGCGGCTGGGAGCTGGGACAGACGGTCGGGTCGACGCAGGTGAGCAGCGGTCGACGCCCGCGCCGGCACAGCTGACTGTTACACCCGCCACCCCGTCTGCTACCCTTGGATTAGGACCTACTAGGACTTCAAAAATGAAGCAGTTTAGTGATATAGTATCGATTGGCGGACGCGCGCTGTCGCTACGCAGAGGTGAATTTGGACGCTTGTCAGCGCTCGGGCGCGGCGGTCGATGTGTCGCGGGGTCGGCGGCCGTGGGGACCTTGGCGCGGCCGCTGCAAGGTCGCCGCCACGTCGCCCGCAGCCGTCTATCATCCAACTCGATTCTTCAACGCGCGGCCGGCCGGCATGGGGCTCGCCGCACCGCAGTAGCTCGCGAGCGCAGGGTATTGACATATCGGCGCAAACTATGCGGTATCGTGTCAGCGACCCCCGCTCGAACGGCTCGAATGACGCGGAGCATCCCCAGCGAGGGTCGGGTCCCGGCCGGAGCCGCGGCCGCGCCGTACGGCCGGTCGTCGACCCCGCGCCCCCGCCCCGCCCGCGCTTCGGGCCCCGCGCACAGTGATATTCGTTAATCGCTCATCGCCCCGTCCCGACAGATTTTTTTAATATGAAAAATGATATAGGTACAATACCTATATCGCACACAATTAATAGATTTCGTTAAGGAATAAGTCCATGTGAACTCGTAACCATATTATTTTCTATTGGTTGCGTTAACTTAGAAGTGTGATTTTTTTACAGCTCCAAGGGATTGTTATCACAGTATTTGATATTTATTCCAACTAGATACTTCCACGCGTTCTTGAGAAAAAAGGTCTCGGCAGGGTTGTTTTTTTCTAAAAAAATATCGTTTGTTAGTTGAGCTAAGTTGTGTCAAGTTGCCCCTAGGTTTAAATGAAACTCGTTGAGACATAATGAATGGCTGAGAATGATGAGACGATGTTAGAGAGACAAGTTGACCGGTGCTCGCACGCGCCGCCGCGCCGCCGCGGAGCGGAGCCCCGCACTGGCGGACGCTCTCTACAAATTCTTTACTTAATTTGATTGAAGATGATCTTTTGGTTGAACGCTTGTTTCGCGGTTGACTCGCTTTTTAACCACCTAAGAAAACAGGACATACAGATATACGATTAATATGTGTATCAGTGTGTCTGTCTATGGACTCTATGGCATCGTAGGTTACAGAACGATGAACCGATTAGAGTGCAGTTGTTTTTAATCGTAAGTCTTGTCCGTCCAGACGGGTCTTAGCTATTTTTGATTTGATGTCTCGGCGGCGTATTTATGGTTAATGCGGAATAATAGTATTAACAGGCCTAGCCATAGGACAAACGCAGTTTGTCTATGGTAATTGGTAACCTCCTGTGGACGTCTAGCAAGGGCTATACAGCGCATCGCACACTGACGTTTCATATATACGTTCCGTTTTACGTAGTAACAACATAATTTCATTGATCGCACACCGTTATACGAATTTAAATATTACAATATCTTGCTAACATGACGAAAGAAGTAATCCCGTTGCAAAATATGAACTGTTTTTAACCCCCGACGCAGAGAGGGGTGTTATAAGTTTAACGTGCCTGTCTGTGTATCTGTCTGTGGTATCGTAGCTCCCAAACGGATGGACCGATTTGAATACGGTTTTTTTGTTTCATAGATAATTTTATCCCGAGTGTTCTTAGCCATGTTTCATGAAAATCTGTTCAACCGTTTTTGAGATATTGGACTTTGAAATGAAAATATCCGGGGTTTTTCAACTTTTCTAATGTAAAAACTTATCCTGTGTTCAATTTTTTTTTAGTTAATTCTGACCTGATTTCCCGGGCTATTGTATTATTTATCATCATTCATCATATCATATTATTATTTCCAAAATTTGATGATCATTTCGATAAGAAACATAGAAACTAAAATAGTTATCATTTTGGGTGTTCAGTTAGGTATGTGGTGTGCTGGTGTGGTACATACGATAGATTTAAATTTCTTTATTTCATAAAAAAATAATACATTATAAGTTAACTTTAAGCTAATTACAACAACCCTACACAACAACCCTGTCTCACTCAATAATTGACTGTTGCAAAAAAATCATAGCTGACGTCATCATCACTTAGGCGGTGGACCTTCTCTACATTTAGGTAGGTACTTTTATTATTCTGTGCTATTGATTCAGTTCCTTATATTGACTTAAAAGTTAATTCGGAAATAAATAAATATATACTATTAGATATAGATAGATATATACTTTGGAGTGTGGTAGGTAAATACATAATAAAATTAAAAATCGGAATGCAAACATAAGATATGTGCACGCAGTAGGATTCAATTTTGAACGAGTTAATATTTAAAGTCGAGCTTACACCATACCAGACACTAACCAAAAAGGGACAAAAATGTCCCCAACCCTTTTACCCTTCGCGAAATGTTAGGGGAGTTGAAGGGAGTTATGTTAGTATTTTTTAGTATGGCAGCATACTAATGCATAATGCTGCCATACTAAAGTTACTCTGCAGGTGCAGAGCCACCGCACGCCGCTGTATGCCATCGGGCCGACACTACGACAGCGGAGAAAGTGAACGGTAAATCTGGTAACATTAGCAAACCAGCTATCACCGGACCGAATCATCATTTGAGATATCGTGAAAGCAGTGCTATAAAAAATGACAAGAATTTTGTACCGTCGAAGAGATTTTACAATACCTATCAAATACAAAAAAAAAGATGACATTCTACTGAGTGGCTTTATTCCGTCCCAACCGTCAGCTGACGGGACGGTGTCGTCGGTGATACCTACAAAACTGCAAATCATTCTCAAGGACATGGTACGCTTAGCTGCCTCACGGCTGGCAATGGTGCCACGAAGCCAGACTCCCCGACGACTATGAGATCACAAAACTAGCTCAATTCACAGCTCCTTCCCAATTCCGTTCACACTGGATTTCAAGACAAATGGAATATTTACAATTCGTCACTATTTCAGTTTCATTGTCACTATGTATAAAAGGCCGAGCGTGATCTGCCGTATAAACTGACGTGTTATAAATATACCCAGTAGAAGAACATAGATACACTTTAATTGACAACAAACGACGTGATTCGGTAATGAGAGTTGTAAACAGGGTGCCTTGACGTCGTCAGCTGGCCTGTTATTCTTTACGCGCTCGTGCGCCTCACCCCACCCCTCACGCCTAACGAAACTAGACCTCTACCTACGCTTAGTTACTACGAATCGCGGCGTCAAGATATATTTGTGGGTGAGCGTTGAGGTGAGCTAAAAACTAGTTACATAATAGCGGGACTGAGCGCCGCGCCAGATGCACGCCTCGCGAACTCCGAACACAACACGGTGACTTGGTCCTTATCTCCTTGTGATAAAGTTTACTAATTATCAGTTAAAACATGTCGAGCATTGGCCGTGACACTGCCCCGACGACATTTTTTATTCATCCATAATTTTTTACCGAAAAAACTAGGTAAGTAAGCTTAACTAATTATCACATTTGCAAGTAAATTCTATTACTATAGGTACCTAAAGTTATGTTTTTATGAGAACGATTGAATTCTGATGCTTTACAAAAACTATGCTTAAAATTTGGAATCTAGTTATATTAGTGAGCGAGTGCGACTGTGCAACCAAAGCAGGAAAAAATAACAAAGAAAACCATTTGCGGTCGTTTGTTAGAGAAAATATCTACGAAGGAGAACAACATTTTGCCGCAAACATATAATTCATATAAATATTAGGGGACAATCTTACACAAATCGACCTAGTCCCAAACTAAGCAAAGCTTGTACTGTGGGTACTAGACGACGATAAACATACTTAAATAGATAAATAAATACTTAAATACATAGAAAACATCTATTACTTAGGAACAAATATTCGTGCTCATCACACAAATAAATGCCCATACCGGGATTCGAATCCGGGACCTCTTGCTTCGTAGGCAGGGTCACTACCAACTATAGGCTAAAGCGGTTGTCGCATATGGTCCTATTATTATTATTATTATTTTTTTTTTTTATGATATAGGGGGCAAACGAGCAGACGGATCACCTGATGGTAAGCGATTACCGCCGCCCATGGACGTGCGTTGCCGGCCTTTAAGATGGGAGTACGCTCTTTTCTTGAAGGTTTGAAGGTCGTATCGGTCCGGAAATACCGCAGGCGACAATCCATTCCACAGTTTAGCTGTGCGAGGCAGGAAGTTTCTGGAGAAGCGCACAGTTGAGGACTGCCAACCATCTAAGTGGTGAGGATGGTAATGTTGTCGCGTTGGACGATGGCGAAAAGAAGCGGCAGGGATTAATCCGAACAATTCCTCGGAGCACTCCCCGTTATACATGCGATAGAAAATGCAGAGAGAGGCCACATCTCTACGCAGCGCCAAGGGGTCAAGCCGATCCGAAATATGCTCGCTGTCGACAATTCGAGTTGCTCGTCGTTGGATGCGATCCAGAGGGAGAAGCTGGTATTGGGGTGCCCCTGCCCATAGATGAGAACAGTATTCCATGTGTGGGCGGACCTGCGACTTATAAAGCTGCAGGCGGTGGGCCGGTGTGAAATACTGTCTCGATCTATTGAGCACACCGAGCTTTTTTGAGGCTAATTTGGTCTTACCCTCTAAATGGCCGCGGAACTGGACTTCACTCGAAATGTCGACGCCAAGGATTCCGATACTGGCTGCGGCAGTCAGGGGAGTGCTCTCAAAACAAGGTGACACGTCGAACTTTAACTTTTTTGCGGTAAAGCGCAAACCTGTGTCTTGGTAGGGTTAAAACGGACTAAGTTAAGTCGACCCCATTCAGAGATTTCACTTAGGGAAGTCTCAATTTCAGACACAAGTTTGTTCCGGTTCTCGATGACGATTTCCCGAGAGATATTGGTACGGCCGGTGTAAGAGGCATCACCTGTACTATCATCAGCATAACAATGAATTCCGCTGATTTGCAGCATGTCATTGATATGCATTAGGAATAGCGTGGGCGATAGCACACAACCTTGGGGGACACCAGCATTCACAGACATGGAGTCGGTGCATTCCCCGTCAACTACGACCTTAATGCTTCTGTCTGCTAGAAAGCTACTGACCCATACACATAATCTCTCGGGAAGCCCATAGGATGGTAGCTTCGAAAGAAGTGCTTTGTGCCAAACCCGATCAAAGGCCTTCGCTATATCCAAACTAACAGCCAATGCTTCACCCTTAGTCTCGATCGCCTGTGCCCAACGATGTGACAGGTAGACTAGAAGATCACCAGCCGAGCGGCCTCTACGGAAACCGTATTGTCGATCGCTAAGCAACTGGTGGCAAAAGCAATTTTCATTTTAGTTGTGTCCAATGCGCGCAGCGACGTAGACGCATTGATGACTAATTAATTAATTGCGGACATAGCGCGGCTCGGCCGCTGCTAATAGTTTTGAAACGATGAGTGAACCCGTCGTGAATAAGCTACTCACCTTTCTGCTGCGGGTACTGCGGGAAGATGAGTTGGACGCGGAGCAGGTCTGTTTGGCGAGCTTCAGTGCCGCCGACATCTGCGCAGCGAAGAAGGTGCTGTTCCAGTCCCTCGGGATCGCCGGCACATTCATACCTCACCGGAGAGGAGACGAAACCGGAGAAAAATCCCTTAAGGACATCGTTGGTGTTCTGAGGGAGCGTGAGAGCGACTTGCCTGAGTTCGTGGCGACGGAGGTCTCCAGATTGCCGTCCTGCATTCCAGAACATGTCGACGTGAGTGGCCTGCTGAAGGAAATCGTGGCTCTTAAGGCAGGCATGGCTGAAATTTTGGAAAAGTTTGACGTTTCGCAGGCTACGATTGCCGTGTTACGCAAAGAAATTATCGAATTGCGTAATAGTGCCCCGGAAACTCGGTCACCAGCGGGGTCAAATTTCAAGAGTAATGACCGGGCGTCAAGTGTCGACTCGGTCAGTTTGCATGTTGCTGACACTGCGCATGCCGTTGCACGGCCCGCGTGCCCCCTCCGCGCCGGGCCTCCCCCCGCCCCATCCTCAAAATCACGTCATCGCTATGCTGATGCCGTAGCTGGTCGGTCTGTCGCAGCCGACCGGAGAGACGCGCCCTCGAGAGCGCGTGAAGTTCGGGTTCCTCCAAAGGAGAAGCCCCCGCGCACCGATGTGGATAAGGAGGGTTTTACAACGGTGTCGAGGAAGCGCAAGCCGCGCAAGAGTCAGTGTGGTACTGCAGAACCGGTTGGTTCCGGTCTGCGGGTTGCCACACCGAGCAAGGCGCTATATATATCGCGCCTGCATTACACCGCCACGGCTGATGACGTGGTGGAGTACGTTCGTCAGAAGACCGGCTTCTCGCTGAGGGTATTCCAGCTGCGTTCGCGCCACTATGTGCACTTCAGCTCGTTTGTGGTGCGCGTGCCGCGGCCGCTGCAGGAGACCATCGCATGTGCTGACTTCTGGCCGAAGGGTGTCGTGTTTCGACGGTTCCGGGGCAACCTGCCGAATCCTACACCGGAGATGACGATGCAACGGGGCCACGCCGTTTCGTCGCCTAAATAGTATTATTTGTTGTTTTTAGTTTCGTGGCGCATTGGTTTTTACTGTAATGTCACGTAAATGTATTTTTCAATAAATAAATAAATATTATTAAAGACCGGCGCTGTTATATTAATTAACTATACCTTTGCCGTGGTAGGGGCGCAAGTGCCGAAATGTAATGAGGGCCTTAAATACCTCAAGGGGATGAAGATTGGAGTGAAGGATATAGAATCCTTTTAGCCATTAGCAGAGGTTTGGTGCAGGGAGGTCAGAGCGGCTCTCGTCTATCTCTATCTATCGTCTTGCCATTCGAGTGGGCAGTTTCGAGAGCAGGGAGTTGCATCCATCCTCCTTACCCGACCGGGTAGTGGTTACGGGTGGTCCCTTCCAGCACAGCACAGCAATGGTAAGCAACAGGTGCGGGCGCCCGTGGCATGGTGTCCAGTCAAGGGCACCAATATGTAATACACCACACAGTCTCAAAAATATTACACAGACCTTATTTCTGCAACAATAAGGTTGTAGTATACATATTTATGAAACTTTGAGTGAATACATATTGGTGCCCTTGACTGTACCTACATCGGTCCCTTCATCTAATAAGCTTGAATTCTTTTACTATTTTAGACATTAGCAGGCACTGTTTCTACACGAAACAAGACGTTAACATAAACGGTATCCAAACCGCCGCTAACTTGCTTTTAAATTAATTAATCTAGCTAAAAAAATAATCAGAACCTATTGGCATTATTCATAATCTTTCATCACATCACATCACATCACATCACAGCTAAAATACAGTTTCGTTTGTCTCTATCTGAATCTTTGACACTTGTGTTGTGTTTCTGAGAAAGAGACGATACAAATTTTAGGTAACATCGTTTTACGAATAAGGGGGTACAACTATTATACTACTATTAATAATAATGAGGTACCTATTATCTGTGAGCCTAAAGTTGTGGCTTTGTAAGTTTGTAAGTATTAGGGGGTAATTCTTTCACCAGCTATATAATGGACTTCCAGGATGGATAGAGGCTATATTGTATCCCGTGGCTCTGCCTAGGGTCTTTCTAATACGAGGGCGGAGCCAGCGTACCTAGGACATTATAAACTGGTCCATAGTACAGTATTAATCGAGTAGCAGGAGACGTTTATGCCTTATATCCTTGCCATGTACACGCTCACTATTGATTGATTTCAGTCTACGCGATGTCTAATCTAAACGACTACTTTCGCACCGAATATAATTGTCCACGGCAAGCGGGCCGGTGACGTGACCAGACGAAGCGCTGACGCTACAATGGCAAAGGAGGCCACGCGAAACAGACGGCTACGTCAAACTATATCGAAATAGCAGTCAATTAAATTAAATTAAATAGTGTTTTATTTCAGATTTTCATCCATACACAAATTTAAATTGCATTAAATAATATTAAGTTACTTAAAATAAAATCAATTAAAATGCAAACATGTCAATTTGATACATGTCCGTCTATAAATATAGAAATAATAAAGATACAGGTGCGTCATTAAGTGATGCCCGGTTGAGCCGTGTCCTGCAGCTAGCTTGGTTGCAGGCGAGGCGGGCTGCACGAGTGCACGGGCGGGGCGCGGGGCGCGCCGCGCGGGGCCGCGACCTACTTGCGCGGGGCCGCGCTCGATGGAGCGCCGGTACCATTGACCCACATCCGCGGCCCGCGCCCCGCTGAGCCGACGCAGCCTCTGCATCGCTGCACGGCGAGCCCTCACCGTATGACCCGCCCCACGATACCCATTACATTTTTTACCTTTATTCCAAAGATAAAAAATAGTCCTACTTTCTTACTTTACTTATTATGATTTAATATTATTTCTCAAAATGCCATGGTATATAAACATCGTGTGTAATTGATGTTTCGGGGAGGACTTTAGCTATCTAGGAAGCAGTTTCTAGTTACAAGGTCATTATCGAAGCAGATGTTTATGAGTAAATAAAGTATTATTATATTTTTGTATGTTTGTAATTAAAACAACTGCTGAACAGATTTGGATGAAATTTGCCAAACATTTATTGACAAACTTATAAACCAGTTTGTAAATTTCTCATCCTGATATCATCTAAAAAGATGAATTTGGAAGTGGGGAATTTAAAGAGAAGGTTCCTGTCTGCCTGTCACCTTTTCAAGCTTAATAAGCCAAGGAAGCAATTAAGATGAAGATAGTTCGAGCTTCAAGCCCAAATGGACTTAAGAGTAGAACAAATCTTATTTCCTCACCGTGTTGCTAAGCACAAGGACGGTTCACAAAGGAAGCATTAGCATACATATAAAAACAGGAAATACCTATGTATGTCTTTGCAACCAACACATGTTATTCAAATAGATGAATCATCATCATATCATCCGAAAGAAGTCCACTGCTGGATATAGGCCTCTCCCAAAAAGTGCCACAATAGCCGGTCCTGCGCAACCAGCATCCAGCGGACTCCCGCGACGATATACGAATTACTATACTTGAAACCATTGAAATCTAATGATGGTTTCAAGTTTGGCTTCCGCCCGCAACTTCGTCTGTGTGGACCCGGGATAAAAACTATTCTATATTTTAATCCAGGCTATAAACTATCTTCCTGCTAATCTACATCCAAATTGGTTAAGCCGTTTTTGCGTGATTGAGTAACAAACATCTAAACATCCAAACTTCGTGTTATTTGTGTTTAATATGTTATGAATGTTTCATTAAAAATATGTTGAAAAAAATCAGCCAATGTTGTACCCACCTGTTTCTTTTGCCACATACCACGTGATTTTCTGATTCTAGAGCATAAGTTGAATTATAGGTCACTGAGCAATGTCATGTCACAAGACATTATAAAGCATAGTCTTGACCTACAAACCCATTTGCAGCTTTGACTTGGCCATATGGGGCCACTTCAGCAAGATTTTACTTGTCATAATATTAACATTGATACAAGTTTATTGTGGTATTGAATTCACACATCCTTTGTTTTTAAAGAGTCTAGGTACATTCATTAGGCATGGAAATAAATATTTTTCATAAACTTTCAGTATCTAAAATGCTGCATTAAAATTTTCCACATACAAAACAAGGCCACCATTAAATTATCTGCTTAAAATGTTTAACTTAACTTTGTATTGGCTATATAGGTAGCCTGCATAGATCATCCAGAAATAAAAAATTTCAGCATTTGTAATATAATTATCTTTTAGTAAGATAATTGTGTTCTGATGATGGATTTCATTGCTTTGCCATTACATGGATGATTGTCAACTTGGTTACAGACAACTGGACTGGAGTCCAACAACAGCAAGGCATTAGTAAGTTTGCTAGGAAAAAATCTTCCCATAGTGATTATTCCCCAAATAAGTTAGTGAAAAGCAGATATTGATGTCAGTCTAACTGTAATGGAGCTATAATCCGCTAACATTGTTTGTATTCATTAAGGTCATATTATCACAATGACATTTTGCAATATGACAGTATACTTGTGTGAAGTGCTTAAGAACCATTGAAATTCTGACTGTAGTAATAGGTTATGGGTATGAGACAGCTGATACCTCCAATTTATATTCATATTCATATTAATTTATTTGTTGCAACCATGGTATGGTACAGGAGGATGTTCTTAAAATCTAATCAGTACAGACATGGACCCTAGTAGGGTGTATTTATGGTACACAATTATAATTGTATTTGGATGGTTAAATCTGTATTTGTCTTGGTTTCCACGGGACAGGCCTAGCGTAGTGTGGGAACATAGCTATGTTTCTGGGTGTCTGTATGTGTTAATCAATATTTAATTCTATTTTTTATTGAATGTCAAGTGGTCAGTGGTGGTCATCAGATAGTACTGGGTCACACACTCAGCTGACTATATCATTTATCTTAGTATGTGAATAAACCATCTGAATAATCTCCAGGCTTGGACATCCAACGCAAATCAATAAGTGTATACTACGTCTACGCACCACACCAATCAGTTTCAGTATAGTTAGTAGAGAAGTCATAAGAATCGTTACAAATAGGAGTCGGGCAATTCGCAATTTGCACAAAGAATAACGGCGGATACAATACGAGGAACTCCCGCGACCAATCACAGGAGCCGTCCCCGTCGACGCCTGTGCTCGGCGCTCACTTCCTCTACAGTCTACAGCGCGCCCGACCCGAGCGAGGTTAGAATGCTTACAGCATTCGCAAACAGCCTCCTGCTTCTTCTCTGCGGGACCCGGGTCCTTTACACTGTCTATAATATGTATTCAGATTCTAGAATATTATACGGAGCTCGTGAAATGGCACACAAAGATGACGCATCGACACGATCCGATCGAATGATCACGGTGAATCCTGACATCTCACTGCATATTCCGCGCCAGGACTTAATTACATCATGTTGCTTGATCTTTACGGACACTAAATACACAGTAATAAATGAAATTCACAAACTTACGAGGCGCTGAAAGTCTATTGTAGAAAGCACACGCACCGCAACGCGACAAGCGAGTTCTGTTGCACGCACACTACTGAAAGAATTTACACCCACACTCAGTAACAGCTTGACTTCGTTTAATATATGTCCCAATGCAGAAACTTATATCAAAATTAAACCTCTCGCGTAGTTTCTATGTCTAGATAGTCGTAAAATAAAAAGATGACAAGATTTAAGAAAATCACACGAGCACTTAATTTCATTTATCTTGCATTTATCTTGCACTTTAGTACTTAAAAAGTACAAAACGATAACAGCGTCCTCTACAGCCTAGTAACGACAACAGACGTTGGAAACGTCCAGGTAATGTACGGCCATGAGAATGCACGGCCAAAATAATGTACAGCCTAATAATCTGCGTCCAGAAAGTGGATGCGGATTATTGGGCCGTGCGCTATCACCTGAAGCGTTTTATACACCTATCAGTTTGTCACAACAACCACATTCAAAGTGAATGAATTGAGTGTTTGCTGTCTCTTTCCGTCTTACAGCTGCATCTCTATGTTGTTGTGACAAATTGCTAGGTGTATAATGGCCTTAGTAAACTTAGTACGGTGTAAACCAGTTTTGTTCGGGCTGGTAAAATCCAGGTCACTCCGTACTAGATTCTCTTTCACATTCATCTGCAGTCCGCCACGCTCGGAAGTCTGTACGCAGCTTTTAGGCAATTATACACCTTGCAATTTATTACAACACCTTGCTATAGTTGGAGTGAGCAATACCCATGGTTCATTTTAATCAATCCATTTAACATGTAACAGTGCAAGCACAATGTAACATTAGCAATAAGCAGAGCTGGGCACCGTTAGTCATATGGTTAACTTCGTAGACGCTAATCCGTTACATAAAAAGTTAACTTCAATAACCGTTAAAGCGTTACATTGAAGATGAAGATTTAACGGAAGTTAACGTTAATCGTTAACCGTTCACTCGTGATAAAAAATGTATTAGTCAATCTCACTAGATCATAATATTGCATTGCCATCCGCCTTACATAATTTACAAAATTTCAACTCGATTGGACTTCAGGAAGTTGGTAAAATTTTACCTGCAAGATTTGACCAACGCTGGACCCGATTCTACGGACACATGGCTTAACTAGCCTAAAACTAAATTGTCTAATTTTAAGACATAATTTAGGCGGCAGATTAAAAACGACGCCAGAGAGGCTGGTCACTCCTCTGGTCCTTCTCTCCAAATATATATATAATAATCGCTTTCTGGATCCAACCTCCCGTCGTCTCGCGACTGGTCTCCCTTGTGGGACGGACGTCGACCGACTGGGTCACCACGGACGATGTTAAAAGTGCAGGCCGCTTATCAAGACATGCGACTTTTAATCCGCCGGTCTCTTACCACCATCAACGTGCCTGAGGGCCTACCGCGAAACGAAAACGAACTTTGTTCGCTCGAACTAGCAAGTACGAGAGAGACAGAGATACACGAACGAAGTTCTTTTTCGTTTCGCGGTAGGCCCTCTGCTCTTCTTGAGCCGCCTGGCATTGTCAGAGATGATGGCAAAAGACCTGATGGAGTAGTGTCTCTGGTCCCTTGGAATTCGGGACGGATGCTTGTGTGGGAGGCTACCTGTGTAGACACACTGGCACCGTCCCACCTCCAAACAACTACTTCTAAAGCGGGTGCAGGGGCGGAAAATGCCAAAAATCTGCAATGCATTAAATATAGACGCCTCGGTAGAGAGTACAACTTTGTACCATTTAGAGTCGAGACCCTCGGTCCGTAGAGTTCTAGTGCGCAAAAGTTATTTCCGGAAATCACGAAACGTCTTGTTGACGTAACTGGTGACCAACGAGCTAACCGCCAACATTGCAATTCAGCGAGGAAATGCCGCCAGCATCCTCGGTACAATGCTGCGATGGCCTTTTTTAGATTTGACTTAGTTTTAATTAAGTTAATGTTAGTTATCAGATTTTATTAGCTAAACTCATCTCATCTCATAGATATGGAATTCGTGAAAACTTACATAGCTTACTTGAATCCTACTTAACGGGTCGAAAGCAATTTACTCAACTAGACCGTATCTGTACCAAAGCTAAGAAACAAATTACCTACTTATACATCTGATCTTAGGGATACACATTTTGGCGTCCCACAGGACGACTACTTTTTCTAATTTATATACCTAAACGATTTTCCGCTAGCTATCCACGAATCTATGGTTCTATTTGCTGACGATAGCACTGTAATATTATATTAATAAGACCTACACTACTACGTGGAAAAAGTCAATAGATCTCTGCAATCACTTATTGAATGGCTAAACAGAAATAATCTCCGCCTAAATTTAGGAAAAACTAACATTATGCATTTTAAACAAAGAATTGACCGAATCACTAATTTAAATGTAATTAACTTATAATAAACATAGGATGAATGAAACGGAAATATCAAACATTTTAGGTTTAAGCTTAGATAATTTAATTGACCTGGAAAAATCAAATTAACACTTCATGTAAGAAACTAAATAAATATTCATATGCTCTGTATCATCTTAGTACAAAAGTTAACCAACCTGCAGTCTTGACATCTTATCATGCCTATGTCACATCGACACTTAGGTACGGAATAATATTTTGGGGCAACTCTACAGATAGAGACCTAGTCTTCAAAGGTTAGAAGAAATGTATCAGATCCGTTTGCGCCCCCTGTGAATCATGTAAACCCTATTGTATTAAACCTTATTAAATTAAATATCTTGACTTTTCCATCACTCTATATTTTTGAAACAGCAATGTATGTTAAACACAACAGTAACTAGTTCACGAGCTTTAATAGTGTTCGTATGCAGGGTAAAATAAACTATGGGCCATACAAAACTGCCCTTTCAAAAAGCATATTTGGAATGTCACCTAGAAATTTTAACAAATTGCCAACAGCCATCTTGAAACTCCATGACTCTCATTTATTAAAAAAAAAAAACCGGCCAAGTGCGGGTCGGACTCGCGCAGGAAGGTTTCCGTACCATTATCTATAAAAACAGTAAAAAAAAGTTTGTTGTGTGGGAGGCCCTCTTAAATATTTATTTTATTTTGTTTTTTTTTAGTATTTGTTGTTATAGCGGCAACAGCAATACATAATTCGTGGAAAATTCAACTGTCTAGCTATCGCGGTTCTTGAGATACAGCCTGAAAAAAAAAACGTTTGTTGTATGGGAGCCCCCCTTAAATATTTATTTTATTTTGTTTTTAGTATTTGTTGTTATAGCGGCAACAGAAATACATAATCTGTGAAAATTTCAACTGTCTAACTATCGCGGTTCTTGAGATACAGACTGGCGACAGACAAAACGGCAAAAAAACTCGTTTGTTGTTTGGGAGCCCCCCTTAAATATTTATTTTATTTTGTTTTTAGTATTTGTTGTTATAGCGGCAACAGAAATACATCATCTGTGAAAATTTCAATTGTCTAGCTATCGCGGTTCTTCAGATACAGCCTGGTGACAGACAGATAGACGGACAGCGAAGTCTTTGTAATAGGGTCCCGTTTTTACCCTTTGGGTACGGAACCCTAAAATCATTGTTTAAATTTCTAGCTGCTAAAGCATACTAATCCACACAATAATATTTAAATGATCCTAACATAACATCACCTCCACCCACCACCACCCACCACCACCACCACCCACCACTCTGGTGTTGCAAGTGTCCATGGGCGGCGGTAATCGCTTACCATCAGGTGATCCGTCTGCTCGTTTGCCTCCTATATCATAAAAAAAAAAAACAAAAAAAAAAAATATCAGCTAATGATAGGTAGTATAATTAACGATTTTTGTATTTCGTTTTTAAGTATGCATGCTGCATGCTATTTTGTGGCTATTTGTATGCCTTAACATGCAAGAAATAGTGATACAATACATAAACTGAAACACCTATGTACATACCTATGTTTTACAAATAAAATATTTTGTATTTTGTCCTATATACTTTAGAAAATAAATATTATATCCGTTACTCGAAATATTAGCTTCGTTAATTAACGATTAACAGATTAACGCGTTAACGCCCACCTATGGCAATAATGTTTATTCAATAAATTATTATATTACTTATTCTAACTCCAGCTAGTTTGTGTGACAAATTGCACCGTTTGTAGTGTGCTTTAGATTTAACGTGACAATTGAGAGAGAGAGTGACACACATGACAGATGACATTATTCTGACGTCTCTGACTGCCGGGTTGTCAGTTGATTTGTTTATAAACGGGTATTGCTTTGGATTTGCTAGTATTTATGTGGTCGCTGTCGTTGTACCTTGACGAGTTTTCGCGTAGAAGGTTCCCTGTGGTGCGTTATTTTATCGGAGTTATAAATACTTCACTATTTAGACCATTAGAAATACCATCATATTTATTGGCAAAAATCTAGTATATATTATTATTACAAGCTTTTATTAAACTTGTACTGTTCGAATGTAAGTAAGTATGTTATTTAAAATTTGCAACCATTTTTTAACCACACCAGTATCCGATTGAGCGGAAATTTGGCATACTTCTGTAAGTTGTGTGACCAGGCAATACTATGCACCGCCGAGCTGTTCTGATGATGGAGGCAGAATGCGGCCATAGGAATTCTTAAATTACACAACGGGCTTATCCTGTCTTAGGGCTCGATGAGTTGTTGATGATCATGCAAAAAAAGTTAGGTTGTCAAGTCAATAAAAGTTAGTAATTTCAAAATTTTGTAATTTTTTTATTTTATTTATAGTGATCTGATGTTGTGTTTTAGTGCAAAGAAAAACTATACGAAGTCGTTCTACCTCTGTGTAACTAATTCATGGATGTGAGACTATAGTCAACCAGTTGGTGTTTTCATTCGACTGCTACTTAACCACAGCGATTTAGTGGGAAAGGTAGCTTTGGTGCAAATGATAGCCCTTGAATATAAAACCAAAGGTAAGTCATGTTCGTATTTAAAATTCCATTGAACCTGTAATACTGTTATTACTTGCCTTTTAACCAGTAGCGGTCTTTCAAAGGTTTAACCATAACCGGATAATAGACAACATGGATGTGCCACTTTGCAACCACTTTAGTTTAGTGTGCCGGTTAGTGACAACATTGTTTTATAATAACTGTTAAACTATTTGGATACGGCTCACAATTGTTTAAGGGTCTGCATAAATGTCTTTTATCTTTAAAATCTTGTTCTAAAGGTGCAATGACCCTATACATCCTGGGCCCTTTAATAGTGTATTTATGACTATATTTGGAGACTAAAATGTCAAAAACACTGGCTAGATTTCAAGTAGTACATTACTACAGAGGCCGGGAAGTAAGGGGTTACCGCCCGAGTACATATAGATGGCCGAGCGTAGCGAGGTCGGATAGTTATGAGGCTGGCCACCCCTTTTCACGCCGAGGTATGTATAGTGCTTTTCGCAAACATGCAATGAATTAAATTAAAAAAACTAAGAAATCAAACTTTAATTTTCATGGCTGAACACGCGATCCTGTGCCAAAAATTGTGGAATGGAAATTAAAAAAGACCATCTTGCAGACCTAGGCCTCCAATTTTGTATGAAGTGCCGATACGGGTCTCTCGTCTCGCTGCGCCCGAAACGTGACACTTCGAAGCCCATTATGAAGAACACAACGTCAATATTTCATTGCATGTTTGAGAAAACTATTTTACTTCCGAGAATCAATTATAAACTTTCCTTAGTCATAAATTTATAGATATAAACTCACGTATTGAATGTCACCGTTGGGCGACATGTTTTGAACTCTTCCGGAGAACACTCATTCTCACGGCCGTGGCGCGCATGGCCGCCAGAATTTATAAAATTAAATTAAGGCGCCGTAGGTTCACCGAAGTTAAGCGAACAGAGTTTTTGAAAGAATATAATGCGTTTGTTTGTTAAAATATGGTTTCAAAAAAATACGAATAGTAATCTTAAGGCTTTTCTGCAGCAAGATCAGTGATTCGAAACATGATCAAGCAATTTTCGCTCGATATAAAAAAATCACGAACATAGGTCTAAAATACACTTAAACTATTCGTAACAAATTATGCACAAAAGCTAAAAATATTAAAATTGCTTGTAAAAATCGGCGATATCATGTTTGAGAGAACTCTGTGATTACTTTTTTATTTATTTAAACGGCCAAAAAATTTAAACCAAAAAACATGATATCCGCGCTTCCGAGCACGCACTTCCATCTCGCTCACGCTAATACGCGTGTACGCGTGTTCACGCGTGTAATGAAGGATTATTAAATTGTCTATAAGGTTCAATTTATTTCAATACGATAGCTTTATTCGTTTTCAAGATATTGAAGTAAATGCTAGTGACCCGAAACTTTTGCCCTCGAGTGTATAAGGAACACATAGAGTACCGACAGACAAAGCTCAAGACCTGACAACCTAATCATGCAACAGAAAAAAAAAATTAAAAGAAAAATATTTATACCGGTCTACAACGCCGTGTGTGTGACAACAAGCCCAAGTTAATGTAATAATAAGTAGGTACATAAGTACTTCGAAGAAATGTTTTATTGTGCTCGTTAGTAGGCTGTAGGCTTTCCCCATTAGTCACTTTAGGGTTTTTTTTTAAATATTTTTAGACAGACATTATTGGTGTCAAAAATTATTCATATTCATCTAGATCTACAATACAATACAATAATTAACATAATTCGATTATAAGGTACAAATTTCGTGTTATACAGTACTAACATTATAAAGTTATTATTATTAAGTTTTGATTAAGTATTTATTTATTTATTATTATTTCTTTATTTATTTATATGGGAAGATCATCAGCTTAAATACTTCACAGAAGCTTAAACCAGTAGTGACCGCCAGTGAGCTCAGATCCTCACCGATAGCGTATTAATTATCCATACTTAATATTATAAATGCGAAAGTGTGTCTGTCTGTCTGTCTGTCTGTCTGTCTGTCTGTCTGTCTGTTACCTCTTCACGCTTAAACCGCTGAACCGATTGCGATGAAATTTGGTATGAAGATACTTTGAATCCCGGGGAAGGACATAGGATAGTTTTTATCCCCGAAATCATCTCCTAAGGGGGTGAAATGGGGGGGTGAAAATTTGTATGGAGCTGCGATATAAAAGAGTTCCACGCGGACGGAGTCGCGGGCAGAAGCTAGTAAAAAATAAGTGAGCAAAAGCCAAACAAAAACACACCACTTGCGATTGGTTTGGCTTTTTAATAATTTCAAATGTCAAGAGACATGAAATGAAAATGAAATGAAAATTATTGAATAGTAACAAACAAACAAAAAACCCCGTGCCCGTGTGGTGTCGGGTTACAATTACACCACCCTCTTGCTTCCCGTGGCGTGGGTGTCGTAAGAGTCGACTAACGGTGCAGGGTTGAAGTGTGTTGTGGGCGATATGGGCTAGCAACCTATCACTGCAATATCACATTTTGTCGATTTTTATACCCACATTTATGCTAAAAGTGGCGCTGGAGCATAAGTTTCATGTGCTCTGCCTACCCCTTTTGGGAATAAAATAGACTAATACAAAGAGTTGCTCAACTACATATTTGACGAGTCGTCAAGAGTCGTCTCACTGAAGGAACACTTGCAGCATAGGTCCAGGTCGTCAAAACTCTGAAACACATCATTTAAGCCGTTGCTCGCTCTGATCATAAAACTATTTTGCCTATAGTTAGTAGATGATAGTGGCACCGCATAGTGGCGGTTTACGCCGAGCTCTACTGGGTATACGGATGTTCAAATTACCAAGTAAGGTAGGGCTGTCGATTGAATTAGATGTAACTTTAAGTAGATAAGTAATATCAGCTATATTACAACGGGTCTCAAGTGGGAGAAGATGGAATCTCCTACACAGATCCAAATACTTATTTGAGTCGTAGTGAATACCTAATTTGAAGCATAGAAACTTTAAAAACTACTTCTGGGTATTTTCCAATCTCGTTACATAACATTTGTATATAACAATTTCGATAATATTTGGAATATAATGGTTTATGGGGGCGAAAAATCCATCTAGCTAGGTCTGATGTCTGGGAAAATTAGTTTTCTGCGTATGTTCTCTATTTTTACCCGAGCAGAGCTCGGTTGCCCAGGGACTAATTATAATTAACAAAACTGCTCACAAAATTTCATGAAAATCGGTTGAGAAATGCGACATGTAGAGGAAACATCCGGACATACAAGCAAACGAGCTGACTCAATGACACAATGACATATCTAATTCGAAAGTCATTCAAGACAATTAATTAATGGTGAATTATTTCTGAAACTAAGTATTATAAACTTATATTAGACCTCTTATTGAATATGGTTATCAAGTTTGGAGTCCATACTTTCTACTTTCTTTCATACGGTCTACCACTGACGCGGGAATTATTCTGATCAGGAATGTTTTCGAAGCATGGGAGGAAAAGATGGACGTCGTCGCCATTTTCTGTGACTTATCGAAGGCGTTCGATTGTGTAGATCATCTCACTTTGCTGACCAAGTTAAATCACTACGAAATTAAAGGAAAAGCTCTGGACTTGTTACAATCATACTTATCAGGCAGAGTTCAAAAGGGTCTAGTGAATGAGACTCGGTCGGCGGGGTCTGAGGTTAGAATCGGCGTGCCTCAAGGCTCGATATTAGCTCCTCTCCTTTTTTTGGTTTACGTCAACGACAGGGCCTGATTTAGACTTCTGACCGCCCTAGGCTAACTATGAAATGTAAGTAAGTCTCAGCTCAGCGCCGCGCCATCCACCGCCCCCTTACTTGGTCCTTGCGCCCTAGGCTCTAGCCTTATTAGCCTTTGGGTAAATAAGGCCCTGGTCAACGAGCTACCTTTTATGGCGGAACACCTGTCTCGAATAATTATTTTTGCAGATGACACTTCACTCATTTTTAAAATCAATAGATTAGCCCAGGACGTAACCGACATAAATAATGCCCTTCAACTGGTTCACGAATGGTTTACTGCCAACTCGTGTTAAATGCGAATAAAACAAAGTGTATACACTTCAAGTTACCAAATGTTAACAATCATATTAAAGGACTGAAAACAACATTAAAATGTTACAAATTATTATTATTATTATTCAGTCTATTGTTATCCCCAAACAAACAGTGTTGTCTATTGTGTTGTTGTGCACATTGGGGTTTGTTTGGGGGGTTTGTTTGAGGAAGACGTGACGAAATACGATTGAGATTTATTAAGAATGAGACAAGTTGCAGAATTAGACTTAGGAAGATTAAGACATATAGCGAACAAGACGAATAAAGAATGTGTGACGAATCCAGAATGACACGACATACGAATTGAACGAAAAACGAATGGGACGAATAACGCTGATACCTTTCATAGTGTTATGTGTTATGGCATGTTACTATATGGCAGAGCAGCTGATATCGAGTCAATTTTTGTTGTACAAAAGCGAGCAATTCGCGCCATATACAGTTTGAAAGGACGTGACTCTCTCAGAGAGGTGTTTAAAAAAATTGGAATTATGACCGTGCCAAGACTGCGAAGTCAATATATTTACGAAAACATTATGTACGTAAGAAAAAACCAAGCGCTATTTCGAAGAGGTTGTGACTTTCATGATAGAAATACTAGGAATAAATTAAAGTTATTAGCAGTTTCAACTAGATTAAGTAGAGTTTCAAATTTGTTTGTCGGTCTCTGTACACGCTACTACAATAACCTATCTGACCAAATTTTGACTATGTCAGAAAATAAATTTAAGGCAAAGCAAACGCTGAAAAAAAGAGCCTATTATAAACTCAGCGAATACTTACACGATAAAGAAGAAAGGCAAAGGCCATCGCTATACCGAAGCAAACTGTTAATATATAATATTGTTTAACCTCTGACCTTCTTCTCTGCCCTAGCAACTTAACCACCTAACTAAACCTCTGCAGTGCGTCCGACGCCTACGTGCCGTTCCCCACAACGCGGTGGGGCACCCGGGCACGTGCGGCGTGACGTGACCTGTTATTGCGCGTCGGTTATTGGGAGCGACCCGACTGGTGTCACGTGTCGCCGAAACGTAATCTAAATCGAAGGGGTTGCGAGATGCAGATTATCAAGTATCATATCATTTATTTGCATTGCTCATACATCGTCGTAAATACACATTATACACAAATATAATCCAACGAGCGAGCGAAGCGAACGAAGTTCTATGCTTCAGCTTGAGCCGAAAATCATTTGTCCGGTGTCCCGCTGTCCCGCTGTTCTCCTCTACATGTCGTTGTCGTTTTTCGTAAAATTTTGTGAGCAGGGTCGTTCATTACAGATATATCATTTTTGTCGAGCCATGCACTACTTTGAAAATAAATAAATGAAAGACAGGCTGCAGCTTGCAGCTCACAGACCCCGAATTTGCTTATAGTACGGTACGTAAAATGAATGCACCTTCGATAATTCCCAAGGTCGCGATTTTTTTGTTAATATTTAGAATATGATGAGTACTACTAGTAGTAAAAAAAGATAGGGAAATTTGACGTTGCTTTAGGTATTACACAGCGTTTTCTTAGCGACCCTTGTAAATCCAGGGATAAATTATACAAGTGGTATTTTTCTTCAATAGAGTATCGCATTTTAGTATTATAATCTCCACTTTAATTTGCTAAAACTTTCGTCAAGTGCTTACGTCAGTATAATCCGAAACGAATAAAAAAAAAATATTTCCTCTAAAAGATTATACAAGTTGGTTTTGATTACTGAATACTATTAAAAACTATCAAATATAACCTAAGTTTGAATTAATAACATATTTATCAATAGGTTAAATTTGTATGAACAGTTTAATGTTAAAAGCCTTCTAATTATTTTAAAATAAATCTCAAAAAATTTCAAGTCGACACATATAAACCAGCTTTATCATAGTAATCTATTGATAAAAAATCTAAGTAATTCATCAATAGCTCCACATTGTATTCATTTATCAATTATTTTTTTAAATTTGAACGCACGACGAACTGCGCGCGAGTTTAGTGCGCCGACGGCGAGAGCGTCATAACCAATCACAGCACGCCGTCGTTGCTTATTTCCTACTCGGTAGCCTCCCCTCTGTTGATCAGCTCACTTGCAAAATGAAAGAATGTTGATTTTACGATTGTGTTCATTTATATTAAGTGTTGAATTTATAAATAAATCTTTGTAATGATGAATGAATTTATAAATAAATCTTTGTAATGATGACTTTTCCGTCTATTAATTATACACTCATAAGCTTCATCAACCTAAAGAGTAACTATCAACGTACTTATGCAATTACTTATGCAATAATCAACTTATTGTGTGGCTTTAACAAGCTAGGTTGATCCACTGAAACAACGTATGAGTGACCGGTAGGTCGATCACGTAACGCTTTATACGTACGCTAGGTAGATCTAAATGTATTTTTTATATCGAAAAACGACTGTTGAATTGTCCTCACGCGCGTTTGAAACGTTTTGTGATTACCCCTCAGATCTCTAGGCGACCCAGCCGCGGCCCGATTTCTTACAGTCGGTTAACGGGTTTATTCGGTTTCGGTTAAAACCGGTTTTGCATTCCCTACTCTCAACCAACTGAGCTATAGGAACAATCCACCTCGGTCACCTTTTTTTTTTCAATCAGTTCATTCTTACAACGCCTTAGGGAGAAGACGGCATTACATAAGTTGAAATAATTATGAATTATGCCCAGCCAAATAAGTGGTTTTCTTTGTCCAGCGTATGTATGTAATCATAGTATAGCCATTTGGTTTCGTTGCTATATTTGGTAAGGTTAGCCTTAAATATGATTGAAGAGAATGTTTCGCCTTAATATGATACAATGTGTATGTTAACTTAACATACAAAACTAAAAGCAAGCGTTTACGTAACGTATGTAAGAAATAGGGAATGCAATATGCAATTACCGGGAAAAATTCAAAACCGGTAAATTACCGACTTGAGTAGGACAAAACCTATTAACCGGTAAATTACCGGTAATTTTAATTTGGTTTATAAGTAGCGTTATTTGATGTTTATTTCTCGTAAAAATAAGCTAAAAGGTAGTATAAAGAGTAAAAGGCGGTTTCATGTTCCGTAAATGTCGTAATAATCATTTTCATTAATATTTAAAACTTGCTCCGTGGTAGGAGGGCTAAAACACAACTGAAGACGTTCCTTGGGGATTAGCAGGCAGGTAGGAATAGGAATTGGTCCCAGTTTTACAGATTACCATTACAACATCGGTAGTATCAGTACAATACAAAACAGTACCAGTAGTGAATATGGAGTGACGAAGGTTAACGTGAATATTAATATTATGGTGCATTGCCTGTTCCCCTTCACCCATCATTGGCGTCGGCGGGTCACACAGTGCCCTCGGTCATTGTTTTGATTCCTAAATCTACAGATACGCAACCCTGAGGATTTACAATCCTAAAAAACAATAATTTACTGAATAAAAAAACAATCAAAATAATACAACACAAACTGACTAGTTGACTACAAGCCCACGTAGTAGTAAAAAAAGTATTTTACCAAATAGCTGTTTCTAAGGAATGTTCAAAAGACGTAACCAACCATACCAGGAGCGAAAAGATTTAGATAGAGAAAACGGTACTAATAGTAACCGAACATTTTACTAAAGAGCGTTCGGACAAATGGTTTATTAACTTTATCTAGGAAAAGCGTGTACTGTTGCTCATGGGGTTCCAAATTGTGGCATCGGTTTAGCGATTTGGGGGGGCTAGGTCTGTATGTATACTTTCTGTATCCTAGCTCTCCTGCGGGTAACCTAACGTCTAATGCGATCACGCAGACAAACTCCCAGCATAGCCCTCTCCATAGCCCTTTGAGCCTTCTAATGAGGCCGATAGTGCGCGAACACATTTCAGTGTCATATGTCATCACTGGCACCACACATGGGCCAAAGACTCTCGTCTTGAGACACTTCGGAATACTAGACGAAAAGATGTGCCGTAGCTTCCCGAACGAACGCTGCCCAGCTGAGTCGACAGGAGACAGTTTGTCCTACGTATATATAATCGTCTACAACTTCGAGCGTAAAGCGTCCGATTGTAATGAGAGTCGGTAATACATGGGCATCAGATGATCTTCGTCTTATCCATGTTAATTCTTAGACCAACCCGCTCAGAGGCTTTATAGTATTCAAGTCCTCCATGGTATACGAAGGTGAGTGATATACTCGCCTTCTCCAGTCCAGTCTTTATAGCATGCACCAGTGCAGCGGTGAACAGTTTTGGAGAAATAACATCTCCTTGATCGACTCGCTGCAGCGGAATAGGTTTCGCGTTCCAATTCTGGAGTCAGATTTACACAGTGAAGTGGCATTCTCGTTTGATTGATTGATTAAAACTTTATTCATTCCCACAACATACATGGCATTGATAAAATACGAAATTGAAACAATAAAGGTAAAAGAAAATAATAATAATATACATATCTAAAGAAAGCATGCAAGAAGTACATTCTAAAGAAGCCATGTGTCGTGGCTGAGAAATGGCACTGGCTTAGCGAGCCATGCCAGGGCCTTAAATTACAAAATTGAAATATAAAATACTTGGCAACGCTGGAGAAACTGTAGTACAGCCCAGGTTTCGATTGAATCGTAGTCCAGAAACGCTAAGCAAAAGGGCAGATTATACTCCGCAGCCTTCTATATAACTTGACGGGTGGTCTTATTTTATCTTATCTAGGTGAGGGCCCCTTCGGATACACTTCGACCCAGTGGGATCTTTTGTGCATTTGACGTCTCATTTATGACTACTCCCAAATTGCTCCATCATTTCTACAAACTGCATGATACAGCTCAGCGGAAGTACCTTAAAATCCTTTGGTTGCGGATAGCCGTTATCAAAGTAATTAATTATTTTTCTGGCAAGGGCATGACATTCACACAGTAAGTGTTCCATAGTATCATCCTCCTCACCACACATTCTACAGTCTAAACTATCCGATAGTCCCATCTTGGCCAAGAGATTCTTGATCCCAAAGTGACCTGTCAACACCCCAAATATAATTCTGAGTTGCTTTCTGCTGGATTTCCAGAGCTTTTGGTCAAGCCCGAGTCCACTCCTTCTATAAGCTGGCTTAGATTGCCTTAAGCCAGCCTCATTCCTCCACTCATGTTGGTGTTTGGTTTTGGCGTAGGCTTCAAAGGCCGTTATCATGGTTCCGCGCGTTCCATGGCGAGAGTACCACAAATTGTTCTGGACCTACAATAGTACATTACTACAGAGGCCGGGAAGTAAGGGGTTGCCGGCCGAGTACATATGCCGATCATAGCGAGGCCGGATAGTTATGAGGCTGGCAACCCCTTTTTACGCCGAGGTATGTATAGTGCTTTTCTCAAACATGCAATGAAATAAATAAATTAAACTCCAAGAAATCAAACTTTAATTTTCATGGCTGAATGCCGTGATGCTGTGCCTCAAATTGTGGAATGTGACACTTCGAAGCCCATTATGAATAACACAACGTCAATATATAATTTCATGTTCGAGAAAAGTAATTTGTAGACCCCCTTCTTGCTTTAAGCTCATCTGCTTTTTCGTTGCCGATGAAGCCCTCGTGCCCTGGTATCCAAGCTAGTTGGGTATCTATAGTGCTAAAGCCTCTTCGGAAACTGGCTTGTTCGGGAGGCTGGAAGTCATCTAACCTGCGCACGAGACGATTTGTAATTACTCTCGAAAACAGCTTTTACACACGGCTCAGAAGTGAGATGGGTCGGTGTTTCTTAAGCAGGGTGTTGTCACCATTTTTAAAGAAAAGCACCAGCACACCTCTGTTCGATGCCTTTGCCGTTCACTCTTTCACTAAGACAAAGAGAGGTATTTCCTTGTTTTGAAAATGAAATGATTAGTATACCTATTACCTACAAACTATGTTAAATAAGGCGCTCTCTGTCGTACTTATCCAAGCAGGTCGTTATTAATATTTTATAGAACGGAACCGTGTTTGTATTTTAAGAAGCTTCTGCAAACGATATTGTATTAATTTGGTACTATAACGCTAACCAGTTAATCAATTGACATTTTACATGTCAAAAGGAGGGTATTGATTGAGATATAATCATGACGATCAAGTATTAATAATTGTAAAAAAATATTATTTTACTAATAATTAATGTTTAGGTAAATTACCGGTTTTGATTTAAATTTACTGGTTTTATACCGGCCTTATACTCAGAAAATTGACCGGTTAACCGGTATGCATTCCCTAGTAAGAAATATGCATCGAAATTCTATAATTTAGATAACTCCGGATTTTTAGTATTAATTAATTAAAAAAGTCCTCTTCCGCTTCGATGAACAACTATTTTTTTTGGTAATTCGATCTTTTAGTGTTAGGCTCTAATCGGAATTTGAAAGATTCTTGAGTACCTAACTTTCGGAGTTTATCTCCTACCTACACCCTAATTTTACTACCTACTACTACTTAGAAAGATAACTAATACTAATAACCCTGTATATATACTTTCTGTATCTACTTCATATTAGTAACATCAGATATGACATCGCGACTAGTAAATAAGTACCTACAAATAACATTTAAGCTAATTTAAGTTTAATACTAAATAACCCTATATAACTTTCTTTATTGGTAAAATAAAATAGATAATTGCAACCGAAAAACAACTAGTAACTAAATATAAAGTAAAATCAAGTAGGTACTAAAAGTTTGTACCTACAAGTTTGAGCGTACGCACGGCACGGCCTTGGAGAAGTAATCGGCTGCCAGCACGCTGCACACGAATCACGCGCGAAAGATTTAAATTGCGGATAATAACTGATAAGCTAATGCAATTAAGAGCTATTGATGAATCCGTTAGAATTTGTGTTTATATATTCCTCGATAGAACTGAAATGAATTACGCCGACTTGAGAATTTATGACATTTATTTTATGGTAAGGAGAATGGTTTCAAGATATAATTCCTAATAAAAAAAAAGACTATTGATAAATCTGTTAGAAATTTGTGCTGCAATATATTTTTTTAGTTTTGAATACACTATAGTAGCCACTATTCACTTAAATATTCTTTCAGGAGATTTATATTTTTTTTAATCGTTTCCTTTTTTGCTGACGTAATCTCTTGACGAAACTATTAGAAAACGATAAGTAAGGTTTGAATAATCAAATACGATGCATTATAGGAAAAAACAATAACTTGTATAATCTTTGCAAAGTTTTACAAGTGTTCCTTACAAAAAAGTTAATTATTCGTAAACTAATATCAAAAACTGTTAGAAATTATTTTTCGCTGTTAGTACTTAAGGTACTCTCGCTGATAACAAAAAAAAATCAAACTTGGGAGTTATGTTAGTTTGACGACACATTACAGTGTTCGCGTACCGGACTATTAATCATGTTTCGAATCACTGATCTCGCTGCAAAAAAGCCTCAAGATTACTATTCGTATTTTTTTGAAACCATATTATTATAAACAGACGCATTATATTGTTTCAAAAACTCTGTTCGCCTAACTTCGCTGAACCTACGGCGCCTTAAATAAACATTCTTTATGGGGATGAAATGGAGTACCTATATTTAATTAATATTCATTCCATGAGTTAAATTCATTATTTTGAACTAGCGAGCGAAGCGAACGAAGTTGTATGCTTCAGCTTGGACGAAAAATCGTTTATCCGATGTTCCGCTGGTCTCCTCTAATTATATGTACTATAGATTTGTTGTGTCGACTCACTTTTCCCTTCCACATCCATAGGTACTTAATGCCCTTCTAACATAAGTGAAAATAATATTTTGCGAAAGAATCCCCCGGAAGTTGTAAAAGTCGTGTATAAATTGTGAGAGTCTCTACTCTCACAATTTATCTCTCTCCCTCTGGAGAGAGGCATTTTATTGGCCTTTACCTGAAAAACAAGACCTAATGACTATGGTAGTCATTTCATCTGTTGTTGTTCTGTCACGCTGTGAACACCTGACGGCTAGCTAGAGGTAGTGAGAAATTTTAGAATGGATTATTTTAACCTAATGTAGGTTCAACCATTAGAATATTAGGCTTGTGCCCAGCGGTGGGACGCGTAGACTGACGATGAGGATGATGACGGTTGGCTGTTTTACTGATCCCGCACTCGACTGGCCCGCGTGCTCTTTCGGGTACAGCCAATAGTAAAAAAAAAGTATTCAGATACCCATACAGTAAAATGTATTTACGGTCTTATTGCAACTAACGTATACTGTGTCCACTTGAGTGTACTTGTACTTTATTTAAAAGCTCTACCATAGATGTATGTAGGTATTGTAGTCCGATTCTAAATAGTCGCATCGCTACCTTCCTTAAATAAATAAAAAATTGAGGACAGTTTTACACAAATCGATCTAGTCCCAAACTAAGCAAAGCTTGTACTAGGACGATATATACTTATACTTATATAGATAAATAAATACTTAAGTAGGTACACCCCAGGCTAAAAGTATGGAAACAAAGTTGTTTTCTTTGATATTTCGTGTTTCCATTATTACTGTGGGGCGAGCTGGACAGGCAGATAAGAAAAACATGTCCAACTTCAAAATCAGCATTGTGGACGAATTTGTCAACAGCCTGGGCTAATCTTGAAGAAAATACTATCGATAAATTGATTTAAAGAATGCCGAGATTGTGTGCTGCAGTTATGAAAGCAAAAGGCGGATACATTAATGAAAACAAAGTTTAGGTCTATATTGAAAACAACACACATAGTCAATAGGAATAGGAATAGAAATTTCGTAAATTGTTGTATACAACGTGTTAATAAAATAACGCAAAACCTGAAAACTCGTTCAGAATCGAGAGTAGAATGCGAAAAAAAATAAAAAAAAAATTTTTTGACGCGATTTATTTTTTACATTTGTATGGAGCAGGTCGCCCCAGTCGGCCAACACTCCATACAAATGTAAAAAATAAATCTTGTCAAAATTTTTATTTTTTATTTTTTCGCATTCTATGCTCGATTCTGAACAAACTGTTTTCAGGTTTTGCGTTATTTTATTAACACGTTGTATATTTGTTTATTTTAAATAAAAAAAAATCGTGTGAAAATTAACGTTTTTAGGGTTCCGTACCGTACCCAAAGGGTAAAAACGGGACCCTATTACTAAGACTTCGCTGTCCGTCCGTCTGTCTGTCACCAGGCTGTATCTCAAGAACCGCGATAGCTAGACAGTTGAAATTTTCACAGATGATGTATTTCTATTGCCGCTATAACAACAAATACTAAAAACAAAATAGAATAAATATTTAAGGGGGCCTCCCATACAACAAATTTTTTTTTATACTGTTTTTATAGATAATGGTACGAAACTCTTCGTGCGCGAGTCCGACTCGCACTTGGCCGGTTTTATTTATTGTCATATACGCTCCATACTTTTGGCCTGGGGTGTATATAAATAGAAAACATCCATGTCCCAGGAACAAATAAGTGCCCTTACCGGGATTCGATCCCAGGCTCATTACGTAGTACAATCAGCATCATATTTTTAGTAGCATAGTAGCAGCCACATATTTGAATACAAGTGTTTATTACCGTAAGAGTAAGGAAGGATGTATTAGGATATGTTTGGCTACTTTGGCTGCTGCGAACTACGAGTCGAGTAATAACTAATGTATACGATGCTGACTGGACGTTTCCCTGTTGATGATGTTACTTACTAATACTTTAAATTATGGGCGAATAAAGACGCACGGCGCCTTTCGGAACTCGACAATTCTCGGGCCCCGGTAATTTTTTTCTAGTCTCGACTGAAGTAAAATTTCTTCAGCGGGAGTAGCCTGGTACTTATCGCTGTCGATAAAACATTCGTCTCGTTCTGACAAGTATGCGAGAGTGACGGATGTCTTTTATCCACAACGATAAGTGAAACATACATACAATGTCAACATGAGCGCAATGCTTGAGCAGAACCCTACGTTGATCCCTGTACTCTCTTGTTTCAGATAAAAGATGGCGTTGGTTCTTAAGAGTCCGCAGATCCATAGCACTTTCAGCAACCTTGGCTTCCTGCACGCAGATGGCTATCACGTAAATGAAAACTGTAATGGTGAGTGTCAGTATTTAAAGTGTATTATTATACAAAACAAATAATACAAAAACTTGAATTTCGACCCGCCGTAGTCCCCTATTTCCTCCGCCAAATCGAAACCTATGCTAATATTTTTTGTAAAATGCCTTGATTTACTAATAGTACAGTCGATATTGTCTAAAAGTAAATTTTTACATAAACTTCCGCTAACGAAATTCCCAATTTCGATCAATATGGACCCACGGTAGCTCAGTTGGCAAGAGCGATGGACGGATTCCAGAGGTCGCGGGTTAAAATTCCGCTCGTGCTCGAAATCCCGGAGAGTTGATGAAATTTGGTATGAATGTTCGTTGGAAGCCCTGTTTTCGTCTCTCTAAAGTCCCCGGCCGGGTCCGGACCTCGTCGAACGGCTGCTATCTTGGAAAATGTACTCCATTCGTAAGAAATTCAGGTTTTGTTCGAATACAACGTGTTCTATGAAAACATGGTCTAGAGCAACATTGAAGCTGAATAAATTTTGCACAAGCCTGTACACAACCTTGACGAGAAAACGTGTCTTCATGGAGAACAAAAAAAAAAAAATAGATTTACACAATAGGTCAATAGGATATGAACTACTTTCAACGAACATTCGTACCTAATTTCATCGATCTCCCCGGGGTTTCGAGGTTGGACAATATCGACTGTAGGTACTATGACTACTTTGGACTAAAACATAGATATTTTTTACAATGTATGGATCAATGTTATCTGCAATAAATTATTATATTATTATGTATCTCCGATTGAAATTCACGGGGCGAACCCCGGTCATTTGGAAGGCGTGCGTGGCGATAAAGATCCAACACGTAGAGGCCTTTTGGAGACGAAGTTTAATGTGATGTAATACACCTGCTAGAACCCATTCACGGGTACCGTAAACCGGGGTTACTTTGATCAATTTAAGACTTAAATTAAAATATAGTCATCGGGTTTTTCTCTTCTTTAAACCAGGCAAATAAAAAGAAATATGTACTTGAAGTTTTTACAAAAATAAATAAAAACAGCGCGATCAAAGTTATATTGAGCATGGGGTTACTTTGAAACCACTACTTTTTTTGCTGCCAATCTAAAGTAAACCCGTTAAAAAGCTTGTAAAAAATAAAAAAATAAAAATCGCTTAAGTACTTTTTAAGTTATATATATATTTATTGTGTAGGTATATCACACCAAATGATACAAATCAATAATTTTAAACGATTTATTAGATTATTAACTCACTGACTGACTGATTATTGACTTAATTTATTAGAAAAAACGTAGGAACTTTACTTATACAGGTATAAAAGAACCTTTACCTTTTAATACCTTTTGATCACAGACATAATCAGCCTTTTTTCAAGGATTTTTCAAGGTAATATTTATAATTATGTGACTCAATCTTTCTCTTGTCATATTGTGGTATTGTTTCTACAAAAAAAAACCGTTTAAACTAAGTTAGTATTCATATGAACAACAAAAAGCGCCAGAAAACGAATTCCTGAGGCTAAATCGTTGGGTCAATTTCACCACATATAGCTATCAAAGACACCCCTACCCATGGATTCCCCGGCTACGGGTGCAGTTTTAGGTTTTTAGGATTGAGGATTTTTTTTTCTAACTCATTACTAACCAGTGATTAACTTAAGATAACGAACAAATCACTTGCATTTATTCTTTACATATATATGTATAGTCGAAGTTTTTTAGCCATGATAATCAAGAGGAAATGTGTCCTTGTCGTTAACATTTTTTTTCTCCATGAAATAATTGCACTACGCACTTACCAGTTGACTATGTGACGAAGCAACTACCAGTGTTGCCAATAATGCGAAAGAAACTACTAGGGTGCTTTTAAACTCTTTAATACAAGTATTTTAGTAGTGGATGGAAGTTGTTATCAAAGTCGACCCGCAAATCAAAGTAACCCCGGTTTACGATACATCGGTAGATACCCGTGAACCGGTTCCAACAGGCGTTGGGGCTATTGTGGGTAAAATGGATGGATAACGGGTCTATGGTGATGAGATATGGGTGGATTATGAAACTGGGCTATTGCAAAGAGGTCCGGACACCTGCCACAACATTGTCGCGCACAAAGTTATCGAGGCAGGCGGTGACTCGCCGCTCGTTAGACGGGCCCCTGAAACTGCCGTCGTATAGACCGGGGTGCGCGGCTCAGGGGTGCTGCGCTTTCTCCGAAGTTACTCGCGGCGTTATAATAATAATAATAATAAAGTTCTTTATTTAGATAACCAGGATCCACATATTGTTAGTTATGCTCTATTATTATTATTATTATTAAAGTTTTACTATGTTCCCATGTTCTGTTTTTTAGGGTTCCGTAGTCAACAAGGAACCCTTATAGTTTCGCCATATCCGTCTGTCCGTCCGTCCTCGGCTTAGCTCAGTAACCATTACTACTAGAAAACTGTAATTCGGCATGTGTATATAAATCAATCACGCCGACAAAACTGTAAAATAAAATCTTAAAAAAAAAAATTTGCGTGATAAAATTCGGGGTAGTAGTACATATAATGAATTTAAAAGGAAAACTATCACGGACAAGTAGGCATAAGTAGTTACCGAGTAATTTAGTCGACCAACTTAATGTCTAATTGGAAAGGCCAATTTTCGTACAAATTCGGCCGACGCAACCGCACCGCACGTCGATGTAACTCAGAAAGACAGGCAACTACAGAACCCTACACTGCGCGTGGCCCGACACGCCCTTGGCCGATTTTTTTTGATATACTCTTACTTTATCATGATGATGCCTTCAGATGTCAAATGTAACGTGTAAAGTTTAAAAGACGAAATTGGAGCATAGTAAAAGTCTTCGTTAATCTATGTTTGACTGTTTTCTTTTTTTTCCTCTAATGAACCGCCATATTAATCTTTACAATGAACTGTTATTTAATAGGCTATGTGCAAAATAATTAAAGATCGTTATCAATGTGCGGTATTGGTGGCAAAGGGTATGGTTGGCAGAAAAAACAAATACATTTGAATATTCACTTTTGTTCTTAACCATAAAATAAATACTTACCTTCTTAGGATTGCACCTCTAGATATAACTCTTTACGGTACAAAACCTTTTCCGCCCTAATATAAAGGCAAAGAGGTGGATATGCCGGAGGGTGTCAATAAAAATTGCGTGCAATATTTTAGAGACTTAAATTACCTTCCTGTGACTTCTGTTAACGTAGAAAGGTCATTTAGCAATTTAAAATGGATTTTTTCCAATCGTCGCGAACGACTGACAGCCAAATCTTTGAACAAATTTTAGTCATTTATTTACTATAATTTGGATAAGTTGTTATAAATATGTATATAAATCTCATAATTTGTGAAATATATAATGTTTAAAATACTTGCGTAATTTGTTTTTTTTTTGTCAACCATACTTTGCCACCAATACAGCACGTTGATAACGATCTTTAAAAATAATATATATTACAATAAGATAAAACTACTTAAATTAAAATAATTTTGCAGCTGCCCTAGAAAATATATTACACAACATTTTAACTGAAGACAAGTATTTACGGGCATACCGAAGGAGCATCAATTTCGGACAAAACATACAAAAAGACCTAATACCTCTTTTGATACATGCTAAGGAAGACAAGACCATAGAATTACTGCTGACAATACTGGTCAATCTGTCCATACCCATAGAGTGCTTGCTATCAGTCGAAGAAACGTCGCAATCTAATCATGGTTTGCATACAGTTTTCGAATTAAACCAGTTACTCACAGCTATTAAAGCAGCGTTTACGGAACCGCGGGCAACGAAAGCGGTCTTAGATTTTTTAAAGAAAAATGTGGTTCCTCAACCTAAAGTATCGCAGGAACAATGTACAAATATCAGTAACGGTCTTCTGTTACTAAGAAATGTACTGCATATACCAGAGGTCGTTAACAGCAGCCCAGGCAATAATGGATGGAACCACCCCGTGCAAGAGGACGTCAACCGCAGCCCAGGCAATAATGGATGGAATCACCCCGTGCAAGAGGAGGTCAACAGCAGCCCAGGCAATAATGGATGGAACCACCCCGTGCAAGAGGAGGTCAACAGCAGCCCAGGCAATAATGGATGGAACCACCCCGTGCAAGAGGAGGTCAACAGCAGCCCAGGCAATAATGGATCGAATCACCCCGTGCAAGAGGAGGTCAACAGCAGCCCAGGCAATAATGGATGGAACCACCCCGTGCAAGAGGAGGTCAACAGCAGCCCAGGCAATAATGGATCGAATCACCCCGTGCAAGAGGGCGTCAACAGCAGCCCAGGCAATAATGGATCGAATCACCCCGTGCAAGAGGAGGTCAACAGCAGCCCAGGCAATAATGGATCGAATCACCCCGTGCAAGAGGGCGTCAACAGCAGCCCAGGCAATAATGGATCGAATCACCCCGTGCAAGAGGGCGTCAACAACAGCCCAGGCAATAATGGATCGAATCACCCCGTGCAAGAGGGCGTCAACAGCAGCCCAGGCAATAATGGATGGAATCACCCCGTGCAAGAGGAGGTCAACAGCAGCCCAGGCAATAATGGATCGAATCACCCCGTGCAAGAGGGCGTCAACAGCAGCCCAGGCAATAATGGATCGAATCACCCCGTGCAAGAGGGCGTCAACAACAGCCCAGGCAATAATGGATCGAATCACCCCGTGCAAGAGGGCGTCAACAGCAGCCCAGGCAATAATGGATCGAATCACCCCGCGCAAAATCAGATCCTCTGGAACTTGTTTAGCCAAAGCATCGATAAATTATTGATAAAGCTTATGACTATACCAGAAGCGGTAAGTGATCAGCTCTCCAATTTATCATTTACATTGACTTCTGTGGTTCTTAATTATGAAAAGCACGGTCGTATAATTTGATTCCTAGCAACATAACATTTAAGAATTAGAATAATCAGCGCTGTTATTTTTTTTAATTTTTGCATTCGAATTGTGCAACTTGGTAGGCGCTTCCAATAGCAATATTGGAAATCCGATATGAGTAGGTAAGATTCGATTTCTAGCAATGCAACAGTTAAACAAAGTTAAAAACAGAGTTATAGCTAAGCAATGTAAAATTATCTAATCGGCACGTAAATTTTACGTCAATTATTGATTACATTTGGGATACTTAGAGTGGCCACGCTGATGATGATGTTTTCCAAGTGACCACAGACCATCGGTCGGTAGGTACTCGATGTTCGCTCCGTGCGTTGTTTGTGTGACGTGACGCTACGCGGCGCGGGCGCAGGCGCACTGGTCGCTGCGCTACTGTCGCTCGCTGCCCGTCGCGGTCTGTACCTATGATGTATTCACACATAAGTATCAACCTGCCAGAATCATTATCAGTTTAAGGGGCTACCCGAGGTTTTCATCTATGTTGACAAGTTTTGAATCGTATCTCCTACTTTTGCACTACAGATAGAATTATAAATCAAACGGCTATCGGTTCTTCAGTCTTTTATCTCCATTTTTGTCTACCGGATTTTGAAAGAAATTAATACTTAATTTTGTATGATTTTTTAAACATTGTCTAAAAACACTTATTTCTTATCTCTATTGACGTGAAAGATCTAACATATACGAAATCTACATATTTGGGTTCGTCTATGACGTCTCTAAAAACGTGTCTAGGGTTTTCATTCAAATTCAGAAAACCAGTTTTTTGGCCTATTATTGTTCAACTTTGATGCCAAATATCTCGAAAACAATGAACTTTGAAGTAAATATGGGATACTATATTGCTGAAAGCCGTTGTTGTTAATATAATAATCTATAAAAAACATTAGAAAACTAAGGCATTCAGATCGAAGGTCATTGGCGTATGGGAGCCCCTTAAAGTCTCAACGACTGCAAACTGCGAGGTCGCGTGCTCGGTTGATGCTAGGAACGCCTGGCTAGCAGGACCGAACCCAACTTTTCCATCAAGACCAAAATTACAACATACCCCTCCCCTCACCTAACTTAGGTAATTTTATTGATTCGGGGACAAACCGAATTGCAGTTGCTCTCCGCGTTGGAGTGGATGTGTGTGTGGATCACAATTGCATCTCCTGTGGAGCCGCGGTAGATCGCTTCGGTTATCATGGACTCGCCTGCTCCTCGGGCACCGGCCGCTTGTCCCGTCACGCTGCACTCAACGACATCTTGAGAACACATCTCGACATCTCCCCGTGCCTCTTGAGCTTCGGGTTGTACGGGATGACGGCAAGCGTCCGGACGGGATGTCGTTGATCCCCTGGCGGATGGGCCGTGCACTGGTGTGGGACGCTACTTGCGCTGATACGTTGGCAGCGTGTTACTTGCCAGTTACGTCCAAACAAGCCGGGGCCGCGGCGGATGCCCGAGAGCGATCCAAGGTTGGGAAGTATAGCTGTCTCGGCGCCCAGTACGATTTTGTCGCATTTGGCGCCGAGACACTCGGCCATTGGACAAAAAGTGCGCGTGAGCTCCACAAGAAGATCAGAAAGCGGTTGAGGGACGCAACAGCTTTGTCGCTAAAAGAATAGCGATTGCTATTCAGCGCGGCAATGCTACCTGTGTGATGGGCACCCTGCCTAAAGGGCAAAGTTTTGATACGTTTTTCTAATTGTATATTCCTAATTTCCATTTAAGTAGCTTTGCCAAGAATATAAAATATCGATCATTATGATTTTAGCCTCACCTCTATTTCGTATTCTAAATTTCCAAATAGGTGTATCACCATAGAGCGCCATAGTAACATATGACCTTTGGTTTCGAACGTAATCAAACGTCAAGTTGATTTGAATAGGGCCCTTTATTTTGAAATCGAAAACTTAATGTCAATTTCCGTCAAAAGTGCGTCACGCTCACACACAGTTAGTTATGCTTTAGCGCAAGAAGGAGAGCATTTTTTTTTTGTTATGTTATAGGAGGCAAACGAGCAGACGCATCACCTGATGGTAAGCAACTACCGCCGCCCATGGACACCTGCAACACCAGAGGTGTTGTGAGTGCATTGCCGGCCTTTAAGATGGGAGTACGCTCTTTTCTTGAAGGTTTGAAGGTCGTATCGGTCCGGAAATACCGCAGGCGACAATCCGTTCCATAATTTAGTTGTGCGAGGCAGGAAGTTTCTGGAGAAGCGCACAGTTGAGGACTGCCAACCATCTAAGTGGTGAGGATGGTAATGTTGTCGCGTTGGACGATGGCGAAAAGAAGCGGCAGGGATTAATCCGAACAATTCCTCGGAGCACTCCCCGTTATACATGCGATAGAAAATGCAGAGCGAGGCCACATCTCTACGCAGCGCCAAGGAGTCAAGCCGATCCGAAATATGCTGGCAGTCGACAATTCGAGTTGCTCGTCGTTGGATGCGATCCAGAGGGAGAAGCTGGTATTGGGGTGCCCCTGCCCATAGATGAGAACAGTATTCCATGTGTGGGCGGATCTGCGTCTTATAAAGCTGCAGGCGGTGGGCCGGTGTGAAATACTGTCTCGATCTGTTGAGCATACCGAGCTTTTTTGAGGCTAATTTGGCCTTACCCTCTAAATGGCTGCGGAACTGGACTTCACTCGAAATGTCGACGCCAAGGATTCCGATACTGGCTGCGGCATTCAGGGGAGTGCTCTCAAAACGAGGTGACACGACAAACTTTAACTTTTTCGCGGTAAACGCGCAAACCTGTGTCTTGGTAGGGTTAAAACGGACTAAGTTAAGTCGACCCCATTCAGAGATTTCTCTTTGGGAAGTCTCAATTTCAGACACAAGTTTGTTCCGGCTCTCGATGACGATTTCCCGAGAGATATTGGTACGGCCGGTGTAAGAGGCATCACCTGTACTATCGTCGGCATAACAATGAATTCAGCTGATTTGCAGTATGTCATTGATATGCATAAGGAATAGCGTGGGTGATAGCACACAGCCTTGGGGACACCAGCATTCACAGACATGGAGTCGGAGCATTCACCGTCAACTACGACCTTAATGCTTCTGTCTGCTAGAAAGCTACTGACCCATACACATAATCTCTCGGGAAGCCCATAGGATGGTAGCTTCGAAAGAAGTGCTTTGTACCAAACCCGATCAAAGACCTTCGCTATATCTAAACTATCATCCAATGCTTCACCCTTAGTCTCGATCGCCTGTGCCCAACGATGAGACAGGTAGACTAGAAGATCACCAGCCGAGCGGCCTCTACGGAAACCGTATTGTCGATCACTACGCAACTGGTGGTCCTCTAGGTACCGAAGGAGCTGGCAGTTGATAATGGACTCCATTATCTTCGAGAGAAGGGAGGTAACAGCTATTGGCCTGTAGTTGGACGGATTTGAGCGGTCGCCTTTTTAGGGATCGGACGCACCAAAGCTGACTTCCACGAGGTCGGGACTACGCCAGAAGAATAAGAGAGCCAAAAGAGACGCGTTAGGACCGGAGCCAACTCGGGAGCACACATCTTCAGCACAATCGCAGGGATTCCATCGGGCCTTATGAGTGTCGAGGGAAAGAAGAGCTTTACGCACCGAGCTTTGGTTGAACCGGATATCCGGCATACAGCTCTCGCACCGCGGAATAGTCGGCGGCGCGTTTCTCCCGTCATCCAAAGTCGAGTTGGACGCAAAGAGTTTACCCAGAAGATCGGCTTTGTCTTTTGCGTCGTGGGCCAATGTATCAAGTCTATTCACATATCATTTCCATACTTGAGAACCCCTTTCGAAATTGGCTCCTATATTGATAAAGGATAGACGGCCTTTCGTAATTTTTTTGGCATTGGAAATCAGACCGCAAGTTTGCCGCAGGCCGCAGTTTTGGGTTACTTTTCGTCCTAAAAATTACAACTGTTGAAATCATAATGGAATTAAAAGCTTTTACCAATTAGAAGCGTTTTGCAGTAGTGTTGACATGTATACATTTATAATTGTGTTGGGCTGGCTACGCAGATACCGAAGTAACTCGCTAACACACTGCTTCCATCTTATTTAAGTAGGTATTCCGTGGGGGTAATTGTTTTAATTATAAGTACACTTGCAATTACAAATTACAACTAAAATAAATTTACATTAAAAAAAAAAGGTCAGCACTGTTGGCAGTATAAACAAACCATGGACCTATGACACTGGACAGGCTGTACGTGATGCCACAATGAGAGACGGAAAGGCTCCTATGCAGCTAAATTAAGAACTGGTCTTAAAATGGCTGATGACTTGCCATAAACAACCTACTCAATTTGGACGGGTAATAGTTTATGTGCCACAACTTCATACTAAATCAGTTGTGGCAAATAAAAAAAAATGGAACTATGACAAGGACAATGAATGATATTTCCCTTTCTGCCACACTTATCGAGATTTGTATGCTACCAGCTCGCTCGCACGTGGTATTATTATTACCATAGCTTGTCCTGAGTATCATAGGTCCATGAAACAAACTCATGTTTTTTTTTCGTCTATCAGGACAGGCTAAGGACCAGAGGCCATACTGCCATAACAAACTCATGACATGATGCATATTTAAAAAAAGTAGCTACAAGGTTAGTGCGGAAAAGTTTGTATGCTGCGTTTAGTTCATAGTTGTGTTGTATAAAACGGTGAAAAAAAATTAAGATTAATGTTGTTATTTCGGAATCCCTTTTTTGTGTGGTTTAGAAACAAGAAACCGAGTTAAAATGAAAACTATGAACATTAGTTATAAAATTAACAATAATAAAAATGTATCATTAAAAAAAATATTGGTAAGACAGTGCAAATAACTAAACGCAGTATTTATAATAAAAAAACGCAATGAATATAAGGCGGGATTTAAGCCTCTCACAGACTGGCGCGACCTGGCAATTTTTTTCTCTATTTTCTCGTTCCCGCCCCAACGGCCATCGGTTCTACGTGCTATGTGCCCTGCTCACTGCCACTTAAGGTGGACTGATGACCTGGTAAAGGTTGCGGGAGTCCGCTGGATGCTTGTGGCGCGGGACCGGTCACTTTGGCACTCTTTGGGGGAGGCCTATGTCCAGCAGTGGACGTCTTTCGGCTGATATGATGATGATGATTTTCTCGTTTAATTTTTGAGAAAAGCACTATACTTGCTTCGACCGTTAATAGCCATCCTGCCTCGTATTCCTAATCTAATTCATCTAATCCAAGTCTAATTCATTCGCGGCCAGTATGGCTTACTTACTGGTCTCTGCCGTAATGTACTATTATGCAACTGATACATAATGAGAAGTCTTAAAAAACTCGTGTTTTAAGACTTAAGTCTTTTGCATTTCATAATAGGATCACACGAGTGTTTTCGAAATAGTAAGTAACTCGATATACGAGTAAGGTACTTTCGGGTAATAGGCCTAGCTAAGCGAGAATATAAATCAAATGTATAATAGCATATTTAATTAACATATTTATATATGAATCAGGGTTTAATTTCAATTAGTATACAATCAATGTGAAAAATGGCGGTAATTCCCATAAGGAGACATACAGTGACTGGTTTTTTAAAACCCTACTAATAGGCCTTATTATAATATGGTTGTATAAAAAGGCCTAAGACCTTAACGTACTTAAATAATTAAAACAAACTTGTTGTCGAAATCAATAAATAAATAAATAAATAAATACATATTAGGGGACAATCTTACACAAATCGACCTAGTCCCATAGTAAGCTCAATAAGGCTTGTGTTATGGGTACTAGACGACGATATACTTAATAGATAGAAATACTTAAATACATAGAAAACATCCATGACTCAGAAACAAATATTCATGCTCATCACACAAATATTTGCCCTTACCGGGATTCGAACCCAGGACCTTCAGCTTCGTAGGCAGCGTCACTACCCACTAGGCTAACCGGTCGTCAAAATAAATATATATATATATATATAAATATAAAAAAATCACTTAACTATAACAAATGCGTTTTTATTCTTCTATTGAGATATAATATAGGCCATTGTACGGATATTTAGTACAAAATTGCATCAAAATATTCCTCTACATTAACTAGCAATCTAATTGACATGTATAGAAATAATCAGTCTAAATAACAAAAAATTGCAATTCTTGCTATAAAAAAAAAAACAAAAATACATAGTGTTTTTTTTAGGATTTCTCCTAAAGGCCTTATTTTACTGTAGGCCATATAGGTAATAGGAACTGCAGACACTAGGGCATTTTCTGACCACAATGCTCGTTTGGGCGGCATATCGTGATCGAAAACTGAAAATATAACAAATCAGTAAGTAGGTAATTATGCACACTAAGTTAGTAGTATAACTTCAAATACCGAAATTCGATATATGAAGTAGGAGGATAATAAGGCCCCTAAGAAGTCCCAAGCCATAGAGGGCAATAAGGCCTATAGGTAAATTTTGTAGGCCTTATTCGCCACCGACCACGTGTATGAATAAAAAAACGAAATATAAAATATTGGCATCAGAATACGTTATTGAAACTTGTATCACATTACAAGCGTTAATTAGGGAGAAAAACTGAGTGCAAATTGACATTATTAATGAAATATTACAATAAATACACAAGCGCCCACCTGCCGAAATGTATGAAGCAACACTGGCGGCGGGGAGCGGTGCATCGAGCATCGAGCCAGTTCCTACGTGTAGTTCCTTGTTTGTCCGCTTGGCATCAGGGACGCGTAGCCTTGAGCGCGAGCGTCTGTATTTAATACGATTTTGGTTACTTAGGCCTTATTAGACGACAGGCCTTATTACCCGCAGGTACTGTAGAGCTCGTTTCTGACTCGTGGGGCGTTCATATACATTCTGTTGGAAGTATTACAAAGGATGTGTTATGTTACTTTGAGTAGGTACCTATATGTTTATAAACATTGTAATATGTTTATTAAATTTTTTCACTTTCATAATAGGGATGTTGCGGATGAAATTTTTTAGACATCTGCGGTTGGGGATATTACGAGACTCACATCCGCGGATGCGGATTTTGGAGTCACACACTCAAAAATATAAGTAAACATCGTCCATATGGCCTCGCAGTACTCAAACACGTCGCGCCTGATTTACATTCTTCTTATTCACTAATATATGACTAGTAATGATGACACTACTGTAATGACGAAAATTCCAACAAGCGCGCGGGGCCGCGCTGGCCCCTTTCTTGTCGGCTCTTGTACCTACTATATCCGCATCCGCAAAAACTCCGCATCGATTTTTGCGGATGCTGATGCAGGTGTTTAAAATGATGCGGAAAATCCGCGGTTGCAAATGTTACAGACATTCCCTTTTTAGGGTTCCGTACCCAAAGGGCAAAAATGGGACCCTATTACTAAGGCTCCCCTGTCCTTTTTTTTTCAGGCTGTATCTCAAGAACCGCGATAGCTAGACAGTTGAAATTTTCACAGATGATGTATTTCTGTTGCCGCTATAACAACAAATACTAAAAAACAGAATAGAATAAATATTTAAGGGGGCTCCCATACAACAAACGTGATTTTTTTGCTGTTTTTATAGATAATGGTACGGAACCCTTCGTGCGTGAGTCCGCCTCGCACTTGGCTGTTTTTTTTTATAAAAGCGGCGAGTTGAAAAAAAGCCATGTTATATGCATATCTTTCATATCTTACAACTGCTGCTGATTTTATTTTCCTGTTGATTGCTAGTCTCGAAGGTGACCCCATATGAAGTACATTATAATAAAAATACTCCTACCTTAAACACCACATAATGCGACGTTGAATTAGATTAGGTATGTGTTTTGTATTTGTTTTGTATTCCAGAACAATTGGGCAGTCACAATGGTACAAGTCGTTGCGCTGTTGTACAAAGATCAGGATGTAGGTACATTACAGAAACTTCTACAAGTGTGGTTGGAGTCTTACAATGCCGAGAGTTCCGAAGATAATGAAAGTAACACTTCTCCACCGAATAGAGGTAATTCAATGACATAAGTAGTTTAGTAACTCCATATATGGGCGTCGGTACCAAGTTTTAAACCTAAGTATGTACTTTAAAACGGGTAGTACTTATTTAAGGAACCATCACATGAATCGGTTAAATCCTAATTTAATCCTTTTCCGAGAAAATATGACGTTATTGATTATTTTATTAGTGCCCATTAGTGTAGTGCCTATTATTGTCGACCTAAAAATACTAAATTAGAACCAAATTTGAAACAGTTTTCTTATTGAACGAGCGAGCGAATCGAATGAAGTGGTCCGTTTCAGCTGGTGCAAAACTGATTTGGTATATCCGGTTATTCCAGCTGTTCTCCTCCACAGCCACAGGCCGCAGTGCTCAACCTGTTCTCCTGAGACGTTGTGAGCAGGTTCAATTATCACATACTTCGATTGCTTTATCGATTCAGTTTTGCGTTTAAAGAATAAATTGGATTAAAGTAAAGTCTCCAGTTAGTTCTACAGCGCACAGAGCCACTTGGTTATTCAGGAACAGCATATTATTTAGCTTGAAAACTTATTTTGATACCATATATAATGTAATGAGGTGATATTTACTAAAATATTGGAACAATTACGTATTTTGGTGGTTTTTACAATTTAAAGTAAGAAAATAAGTATAATTGCTGTACATGCAATTTAAGATTTTTTTGGGTGATTTAATTGGTACTTAAAAGATTAGTTTTTTTGTCGTGTTTGTGTGTAGTCAACATTATTTTTGGAATCATAAGTTGTTGATATACTAAGTTATTTTAGCGCCAATTACGTATAATTATTCTCCTTTGAAACTTGTAATTTTTCTAGGCAGCGAAAATTCCTCACCTATGTTGACATCAGTTCCTACGTCAGACTCATCCGATACGGGTGCTAGCGGAAAAGTTAACGAAGAACCAAATTGTGAGAAGAATGGTCGGGGAGGTTCCTCCGAACATCCTACAACGGAGGATGCTAACCAGCCCCTCCAGCCTCCTTCTCCTGGCGAGAACGACGTTCACATGAGAGACCACGACGCGCCGCCTGGCGATGAGAACATAAACTCCGATACTGTATGTCACGTCGTTATACTCAATCTGCATGATTACTCTGAACTGTCATGGGAATTGGAATCGTCTATCTCGGACGGTAGAGTTGCTGTTTGAATGGACTGGTTTGATGCACTTCTAACTCGAATAGTCTCCATACAACTTAACATTGGTTTACTAAGTTACTACAAAAACAACCCAACGGTAGACCAAAGCCTGATTGTTGATGTAATGTAATGTTTTTCAGGACGATAAAGTGGTGCCTGAAGTTTCACCGACAGCGACAGTGACAGCGATAACTAATGATCAACAGCCGGATAAAACCGAAAATAAAGCGGTAATATCTGAAACTTCTGACTTTGGATATGGAGCACAAATTGAAAACCAAGAGTCAATTTCAACTTCCAGCAACGATGATGATCTACCTTCAAAAAAACCCGTCCATCAAAAGCCAAACAAACCCAAACAAAAAGTAAACACAAAGGCAAGGACTGGCGCCGCACCGCACGGACAATGGGCAGAGTGCAAGAAAGGTACTAAAAGAGGAAAAACGAACATGTAAGTAAAATTGTACATGGTGTTCTCTACACACATCAAATGTAAAGGAACGACGCAATTCATCCCATTTCAGTGAAAAAATAATTCGTTTTTCCAGTATCAACGTGCAAGGACCAAACCAAACCCCAACAGATGCCGACGTATCTAATGTTATGAAAGAATTTACCATAGAATTCTTACGGAAAGGTTATAATACTTTAGTACAAACACTGCACAGTGAAATCCTTACTAACGTACATTTGGAAATAGATACGTCACATTTTTTCTGGCTATTGACATATTTCCTGAAGTGTGTTACCCAAATTGAGTTGGCTTTAGAGCAAATTTCCGCAGTACTATCTTTCGACATCGTGTCTTTTTTGACCGCGGAGGGTGTCAACGTGTGCGAACAGTTCGAGCTGGCCGTCAAGCTGGACGGCGAGGACGTGAAGCCCAGCGGCCGGCGGCTACACCTGGTAAGTACCTACCATTTGTCCAACATTTGTACAACGGGATCCTCTTGTTTTACCGAATGTATACTTTCGCAGATTTTTCAATACCTACATACTTATATAGATAGAATAGGAATAAATATTCATGCTCATCACTCATCACATAAATAAATGATCTTACCGGGATTTGAAACCAGGTCCTCCAACTTCGTAGGCAGGGTTCCTACCAACCCTAGGCTAAAGCGGTCGTCAAACAAAAAGTCGTAGAATGTAGGTAGTTAGCTCAGTGTGGGGCCCCGTGAGGCCTTTTATAGGGCTTCTGATAAATGTTACCCGAAAATAACTGGCATACAATTTCTTCGAAGCCAAAAAAGGACGCGGTTGGAAACTTGATAAATTAATTTGGAGCTTTGTAAGGTTTTAAAAAGTTTCTCTGTCGACAATACGACCCACCTTAGAGCACGTGAAGGGAATTGTTTCTATAGTCGCTGCCTCGCTTGTGTAATAAGGGCACGTGAAGGGAACTGCTTCTATAGTCGCTGCCTCGGTTTTGTAAACTTTATACGGCTTTCCTTTTGCTGAGTTGATATTTTCGACACGAGATTTAGCTAGCAACGGCTTAAATGATGTGTTTCAGAGGTTTGACGACCTGGACCTATATAGCGCTCTTCTTATATAGTGTTCTTCTATAGTGTTCTTCCTTCAGTGAGACGACTCATTTTTCGGCAGAATAAGTACAATACAATACAATACAAATACTCTTTATTGCACACCTCACACAAACAAAGCAGTTAAAAAGAGAAACAATACAATAACATGTAGGTAGAGGTAAGTACTGCAGCATTAATTGCATTCATCCTTGCAGAACTATTTAAATTCGTATGACCGTTTGCCTTATATTGCAGCACCATCTAGCGCATTATTACTGAAGTTCAGTAGTCGCACAAGGCGCGTTTCCGATGGTGTGCATTTTCCTTATATACAACTTTACCGACGGGTTTGCCTGCTTTGGTGCTGTCTGGTTTTTATGAATGAAATTGGAAGAAGTTTTTGAAATTTGAATTTGATTGTTCGAGAATGATTCTTGTTTATTGTCAAATCATCAGAAAAGAAATGGGAGTCAAAGAGAATAGTTCTTGGAGAGTGAAGTATTATTTTTCCATTGGTCTATTAGCTGAAAGTGTGAAGCGTGGTGTACCGTTTATAGGGTACAGACCCGAGTTCCTCGTCCACAGTTTTTTGTATTAAGAACAACAGTTTTCGCGCTAGTGCATCAGCGTTTTTCTCAAGCCCTGAGGCGAAGCTCGCCGGTGGTGGAACCAGTTGTGGTTGTTGTCACACTGCACTGAGGGAAACGTAGAGTTTCTGCCTTTTTCTGAAGGCCGGGTGCTGTTTTAGCACACTGGGTAAGCATTTTCGCCTATCGGTTGTGGTGGATTTTTGGCTTCTAGTCTAGACGGTGGAGTAGAAGTATTTATTGTGAAATTTTGTTTCATAGCTTCCGGGTTTAGGCCCCAAGCCTAAGTTCGCGGTGGTTGTTGCCCGAGGACTGATGCCAGTTCGAGTGCGCTGAGAGCCATCATCCGGAGTCTGCGAGCCGGAGGGAGAAGCGATCGGACTGTCCCGCTTACCAGCGCTTCCGGTTCTTGATCGGGAGAACCTCCGTCGGAGACGCCGCCAGGAGTTAAGTCGCGTTTAGAGGACTCCCGAGAGTTCGGCGTGTATTCTTTTTTGTTTGACCTTCGGTCAACGTCAGGGTTCCTTTTTTAATGTCACTTATTACCTGTGATATTCTACCATACCGTGCCGTCGTTGGATTGTCAAACCTCCGACCTTAAGATGGGATCGATGCCTTCCGTTCTCCTGTAAAACCCTCAAAATTCAGAAAGGCCCTTTACCGCCGAAGTTGTCAGAACGATCGTTTAGATTTCATTTAGGCCCCATACACACAATTAACACACAACCTTTACCAACACTTAACATCTCGTCGAACCCAGTCGTTTTACATCCCTTTTTATTGTCGTGCTGGTTTGTCGACCGTAAATCACCATGTTTTGTCTATCATAGTCCAATCGTGTGCCGCAGCAACGGCCAGAGCACGGTTATACGTTCGGTATTGTATTGCAAGTGTTATTTAACATGATCTTATAAACCTGATCGCGTTCGGGTCGTGATGTTTTATATGCCGCTGTTATATGTAATAATTTTAGGAAAATAAAAAATAAATTACGTTCGTATCCTTGTGTGAACCTTTTATTCAATTTTCACTACAAATTTGGCGCCCGAAACAGCTGGTAAGTACCCTGGCTTGTTCTTTGTTACAAATTGAATTAATCTTTGTTTAATCTTACTGGGGGGAGGGTCGTCCGTCCTATTACGGACGCGTTACACTAACCTTGTTCTAGATTACAGCTTACGGTTATAAGGAATATCACGCTGCCCTGTTTACCCTGGATGCCGTCTGCCTAGTTCCGCTACTGCCACGAATTTTGGATCCTGTCAACGCCGGCGGAACGTGACCCGTGACCGAATAAATATATCTGAAACTCTGGTTGAATTAGGTAGCCGTAGAATGAAACAAAACTGTGTTTTCCCTGTGCTTTTTATTTAAATTTCCAACTAAAACAACCCGATTTACTTATTTAATAGACTTGTGTACCCCTTGTTTGTGCCCGTAGAATTAGGGAAATACTGCAGGTAAGCGTTTTAGCTGTAGTTAGTTCCTCGACCGTATTGTCTTCCTGGTGATTCTTACTTTCCGGTTCGTCTTGTTGCTTTTTTTTTCGTCACTGTGTTTAGTTTGATCGCATCTTGTCCATTTCATATATTCAGTGTTAGCACATATTTAGGTTTTATGGGCGTTCCTGTAGACAGCAAGCGCATTTTTTCCTCGTTATTCTCGTAATTAAATGTTGTGATAAGCAATCGTATAACATATTTCTTGTATTTACGTAACATTTGACATGTTGTTTTACGTTTGTTTGTAGCTTAGCAACCTGTCACGAAATTTGACGGCGGAGTTCTTAAAGAGGTTGAGTTTGTTAGCTTTGAACTTTTACAGCAGTTTTTCTTTGAAAAGGTAGAGTATTTTCGTTCGGTCATCTAATTGTCACCGTGGTCTAGTGGAGGTACACTCGGACTAGTGAATACGTGATCGAGGGTTCGATTCCCGACAAAGTTATTCTTTGTGAATTTTCTTTCGAGAGGGTATGTTATCCATAAGTTCCGCGTGACATTATTCAATCGGAGTGAATGATTATTCTCAAGTTTAAACATTTATTTAGAGAATTGATCGTTCTTATTTTCTGGATTTCTTCTAACGTAGAATAAATTCGGTTACTTAGCTTCGTTTCAGTGGGGTGTTAGGCTTCATTGTTCGGATATACCTAAAGGCTTCACCGAAGTTTTTCTGAACCGATTTGGATGGGATAGTCTATTGGTTTTTCATATTATTCGACTATTGTGTCTGTCTTAAGGCTTTCTTTGGTTTCTGACGCGACTTCGCGCTTATTCTAATTAGTTGTTATTCCCGGTTGCTGTTGATTTTTGTTTTTGGAGTTGTTTTTATAGTTGATCGTACGTGTTCATCGTTTATATATGTGGTCATACTCGATCATACCTGATCATAAGTGATAATACTTGATCATACCTGATCATAAGTGATCTTACTTGATCATACTTGATCATAAGTGATCATAATTGATCATAGTTGTTTTTTGTCGTTCGTCGTAATCGTTGGTGGTTCTTTCAGGATGTCACGATCGAACAGTGAGGAGTCGTTCCGCGTGACGCCTCGCATTCCTTCAGAGTTGAGGATGCGTCAAGCCCGGGAGCTGGATCCGCTTGCGAGTGAGGATGAAGAATTCTTCGATACCGAGCCGCGGTTCCAGGGCGCTCGGTCCCTAGATTGGCAGCCTCGTTGCGCGATTAAGAACGAGTCCCTCACCAAGTGGAATCTGACCTTCTCCGGCGAGACTTGCGTTCGTGAGTTCTTTTCACGTATCCGCGAAGAGGGGATTGCGCGTGACGTCAACCCTTCCTACGTCGTCAGACGCTTTCACGAGTTATTAACCGGTAGTGCTTTAAAATATTTCCGGGCAATTAGGCGTCCAGACTTGACGATCGGGGAGTTGAGATCGGCCTTTTTAAGAACTTTCGATGTCGCAGATTATGATTTTAAGGTGGAAAGCCAACTTCGCGCGTTGAGGCAGAAAGCAGGCCAGTCAGTGGTTGATTTCGTTATCCAGGCTCGCGATCTTAATGCCAAGCTTCAAAAGCCGGTACCCGAAGGCACCTTGTTCAACATCATCAAATACGGGATGAACCCCAGGTACCATCCGTGCCTGGCCACCAATATCGTTAGGGATGTCGACGGTCTACTGGAGGTCGCAAAGAACTTCGAGTCCTTCCAGGGTGTGCGGTCGACTGGTTTGGCGTTGGCTCCTGTCGGTACTGTCAACGTTGGCGAGATCGGTGCTGTCGCCTGTCTGAAATGCGGCGCTATCGGGCATGGGTATCGCGATTGTCCCAATGTTTCCGGTGCTGTATGCTTCAAATGTAAGCGGGCAGGGGCGATTACTCGGGACTGTCAATTCTGCAATCCTGGGACGTCAAAAAACTAGTTGAAGGCGCACTTAGAGGTCCGACGGTGTCACCGGTTGTTTTAAATAAGTCACCGGATAATAGACTGTTTATTGAAGTTAATATTTCAGGAGTCACTGTCAAAGCTCTTCTGGACTCTGGTGCGCAGGCTTCCCTCATTGATGTTTCATTGTTGTCTGAATTAGGTTTCAGTTATAGTAAGGAGATTCGACCGTCAGTGGTATCTGCCGATAATTCTCCTATTGTTATTTTAGGTGGATTGGATATCCCTATTTCTTTTAATGGCTTTTGCGCTACTCATCCCTGCCTTGTAGGTAGTGACTTGCCTACTCGATTTATTTTAGGCATTGAATTTTGGAATGCTTTTGGTCTTACCGATATTTTGAAGCGCGCGTTTGCAGGCGATGGTCCTGGGAAACTTCTTATTCCAGATCCTGTGTTACCGAAGGTGGGGTTTCAGGTTGTTGGCGAGGTTCGATACGTTCATCCGCGTACGGAGCTCACACCTAGTCAAGAATTCGGTCTTCAGGCTGTCATCAGCGAGTTTGATGAAATTTCTTCTGATAAGGCTGGTTTAGGTTGCACTACTTGGCTCTCTCACAAGATAGAGACAGTCGGTCCGCCGATTAGGCAGAGGTATTACCCGCTCTCACCTGTCAAGTTGAAGGTTCTTAACGAAGAGATCGATAAGATGCTTGAAGCCGGCGTCATTCGTCCTTCGCGGTCTCCATGGGCTTCACCAGTGGTTATGGTCACTAAGAAAGATGGTTCCGTCAGGTTTTGTGTTGACAGTCGGAAGTTAAACAGCGTTACCGTTCGTGATTCATACCCGCTTCCACGTATCCAGGATATTTTGGATAATTTGAGAGGTGCTAAATACTTAACTTCACTTGACTTTAGGAGTGCTTTTTGGCAGATTCCTTTGGCGGACAAAGCCAGCTGTGAAAAAACTGCCTTCATCGCTCCACAACGAGGTCTATTTGAGTTTGTTCGACTCCCGTTTGGTTTGACCAATGCTGCGTCGGAGATGCAGCGGCTTACCGACATGATCGTCAATTACGAGCTGACCCCAGAGTCTGACGATTTCATTTTCGGTTACGTAGACGACCTAATACTGGTCTCTAGAGATTTTGATAGTCATCTTCGGCTCATTCGAAAAGTTCGTGACAGGTTAAAAGAGGCAGGGCTCACCGTTAACTTGAAAAAGTGCGAGTTTTGTAAGTCGGAGTTGAAGTATCTGGGCTACATCGTTAATGAGCGCGGTCTACAAACTGATCCAAAAAAACTCGAGGCTATTAACGACTATCCCACGCCTTCAAGCGCAAAATCCCTGCGGGCTTTCATTGGCATGTGTTCGTACTACCGGAGATTCGTGGATAACTTTTCGACCATTATTGCTCCTCTTACAGCGTTGATAGGCAAGAGGAAAGGCCGAGATCCGATCGATTGGAACGACGACGCAGCAGCAGCTTTCGTCAGACTGAAAGACGCTTTGATGAACTCACCGTTGATCGAATGTCCTGATTTTTCTAAGCCCTTCATCCTTCAATGCGACGCTAGTCAGGTCGGTCTCGGTTCGGTGTTGGCGCAGGAGTTTGACGGAGTAGAGCATCCTATTGCTTTTTATTCGCGGTTGTTCACCAAAGCGGAACGCAGCTATGGTACGTCTGAGCACGAGCTTTTGGCGGTTCTCGAATCCATCAAACACTTCCGAGGTTACTTAGACGGGATGAAGTTCAAGATCGTCACTGATCATATCGCGCTAAAATGGCTGACTACACTCGATAATCCTTCCGGTCGTTTGGCTCGGTGGGCTACTGTCATTTCCCAGTATAATTATGAAATCGAGCATAGGAAGGGAGTTTTGAATGTGGTTCCCGATGCCCTTTCTCGTGCGCATGTAGGTTTGATTTCGTTCACTCGTGGCGGGGATCCTTCTGGCGATCCATGGTATGAACGTGTGTTTCAGGGCGTGAGTGAGGCTCCTCAAATGTTCACGGCGTATGCTTTGCGTGATGGCGTGTTGATGCGCAAAATGGCAGTTGAGAATCCGCTGGCTCCTAATCCGTGGCGTATAGTTTTACCTGCTTCTAGGAGGAACGAGGCGATCGCTGAAATTCATAATGATTTTCCTAATGTTCATCCGGGGGTGATGAAGACTTACCTAAAGGCGAGAGATTTATACTACTGGCCGTACATGTACAAAGATATCGCCAGGCAATTAGCAGGTTGTCAAGTCTGTAAGGCATATAAGATCGCGAATTCGCAACCACGTGGTCAGCGTTTATATCCACGTCCCATCGCTTCGCCAATGGATCTTCTGTCGATCGATTTGATCGGACCACTGCCAGGGGCCAGAAATGGGTTTCGTTATATCTTGACAATAGTTGACGTCTTCACTAAGTTCGTCTGGTTAGTCGCTCTGAAGAGGGTAAACGCCGATACTATATCCTCTGCTTTGGAAAGGGAGGTTTTCTTGAGGTACGGTACACCTTCTAACGTTTTGTGTGATAACGCAACTGTTTTTCATAGTGGGTCATTTGTGAATTTCTTGGCCTCCTTTGATATTCCTAGACCATGTTATACCCCGTATTATTCTCCCCAGGCAAACATTGCGGAGAGGTACAACCAAGTTGTCATTACAACGATGAGCATTCTGGTGGCTGGTGACCAGGGTAGTTGGCCCCGTCATCTTCCGAGAGTAGCCTTGTATCTTAATTCATGCATCAACTTGGCGACCTCTTATTCGCCTAACTTTTTAATGTACGGACGCGAGGTGCAGGTAGACCGACAGTTAGTTGCAGGTCAGGTTGAGAACCAGGAGGTGGGGCTCAGCCGGGTCGAACGAGCAGAAAATCTCCGCACTCTACGTGAAGTATACGCGAAAGTGTCTGATGCTTTGGTCATGGCTTTCCACCGCAATGCGGTAAAGTATAACTTGAGTCATAAGTCGTTGAGACTGGCTATAGGTCAAATCGTTTGGCGCAGGAATTTTCAGCGCCGGACAATGGACGAAGCTAGGGGTGGTAAGTTCGCACCACGCTTTATCCAGTGTCGGGTCGTGAGGCGAATTTCTCCTCAGGTTTATGAGCTCGTTGATATTGAGACCCAGGTGGTTGGAACATATCACGTTAAAGACATCCTCAAGTAGGAAGTTTGGTCGCCTTAGGTTATTTTAAATCGATTTTTTGTTTTATTACCCCTCTAAATTCTGAAAGACAAGCTGCACGTCATTATTAATTTTTTTGCTTCTCTGTTTAGACCTTATTTTGCGTTTGCGCTTTTCCTCTAAATTCTGAAAGACAAGCTGCACGTCATTATTAATTTTTTCGCTCCTCTGTTTAGGCCTTATTTTGCGTTCTCTCTCCACACAACAGTTCTTCATTATAGGCTTATGGGTCAGGGCGTCGTTTGAAAAGGTCATCGACGGTCGGATTTAGCTTATAATGTCGTTACCTGGTGTTGTTAGCGGTTTTTTTGTTATTGTTAGTGTTTTTCATTCAACCAAGAGTTCAAATGAAGGTATTAGGTTAATGTTGTTATCTACTCAGCGAAGGTCAACTCGTAGTTTTAAAATAGGTTAATGTGTTTAGGTTAGGGCTAATGTAGCATATATTTTTCGGACGTGACGTTGTTTCAGCTTTATGCTGGTTTTGGACTTTTTGTGACTACGTTCTTCGACATAGTTCGAGATCGTTCATTCACTGTCTGTGGGCTAGCACTCGACAGTTGAAATACTGTATCACCCCGTCGGGGAAGGATGCTTATCCGGACAACGACACTTATTTACGGTTCCTTGCGTTCCGCATAAGCCTATGGGCCATGGTTTACGAGTATTTCACGGATAAGACAAATGGTTGTGAACTTCGGTTCTCAATCATGGCTTTAAATGTTTATTTCCCTCTTAGCTGAGGTTAGGTTTAAGTTCGTTCTAGGCGTCTAGGGTTGGTTGATCTTCGTTGTTCTTTGTTTGGTGTATAAGTAATTTAGTTTTCGGTGTTATCTTAGGTGTTTGCTAGGTAGTAGTTGTTCCTTAGGTGGAATTGTTGGCCGCAGTAAATAAATTTTGTGGGTCAACATTCGGTTTCCTCCCTTTGTGCGTGGCAATCGCATTGGTGAGTGTTGTTTTGGTTTTCCTCGATTTCAACTCGCAATGAACCTCCCTTTGTAGGCGAGGAACTTCTAGCATTTTTCCGGATTTTTTCCTGCCCCTTGCCTCTAGCCCAGTCGTTAGGCAAGTGGAGCGATCACGTGCTACTCCATCGAGAGTTTGGATGATGAATCGTAGTGTTAGTTTTTAGGTTTATTCTTGCAATACCTTGTGGGCATTTAAATGTGTTTATTATTCTAGGGGGATCTCGAGTTGTGTGTTTTTTTGTTTTGTCTTTTCAGGGGATAATCTGCAGCATTAATTGCATTCATCCTTGCAGAACTATTTAAATTCGTATGACCGTTTGCCTTATATTGCAGCACCATCTAGCGCATTATTACTGAAGTTCAGTAGTCGCACAAGGCGCGTTTCCGATGGTGTGCATTTTCCTTATATACAACTTTACCGACGGGTTTGCCTGCTTTGGTGCTGTCTGGTTTTTATGAATGAAATTGGAAGAAGTTTTTGAAATTTGAATTTGATTGTTCGAGAATGATTCTTGTTTATTGTCAAATCATCAGAAAAGAAATGGGAGTCAAAGAGAATAGTTCTTGGAGAGTGAAGTATTATTTTTCCATTGGTCTATTAGCTGAAAGTGTGAAGCGTGGTGTACCGTTTATAGGGTACAGACCCGAGTTCCTCGTCCACAGTTTTTTGTATTAAGAACAACAGTTTTCGCGCTAGTGCATCAGCGTTTTTCTCAAGCCCTGAGGCGAAGCTCGCCGGTGGTGGAACCAGTTGTGGTTGTTGTCACACTGCACTGAGGGAAACGTAGAGTTTCTGCCTTTTTCTGAAGGCCGGGTGCTGTTTTAGCACACTGGGTAAGCATTTTCGCCTATCGGTTGTGGTGGATTTTTGGCTTCTAGTCTAGACGGTGGAGTAGAAGTATTTATTGTGAAATTTTGTTTCATAGCTTCCGGGTTTAGGCCCCAAGCCTAAGTTCGCGGTGGTTGTTGCCCGAGGACTGATGCCAGTTCGAGTGCGCTGAGAGCCATCATCCGGAGTCTGCGAGCCGGAGGGAGAAGCGATCGGACTGTCCCGCTTACCAGCGCTTCCGGTTCTTGATCGGGAGAACCTCCGTCGGAGACGCCGCCAGGAGTTAAGTCGCGTTTAGAGGACTCCCGAGAGTTCGGCGTGTATTCTTTTTTGTTTGACCTTCGGTCAACGTCAGGGTTCCTTTTTTAATGTCACTTATTACCTGTGATATTCTACCATACCGTGCCGTCGTTGGATTGTCAAACCTCCGACCTTAAGATGGGATCGATGCCTTCCGTTCTCCTGTAAAACCCTCAAAATTCAGAAAGGCCCTTTACCGCCGAAGTTGTCAGAACGATCGTTTAGATTTCATTTAGGCCCCATACACACAATTAACACACAACCTTTACCAACACTTAACATCTCGTCGAACCCAGTCGTTTTACATCCCTTTTTATTGTCGTGCTGGTTTGTCGACCGTAAATCACCATGTTTTGTCTATCATAGTCCAATCGTGTGCCGCAGCAACGGCCAGAGCACGGTTATACGTTCGGTATTGTATTGCAAGTGTTATTTAACATGATCTTATAAACCTGATCGCGTTCGGGTCGTGATGTTTTATATGCCGCTGTTATATGTAATAATTTTAGGAAAATAAAAAATAAATTACGTTCGTATCCTTGTGTGAACCTTTTATTCAATTTTCACTACAGTACGTACACTACTCCTAAACTATTTAGTTTAGGCAACTCGTATTTCTATTTAGAATTAATTACTTAATTATGTAGCAGTAACAAGACGCAAACGCACTGTGCTTTTGTTTGGCTTTTGCTCACTTCTCTATATATTATATATTTTATTATTATTATATACAGTGTTGACATCAATCTGATCTACATCAATCCGGATTGATCAATCGAATTGACGAGTCAATTCGAATAGATTTTTTGCCGAGACTGATTATATAATAGCTTCTGCCCGCGACTTCGTCCGCGTGGAAACCTTACAAACGTGCGCCCCCTTAGACGATGGTTCTCGAAATAAAAAGTATTATATATGTTAATATACATTTTAATCCATTTAGATAAGGTTTAATTACGATTATTGCTACGGTGCGGTGGTAGAATTGTGCTGAAATTTACCAACAAAGTGAACATTTAATTGATAAAATAAGTCTCCAACCTGAATCCGATCTTCTACGAGGATGTTCTTATTCCCCTGTCGTCGCTAGTGAAAAACCTGGGGCTGATCTTTGACAGCGGGCTAACAAGTGTCTGACGTTTGCCGCAGAGTGACTAACACCTTAGAGCGCTTTACCGCTTCAAACATTTTCTTCTGTCCGCTCTAAAATTCTCATAGTTCAAGCTCTCATTATGCCCATTATTGATTATGCTGATGTGAGCTACACTAATATTACCCAGGTTTCCCAGGATAGATTACAACGTCTACTTATTAACTCCATCAGATTTATTTTCGGACTTCGTAAATATGACCACATTTCAACTTTTCGCCGTCAACTTAAATGGCTCCCCATTCGTAAACGAAGGTCATTACGAGTACACTGTTTACTGTACACTGTTTTCCATATTATTCGATCCTGCTGCGCCTAGCTATCTTAGGTCTAAATTTAAATTAGTTACCGCCCGACCTGGTGGTACTCTACGCCAGTCCCGAAGCCTGAAACTTGTAGTCCCCCCTCACCGCACTGGATTTATGAGTAATTCCTTCACTGTCCAGGCCATTCGGCTTTGGAATGCTCTCCCGCTTACAATCAGACAAGCACAAACGAAACTCACCTTTAAGCGCATGTTGCGCAAGCATTTTCTCAACGATATCTCTGGTTAGTTTAGTGACATACCTAGTTTTCTTTGCACTGGGTACGCAAAGTAATATTTATGTATATATATTATATTTTTGTATTTATGTAAGTAAATGTATTTATTTATTATATTAGGAAATGTATTTTCATTAGCTACCTATCCTTTTAATTTGTGTTTTTCTTGGTCAACTGCCTGCACCTATAAGCTTTTCTGTTTAGCCCTGTGGTTGACTGGTAGAGAATGCCTTAAGGCATTAAGTCCGCCATTTGTACTTCTTATCTGTGCAATAAAGTTTAAATAAATAAAATATAAAGTAAAGGATAATCCTACTAATATTATAAATGCGAAACTTTGGATGGTGTGATGTTTGGATGATTAGATGTTTGGATGCTTCTTCTTCAATGACGCTTAAATGGCTCAACCGATATGGATGCAATTTGGCACAAAGATAGTTTATAGCCTGGATTAGAATATAGGATAGCTTTATCTCGGGTCCACGCAAACGAAGTCGCGGGCGGAAGCTAGTTATTAAATAAGAAATAACACCGGCCGAGATCGAGTCAGACTTTCGCAGCGGTGAAACTCGCCGGATGGGCTTAGTCAGAGTCATAGTCATATTGCGTCCATAGTTGTACAGGTCTTCGGGGTTAGACTCCGACCCCCTGGCCCCCGCTGAAAGAATTTCGTATTTCTTTCCATTGGGGCCTCGGAGACACAATTGTACCCCAGACGTTTTAAATAGGAGTTCGAAGTTTTTTTCTCATTTATTAGGCTGCCGGGCCGCGTGCCTTTGAACGTGTTAATACTTACACAATCACAGATCTGTTTTTACAACGGATATTAACAATCTACACTAATATTATAAAGAGGAAAGATGTCCAAAGTATCATTTTAGAGAGCGCTCCCTATGCGAGCCCCAGGTCCGAAGACCCTAAGGCGAGCCCGACGGACCCTCACTATCCCAAAGTGCTTGCAAGCGAGACCTGAGGCCAAAGTGCCGAACGGTGAGGCAAGAGAGGCCGAAGGCCGAGCTTTTCATTGGAATTAAAGACCTAAAGCAATCCTTCAGAGAGCGGTCTCAAGCGAGCCCGAGAGCCTAAGGCCCGATCCCCCATGGGTACTCGTTATCTCCGAGTAACTTGCAAGCGAAACCGGAGGACCGAAGTTCTGAAGGTAAACGGGAGGCAAGCGGAGCCGAAGGCTGAGCTTTTCGTAGGAATGACAGGCCCTAAGCATGCTTTTAGAGAACGGTCGCTCGGGGTCTGAAGGGGTAGGTGAGTGGCGAGGCAAGCGAGGCCAAAGGCCGTGCTTTTCGTTGAAGTGAAAGACTCATTATCTCCAGGTGTCTTGCAAGTGAAACCTGAGGGCGAGCCATCACGTACACTTACTATCCCCAGGTGAAGCAGGTGAAGGCAAGCGAAATTCCATGCCAAAGTTCCGAAGGTGAGTGGCGAGGCAAGCAAGGCCTTTTCGTTGGAATGTAAAGCCCAATGCAACCCTTCTGAGAACGGTCTCAATGCTAGCAATGACCCCTAAGGACACTCATTATCTTCCGGTGTCATGCAAGCAAAACTTGAGGGCCAAAATCCCGAAGGTAAACCGGTAGGCAAGCGAAGAAGAAGCGAAGCGAAGGCTGAGGTTTTCGTAGGAATGAAAGGCCCAAAATATCCCTTTAGGGGGCGCTCCTTATGCGCTCCCAATAATATTTCAGAAAGTCACGGGAGTTTTCTGCATACAAAAATGATACCATAGATACTCAATTCTCCGCGGAATGCCGTTTTGTCCAAATTGTATACCCACATCCCTTGGCGTTGGTGAACTATGATAATTCGAGATAAGTATTCAACTCAACATTCAAACAACTTTAGATGACCTCTGATTTCATAGCAAATATAGAAAGGCAGAGAGCAAGGTTGCTGGATTTTCAATATAAACAGCGACGTCGTCAGTGACTGAAGTTCCAATATTTATTTATTTATTTATTTAAATTAGGTCTATTATGTCTAATTGTTACTATCGGTGGAGGTATCAACCAGTTTTGGTTAATATGTAGTGTTTAGCCGCCTTCCACTGGGGAATGGAGTTCTTTTTACTTTTTAGTCAAGTATATGTTCAAGTCTTCAGCTCATAGATTTAAGGAGTTCCCATACGAAGTTCAACCCCCTTTTTAACCCCTTTGCACCCTTATCTTTATAATTTTTATAGCCTATATGTTGGCCGGGAATTTTCTCGACGGATTAGTATTCATATTCATATTCATTTCTTTTTTTTTATATTTTCCATGTACAGAATTTCGACCGTCTTCAGCTTTATATAGATAGATAGATGTATTAGATATAATAAAACAAATTTTTATTCATAAACCTTATTGCTAATGTTAACAGTGTGCTTGCGTATATTGTACATACAATATTACGTGCGTCTGAACTAGGATGATCCTGTGTCTCAGACAAAGATAATATGTGTAACAAATAAGTGCTTGCGTTGCGGCCTTGCGTTTAGTAGGGCGATGTTAAGATATGCCGAGTTGGTAACTAAAATAGGTGAAATAAATCTATACATATAAAATAACTCAAACAAAAGTAATGTAAGCGGCAACCTTAAATTAGACCCCTTCGTAATCAATCGAGTTTATGTAACGTTGCTCGGCCATTTTTCTAGCAGGACATTCATGGTCACCCGTTTTATGGTCGTTGGTCTTTTTGTAAAATCGGCATGTTGCACATTTGGGCGGATCTCCTTTCTTTGGGTACTCCTTATCTGAATGCCCTGCGTCACTGCAATGTCCACACCTGAGGTCAGATTGCTTACACGTCTTTGCGGCGTGACCGAACTGCTGGCATTTGAAGCACGATAGTAAAGTCCCTCACTGGGCACGAAGACCAATTAATAAAAACTCGATTTTGGGATATTAGCGCTTTGCGTGTAAGGGCTGGCACTTCTATGATGTAATTACAGGTCTCATCTTTCTTGCCCGACTTATGACTCAATCTAATGGAGGTCAAGAATTTTTCCCGAGATAGGTCCTGCAGTTTATCGGCTGGATTCTGTTCAAAAATGCATTTATAAATTTATTGTTCTTGTAGGGCTGAGGGTACGCCGACTATCACGATTCTGGGCTTGCGTTTGTGAGGTTCGTCGATGGTGAGGCTCGAGGAGGTATTTTTGAATGTTTGCTTGAGTTTCTCGATGTCACTCTTGGAGTCTGTGCTGATAATGATACCGCCATTGTTGACCTTTCTCAGCGCTCTTACATGTAATTTCATTTGCTCGGGATTTATCATTTTTTGGACCAAGTTTTTTGTGTCCTCGCTTGATTTTAACTAGAGACTTGAAAATTTGTAGAAAGATTTCTTATTAAAATACAAAAAAGTACTTTCTTCGTTTTAGAAAATTCCACCGCTGAGGGGGTTAAATAGGGGTGCAAAGGTTATACGGAGGGAACTTAATTTTTTGAGCTAAGTAAAACTTGAAACTTTGTAGACAGATTACTTATTTGTATACAAAAAAAAAACTTCAAGCGTTTTGGTAAAATCCACACCTAAGGGGTTAAAAGGGGGTAAAAAGTTTGTATGGGGGAAACTTTGTTTTTTAGCTAGAGACTTGAAACGTTGTAGAAATATTACTTATTGAAATATAAAAAAGTACTTCCAGCGTTATAGAAAATTCTATCCCTAAGGGGATTAAAAAGAGGTGCAAGCTTTGGATCAGAAACACCCTTTTTTGAGCTGGAGACTTAAAAAGTTGTATAAAGATTTCTTATCAGAATAAAAAAAAGTTCTTTCAGCGTTTTGGAAAATTCCACCCTTAAGGGGGTTAAAACGGGATTCAAGGTTTATATGGAGACCAAAAAAATGTTATAGTAAGAGATTTGTAACTTCGGTCTTAGCCTGTATGTGTAAAAGACTACAAAACTGATTTCAGAGTTTTTTGAAAGTCATCCCCCATAAGGGTTGAAGGGGGTTCAAAGTTTGTATGGAGATTAAGACATTTTTAAAGTAAGATATTTGTGAGTACTTCTGTTTTAGACTGTTTGAAATTGATTACATAAGGGGGTTAAAAACATTCATCCCCTAAATGGGCTATAAGGAGTTGGATGTTTGTACGGGGAACAAAACAATTTTAAACTAAGGGATCTGTAACTTCGGTTAAAGACTAGGAAACTAATTACAGCGTTTCTTATAAAATTCATGCTCTAAGGAGTAACCTAAAAAGGGTTGGAAGTATGTATGTACAGTCAGCGTCATATAGTTAGTAGCAGCCAAGGTAGCCAAATATTTCGGTGCACGTCTTTATTACTGTAAGAATAAGGGTGTGTTACGAAATATTTGGCTACTCTGGCTGCTACTAACTATATGACGCTGACTGTACATATGAGAAACAAATAATTTTTGCAGTAAGGGAATTCTGAGGTCACTATATGGTAAGCCATTTATTAGTCAAAATACATAATCCGACTGCTAGCAGAAAAGTAGGTCAGGTTAAGTTAGAACCACGACCCTTACAGAACCGAACAGCTACCAGAAATGTAGGTACAATTTTACAGACGGTAACAAGTTCTATGCGGACGAAATCGCGGGCAACAGCTAGTTTTTAGGGTTCCGTAGACAACAAGGATTTTTTTATTTTATTTTATTTATAGTTTCGCCATGTCCGTCCGTCTGTCTTGTCTGTCTGTCCGTCTTCGGCTTAGCTCAGTAACCATTACAACTAGACAACTGTAATTCGGCATGGGTATATAAATCAATCACGCCGACAAAACAGTACAATAAAATCTTGAAAAAAAAAGCTGAGTAATAGTCGACGAACTTAATGTGTACTTGGAAAGGCCAATTATACAAATTCGGCCGACGCAACTGTTTTAAGCTACTGCGTAATATTTAATCTGATGATCTTCCTATATATATATATATATTTATATTTATTTGTATTTTATAATATCCTTATTTTTTAAGGTACATGCGTCTGTACTGTACCTCGTATATTTCAGTGTAAAGTGCGATTGGGATCACATTCATGGAGACAGTTAACCGCTATGTATTAGTTACATAGTACATTGACCTCTTTTTTAACCTCTCTTTAAAATCAGGTATCTATCCATGTCTGTGGAAGCTCTCCCGCGTTACACCCATTCCTAAAGCGGAAGATAAAGTTAAAGTGGATGGGTATCGTCCGATTGCGGTGCTTAACTCAGCGGCTAAAACATTCGAGAGTATTCTGCACAAGGAAATATACCGTCAGATCGACCCGTAGGTACTATCGGCTGCAATAATGCATGGACACCTTACGGCTCAGTTTCGCTTGCATCGTTTGACGTCTGCTGCTCACATAGTTGCACGTGGTGCGCAATAATTAAACTAGATGGCGTTGTTGGCGCTACTATTTAGACATACCGCAGAAAATAAGCACATTACTAGGCACATTAAATACCTATAAATTGACACCTGTTTGTTATCACCAGAAATATTCTCATATTAGTATAACTATTAACAAGGCTGGTAAATGCTAATTTATAATAGCTGTATTTAAGTGCGATACCACTGGTATTTGAATGCTATATTTCCACCATTACCTATAATGTTGAGATAGCTCAATGGATTAAGACATGTTCTCTAGGCTCAGCGGCCTAGAACTGTCGAGGTTCGAATCCCAGGTAATGGGAGGTTTATGTTTTTGTATCTTTTTATATTTGTTCTATTCCTATAGATGAAAGTGCTTTATATACAAATATTAGTCATAAAGAAAATTATATATTCATAACTTAAATAATTAAAACAGCATTTTATGTTTCAATATGTTTATTTTGTTCACTACAGTTCTGTTAAAGCAATTTTATAATACTACATAATAATAGTTACCTAGCAACTTTGTAACATTTTTATTGAGGTAATAGCTTAAGTTTCATTTCCATAATTGGAAAAAGATTGAAGCTTCACCCCAATAAATATAATATTGACAATATTAACTTACAACCGGGTTATCTAACATTCAAATCAGCAGAACGCATTAAGGTGTTAATTGCCATAGTATATCTATACCTATATGTGAGCGTTCAAACCATGAATTATTGTGTTATTGATTTGAAAATAATCATAATAATTTTATTTGGTCTTTCACCGTTACTTACACTTGTTTGATCTTATGAAATATCACATTTTAAATAGTAAAGGAATATAAAAAAGAAAGCAAACGGCATATTAATACCTATTACCTACTGAAACAATATATATATTTTTAATTTATTTAGGATAACCCGGTTTATAGAATATATAAATCTTAACGTAATCCGTACTCTTTGACCGACAGCATCTGCACTTTTTCTATATTAGGAACTACGCGACCATTATGACGGCGCGTATTATTATAACACTATAAACTTAAATGGCCCTGTTGACTGGATTTAATTCACTTCACTTTTTCACTCTTCACTTCAGACAGCCATATCATAGGCCAAATTACAACCTTGTTTTCTGGCCTTCCGTTAGCAGCAACACTGTTAACAGAAGTTTTTGTTAATAGTATTAGTGAATTAGCCACTTTCTAACATGTTATCGAGGTTATATGTAGCTTAAGTTTCATTTCCGAAAATCGGAAAAAGATTGAAGCTTTACCCCAATAAAAATAAAACCTATTGACAATTTTATTAATAATTTCAGACCGGGTTATGATAACATATATATCAGGCGAACGCATTCTGGTGTTAGCCAAATCTATAAGTAAGCTTTTAAGTAAGTAAATAAACCCGCCATTTGTGTTAATGACATTTAAAATAATAATAAAATACGGGACAATCTTACAGTTCACTAAGGCTTTTATTATTGACACTAGACGACCATATATTTCATAGATTATAATGGTAGGATTCCACGGTTATCTATGTCACTCGATCTCGTTAATTAACATGATTATGTTGTTTAATAATAATTTTCCTTAACTTAACACATCTCTTACTAATAGTATCTATAGGGTTAAAAAAGCATGATGAAAACAATATCCTACTCATATGTTAATTTTGTCACTTGTTTATATATAACCCGGTCTGTCTTTCTTCAAACCTTACATGTTCACAGTTAGGTATACCACCAGATTCCATGTTAGGCACTACGTGATCACTGAACGTGAACTTATATTGTCCTTTTGAATAGATTTAAACACTTCTCACTTCTCGTCACTAAACATGACATTTAGTCCAGTGTCCAAATTGTATCAAATTGCTGTTTTATGTGCTTCTCTGTAAGCAAGGGTTTAACAGCATGCCCATGATAGTATAAACCCTCCTCTTTATGGAGACACCTCGAACAGTCCACACTTGTGTGCAATAAATCAACGAAATGCCTTGTCGATTCAAAATCATTTTCTTTGTAGTCCATTACCATGGCTGGTGGCCGTTCTTTGTCGGTGTAGCAGAGACGTTTCCTTTTGCTCAACCTTTTTTTAGCTGCAACAATATTATACGTAAATAAATCATCAGAAAAATGTATGATAGTTAAGTAGTAGTTACTTATAGTAGATAATTATATCACAAACATGTAAAAATAACGACTTACGTTTAGATCAGTTTCTGTAGCTTCTTTATATATCGCAAATATTTGCGACCTTTTAACTAGATCAATAGGTATTACATAGAAAACTAGTTTTAATATTCATGATATCCAAAAAAAATATGAATAACACAGCTGAAGTAGGTCTACGAACGAACATGTAACATCTTTGTGATAAAAACGAATAAGTATGGTAGTTTTGAATCATTCGTCTACCCTCATCGATTATTATACTAATCATAGTCGTAATGGATTAATATCTGAGCAGCAAAATAAACTTATGATGAATTTCGACTGCCTAGTCAATTGAACCGATGGTCGAGTGGCTAACGAGGCAAGTAACTGTCGACCTAGCTTTAGAGTCGCGGGTTCAAATCCCGCACCCAACGAAAAAAATGTTGGGAAAGAAGTGTTTTTGGAATTGTTTGGATATTCACTAGTCGGAAACATCGCAAGAAAAATAAATGCACAAAGGTAGCACATAAATAGAAAGCACATTCCAAATTGCGTCATAATACCGCCATTATCGATCGATAATGCGTTGGCAAGATTACTTGACAGTATAATATAGGAAAAATAATAACCCAAGAAAAATATAATTATATCCAAGATGAGGAATTAGTTTTTGTTTCCATCTGTGTTAACAGCGCCATCTAGTGAAACTATGCCGATCCTCTGAGGTTTACATTTACATCTATAATGATATTACACGTCGTGCACATAGATGGCGTTAGCAAGCGCGTCAAGGGAAACAGTTTGCGACTTGACCATGCACTTATGCTGTCTAGTGTACATCTGTGACGCACAACACGCCTTTAGGTCCGGTAGATCAGCTAACACTAACTTGCTGATTCACGTCGACTATATTAGCAAGTGTCTTGACAGTGGAACGCAAGCAGATGTCATATACCTCGACTTCCGGAAAGCATTTGACACAGTTGACAACGACGTACTGCTGCTTAAGCTTAGGTATGTAGGGTTTAATTCTGAATTGCTCACATTCTTCGCTAACTACCTGAGAGACCGATCACAATATGTGAAGTACGGGCCGTTTGTCTCCTCTCCGTATCACACACGTTCTGGAGTGAGTCAGGGGTCAAGTCTCGGTCCTTTACTCTTTCTTATCAATCTTATCATGGTAAATGACCTCGTGAGCAACCTCCAGCATGCCAAATGCTTATTATACGCAGACAACCTCAAACTGGTGATGGAGATCAAGCAGGAGTCCGATTGCCTACTTTTACAGCAAGATCTAGACCAGGTATATGCTTGGAGCATCGCGAATAAACTTCACTTCAATAACAGCAAATGCCAAATAATGACATTTAGTCGACGCCAACATCCTATTAAATATCACTACACAATGGATGGTCAGAGTTTGAGCCATGTAGTTTCTGTAAAAGACTTCGGAGTAAAGTTTGATCGCGAGCTGACATTCCGTGAGCATATTACCAGCCTCGCCAAAGAGTCGTATCGGAGGTTAGGCTTCGTGTTGAGAAACGTTAGGGACTTTAAGAAATCCGGCGTCATCAAGCTCCTCTATACGGCTCTAGTACGAAGTAAACTAGAGTCTAGTGCCTGTGTTTGGAGCCCAAGTGAGGCCAAGTACAAGCTTATGCTGGAAAAGGTCCAAAAAGCATTTCTCCGCTTCTTCTATAAAAAACTGTAAGGATACTATCCATTCATGTACCCGACGAAGTTTTTGCTGGGCGTCTTGGGCTTCAACTCCCTAGAAGTACGAAGAAGCAACGAGAGGATGGTTACAGCGTGTAAGGTGCTCCGTAATAAAATCAATAGCACCGAACTTCACAACACTCTTAACTGCGTTGTCGTGCCCCTAAATAAGTCATGCCGGCGCGCGTACTTAAAACTGTCGGACGGCACTGGATCGCGCGCGACCGCAGCGCGGCGCCACTCACCGCTGTGCGACATGATCAGCTCGCTCAACGGGCTCCTGGGCACTGATCCAAAAGTGGATCTCTTTGTAGACAGCCTGCCCATGTCCAGCGTCCAGGTGCCTCTCTTATTGTGAGAATGCATGAGTAATGAGATGATGAATGATTAATGAATACATAACTCATTATAGATTTAAGACTTCTTGTACATGTATCTACGTAATATATTTAAGTAAATACCTTTTATGTACTTAATCCCTATATTTAAGAATCTTTTGCACAAGTGTAATTGGTATTAACCGTTCTTGTGAATAAAATAAATAAATAAATGAGTTGTAGTAACTCATTTATGTAACGAGTACTCGTACCTACTTAATTTCTCTTTCCAGGTTGTTACAGCTATCAGGGAATTTGTGCAAGCTCTTGAAGTGTATAAAATGTTCCCTCATATTTGCGCCGATGATAAAGATGGCCTCATTATATTACAAGACAAGATGTGTGAAACTGATGAATTGAGATCGCTTTTAGTGCTGCTTTTGCGTCTTTATAAACCGAGATATCACACCAAGCAGTACTTACAGGTATACTACTTAATCCATACTATCCATATTATATCCATACTATTCCATACTATTCCATACTAATATTATAAATGCGAAAGTGTGTCTGTCTGTCTGTTTGTCTGTCTGTCTGTTACCTCTTCACGCTTAAACCGCTGAACCGATTGCGATGAAATTTGGTATGGAGATAGTTTGAGTTCCGGGGAAGGAAATAGGAAAGTTTTTATCCCCGAAATCATCCCCCTAAGGGGGTGAAGGGGGGGGTGAATGTTTGTATGGAGCTGCGATATAAACGAGTTCCACGCGGACGGAGTCGCGGGCAGAAGCTAGTTATATTATAAATGCGAAAGGGTGTCTGTCGGTCTGTTACCTCTTCACACTTAAACCGCTGAACCGATTTAGATGAAATTTGGTATAGAGATAGGTTGAGTCCCGGGAAAGGACATATGATAGTTCTTATCCCGTAAATCATCCCCTAAGCGGGTGAAATGGGGGTGAATTTTTTTATGGAGCTACGATAAACGACTTCCACGCGGACAGAGTCGCGGGTAGAAGCTAGTGTTACATAAATTACGTCTTAGGGGCCTGCCATCTGCCAAGTACCTAATAGTAATAAAACTAGATGCACCGCATATGGCAGTTTATTATAGGTCAATAATTTTACCTATCAAATATGTCGTCACGTTATAATACCTATCAAGGCCAACACTGCCGACCTTTTACTCTTTGAACGCCAAGAACAGCTAAAGGTGTCGTGTGTTGTCGTGCCCGCAGCGCCAACAACGCATGTTGTCAAAGCAACCGTCAGTCTTTCAGGCAAGTTTTTATTTGTGACAACGACGTTGGCGAGACGTGTCTCTTTTGGATCTTAACTATCGCTGCGTCGCTTCCGGTAAATCATTCACACTATGCCTTTAGTCTTACCAGCTCGTGATCTTTTAAATATGCAACCTACCTTTGTATATACTCAGACACACTACAAGAAATTATTTCTTCTATTTGTTTTTGCGTCCGTTAAAGTCTGTTTGGGCAGTTTGACAGTCCTCTATATGTGTTGAGTGATCAAGGATGACAGCCGCCATGCCATGCGGCGCCATGTTTGACGTTTCCCGGTCACTAGTCCGGTACGCGAACACTGTAATGTGTCGTCAAACTAACATAACTCCCAAGTTTGATTTTTTTTTGTTATCAGCGAGAGTACCTTAAGTACTAACAGCGAAAAATAATTTCTAACAGTTTTTGATATTGGTTTACGAATAATTAACTTTTTTGTAAGGAACACTTGTAAAACTTTGCAAAGATTACGTAAAATGCTGCAACTTTGCCTGGATTTTGACGTTTTTTTCTTATATCTGTGAACCTATTTTTCATTATGAGTTTAATGAGTATTAGTCGGAAAACATACCCTATGTCTTGCCAGATAAGACTCAAATCTCATTACCTAATCATACTGTATTTCCGATTTACAAGCAATCAAAGTGGCAGGCAAAGTTGTAGACCTAAGACGTAACTTTGCCTAGGCGGATATCTCAATAAATAATGTGTTGCTATTTGTAATAATATTTACTCGTGTGCATGAGACATTGGGTTTGTCCCTGGCAGTCAAATTATTGCCATAAGCTTAATACTTTTTTTTTCACAGGCAATAGGTAAAGTTGTAGCAGGTTCCACAAACTTTCTATACAAAAATATTGTTAACTGTAAGGTTGTGCCAAAAAAAAGATCATTATTTAAATAAAATATTTTTATTTTTAGTTACAAAATAATCAACAAACAATAATACCAATTTTTTTACTTTTTTGCTAATTCACAATGCATTATTATAGTGTAAAGTTCTATTTCATTGTAAAGTTCTAATCACCCATCACCTTTAAACTCCAACTGTAGGTAATCGACCTGACAACCCATTTGATAAGAAAGATAACTGCAAGACAAATCAAACGAGCCTAAACACAGTGGGTTTATTATGTGTTGTTTAGAAGTTTCTATCTTCGGTCTCCATTATCAGACCATCTCGATGGTATAGTACGTTAAACACCTCAATTGGTCGCTAATAAGTGGTTGAAAAATTTATTGCAAATCTGGAACTAAAAGACAAACATACAACATAATTATAATACAATAGATATACAATTTGCAAGTAATTACAATAAAAATATCTTAAGTACCTTTAAGTTTTTTTTGTTAACGTTAGTTTATTACTGCATTGTCAGCAGATCTACCCACACTGAAAGTTGGTGAAAATCGACTTGCAAGATTTGACTTAAACCAACAATCATTGCAAGTTAATAAAAAGCTTGTAATAAATAAACTCATTTAAGCAGGCTTATTTTTACTATTTTCTGTACATTTATAAAACCCAGCTAGTGACAGCCCTAGACCCAGGCAAAATTGTGTCATTCAAGTTTCCAAAACACTGCCCAATATTGCCTAGTACGTTATTATGCTGAAATCATGTCCTTTTCTTGAAAATATTAAACTTACGGAAAATAGACAGTCTTTACTTACCCTGGGACGTTACCACTTCTCAAAAAACACCTTTTTTGTAGATAAAAGTTCAAAAGTTGCGAGACACTAAAAAAATGCTGCCACTCACTCCGACTTATGATGCGTCACTGGCGGAGCAACAATGGAGTTACCATTGTAAAAAATTAAATATGTGTTGCCAGAATAATGAAAATTCCTACCAAATGGTAAAAAACAAGAAAAAACTAAGCAAATTCGAGAGGTCATAATTGAAACGAAATAGGCAAAATTGAGTTTAAATGGCAAAGTTGCAGCATTTTACGGTATACAAGTTATTGTTTTTTCCTATAATGCATCGTATTTGATTATTCAAACCTTACTTATCGTTTTCTAATAGTTTCGTCAAGAGATTACGTCAGCAAAAAAGGAAACGATTAAAAAAAATATAAATCTCCTGAAAGAATATTTAAGTGAATAGTGGCTACTATAGTGTATTCAAAACTAAAAAAATATATTGCAGCACAAATTTCTAACAGATTTATCAATAGTCTTTTTTTTTATTAGGAATTATATCTTGAAACCATTCTCCTTACCATAAAATAAATGTCATAAATTCTCAAGTCGGCGTAATTCATTTCAGTTCTATCGAGGAATATATAAACACAAATTCTAACGGATTCATCAATAGCTCTTAATTGCATTAGCTTATCAGTTATTATCCGCAATTTAAATCTTTCGCGCGTGATTCGTGTGCAGCGTGCTGGCAGCCGATTACTTCTCCAAGGCCGTGCCGTGCGTACGCTCAAACTTGTAGGTACAAACTTTTAGTACCTACTTGATTTTACTTTATATTTAGTTACTAGTTGTTTTTCGGTTGCAATTATCTATTTTATTTTACCAATAAAGAAAGTTATATAGGGTTATTTAGTATTAAACTTAAATTAGCTTAAATGTTATTTGTAGGTACTTATTTACTAGTCGCGATGTCATATCTGATGTTACTAATATGAAGTAGATACAGAAAGTATATATACAGGGTTATTAGTATTAGTTATCTTTCTAAGTAGTAGTAGGTAGTAAAATTAGGGTGTAGGTAGGAGATAAACTCCGAAAGTTAGGTACTCAAGAATCTTTCAAATTCCGATTAGAGCCTAACACTAAAAGATCGAATTACCAAAAAAAATAGTTGTTCATCGAAGCGGAAGAGGACTTTTTTAATTAATTAATACTAAAAATCCGGAGTTATCTAAATTATAGAATTTCGATGCATATTTCTTACTAGGGAATGCATACCGGTTAACCGGTCAATTTTCTGAGTATAAGGCCGGTATAAAACCAGTAAATTTAAATCAAAACCGGTAATTTACCTAAACATTAATTATTAGTAAAATAATATTTTTTTACAATTATTAATACTTGATCGTCATGATTATATCTCAATCAATACCCTCCTTTTGACATGTAAAATGTCAATTGATTAACTGGTTAGCGTTATAGTACCAAATTAATACAATATCGTTTGCAGAAGCTTCTTAAAATACAAACACGGTTCCGTTCTATAAAATATTAATAACGACCTGCTTGGATAAGTACGACAGAGAGCGCCTTATTTAACATAGTTTGTAGGTAATAGGTATACTAATCATTTCATTTTCAAAACAAGGAAATACCTCTCTTTGTCTTAGTGAAAGAGTGAACGGCAAAGGCATCGAACAGAGGTGTGCTGGTGCTTTTCTTTAAAAATGGTGACAACACCCTGCTTAAGAAACACCGACCCATCTCACTTCTGAGCCGTGTGTAAAAGCTGTTTTCGAGAGTAATTACAAATCGTCTCGTGCGCAGGTTAGATGACTTCCAGCCTCCCGAACAAGCCAGTTTCCGAAGAGGCTTTAGCACTATAGATACCCAACTAGCTTGGATACCAGGGCACGAGGGCTTCATCGGCAACGAAAAAGCAGATGAGCTTAAAGCAAGAAGGGGGTCTACAAATTACTTTTCTCGAACATGAAATTATATATTGACGTTGTGTTATTCATAATGGGCTTCGAAGTGTCACATTCCACAATTTGAGGCACAGCATCACGGCATTCAGCCATGAAAATTAAAGTTTGATTTCTTGGAGTTTAATTTATTTATTTCATTGCATGTTTGAGAAAAGCACTATACATACCTCGGCGTAAAAAGGGGTTGCCAGCCTCATAACTATCCGGCCTCGCTATGATCGGCATATGTACTCGGCCGGCAACCCCTTACTTCCCGGCCTCTGTAGTAATGTACTATTGTAGGTCCAGAACAATTTGTGGTACTCTCGCCATGGAACGCGCGGAACCATGATAACGGCCTTTGAAGCCTACGCCAAAACCAAACACCAACATGAGTGGAGGAATGAGGCTGGCTTAAGGCAATCTAAGCCAGCTTATAGAAGGAGTGGACTCGGGCTTGACCAAAAGCTCTGGAAATCCAGCAGAAAGCAACTCAGAATTATATTTGGGGTGTTGACAGGTCACTTTGGGATCAAGAATCTCTTGGCCAAGATGGGACTATCGGATAGTTTAGACTGTAGAATGTGTGGTGAGGAGGATGATACTATGGAACACTTACTGTGTGAATGTCATGCCCTTGCCAGAAAAATAATTAATTACTTTGATAACGGCTATCCGCAACCAAAGGATTTTAAGGTACTTCCGCTGAGCTGTATCATGCAGTTTGTAGAAATGATGGAGCAATTTGGGAGTAGTCATAAATGAGACGTCAAATGCACAAAAGATCCCACTGGGTCGAAGTGTATCCGAAGGGGCCCTCACCTAGATAAGATAAAATAAGACCACCCGTCAAGTTATATAGAAGGCTGCGGAGTATAATCTGCCCTTTTGCTTAGCGTTTCTGGACTACGATTCAATCGAAACCTGGGCTGTACTACAGTTTCTCCAGCGTTGCCAAGTATTTTATATTTCAATTTTGTAATTTAAGGCCCTGGCATGGCTCGCTAAGCCAGTGCCATTTCTCAGCCACGACACATGGCTTCTTTAGAATGTACTTCTTGCATGCTTTCTTTAGATATGTATATTATTATTATTTTCTTTTACCTTTATTGTTTCAATTTCGTATTTTATCAATGCCATGTATGTTGTGGGAATGAATAAAGTTTTAATCAATCAATCAAACGAGAATGCCACTTCACTGTGTAAATCTGACTCCAGAATTGGAACGCGAAACCTATTCCGCTGCAGCGAGTCGATCAAGGAGATGTTATTTCTCCAAAACTGTTCACCGCTGCACTGGTGCATGCTATAAAGACTGGACTGGAGAAGGCGAGTATATCACTCACCTTCGTATACCATGGAGGACTTGAATACTATAAAGCCTCTGAGCGGGTTGGTCTAAGAATTAACATGGATAAGACGAAGATCATCTGATGCCCATGTATTACCGACTCTCATTACAATCGGACGCTTTACGCTCGAAGTTGTAGACGATTATATATACGTAGGACAAACTGTCTCCTGTCGACTCAGCTGGGCAGCGTTCGTTCGGGAAGCTACGGCACATCTTTTCGTCTAGTATTCCGAAGTGTCTCAAGACGAGAGTCTTTGGCCCATGTGTGGTGCCAGTGATGACATATGACACTGAAATGTGTTCGCGCACTATCGGCCTCATTAGAAGGCTCAAAGGGCTATGGAGAGGGCTATGCTGGGAGTTTGTCTGCGTGATCGCATTAGACGTTAGGTTACCCGCAGGAGAGCTAGGATACAGAAAGTATACATACAGACCTAGCCCCCCCAAATCGCTAAACCGATGCCACAATTTGGAACCCCATGAGCAACAGTACACGCTTTTCCTAGATAAAGTTAATAAACCATTTGTCCGAACGCTCTTTAGTAAAATGTTCGGTTACTATTAGTACCGTTTTCTCTATCTAAATCTTTTCGCTCCTGGTATGGTTGGTTACGTCTTTTGAACATTCCTTAGAAACAGCTATTTGGTAAAATACTTTTTTTACTACTACGTGGGCTTGTAGTCAACTAGTCAGTTTGTGTTGTATTATTTTGATTGTTTTTTTATTCAGTAAATTATTGTTTTTTAGGATTGTAAATCCTCAGGGTTGCGTATCTGTAGATTTAGGAATCAAAACAATGACCGAGGGCACTGTGTGACCCGCCGACGCCAATGATGGGTGAAGGGGAACAGGCAATGCACCATAATATTAATATTCACGTTAACCTTCGTCACTCCATATTCACTACTGGTACTGTTTTGTATTGTACTGATACTACCGATGTTGTAATGGTAATCTGTAAAACTGGGACCAATTCCTATTCCTACCTGCCTGCTAATCCCCAAGGAACGTCTTCAGTTGTGTTTTAGCCCTCCTACCACGGAGCAAGTTTTAAATATTAATGAAAATGATTATTACGACATTTACGGAACATGAAACCGCCTTTTACTCTTTATACTACCTTTTAGCTTATTTTTACGAGAAATAAACATCAAATAACGCTACTTATAAACCAAATTAAAATTACCGGTAATTTACCGGTTAATAGGTTTTGTCCTACTCAAGTCGGTAATTTACCGGTTTTGAATTTTTCCCGGTAATTGCATATTGCATTCCCTATTTCTTACATACGTTACGTAAACGCTTGCTTTTAGTTTTGTATGTTAAGTTAACATACACATTGTATCATATTAAGGCGAAACATTCTCTTCAATCATATTTAAGGCTAACCTTACCAAATATAGCAACGAAACCAAATGGCTATACTATGATTACATACATACGCTGGACAATGAAAACCACTTATTTGGCTGGGCATAATTCATAATTATTTCAACTTATGTAATGCCGTCTTCTCCCTAAGGCGTTGTAAGAATGAACTGATTGAAAAAAAAAAGGTGACCGAGGTGGATTGTTCCTATAGCTCAGTTGGTTGAGAGTAGGGAATGCAAAACCGGTTTTAACCGAAACCGAATAAACCCGTTAACCGACTGTAAGAAATCGGGCCGCGGCTGGGTCGCCTAGAGATCTGAGGGGTAATCACAAAACGTTTCAAACGCGCGTGAGGACAATTCAACAGTCGTTTTTCGATATAAAAAATACATTTAGATCTACCTAGCGTACGTATAAAGCGTTACGTGATCGACCTACCGGTCACTCATACGTTGTTTCAGTGGATCAACCTAGCTTGTTAAAGCCACACAATAAGTTGATTATTGCATAAGTAATTGCATAAGTACGTTGATAGTTACTCTTTAGGTTGATGAAGCTTATGAGTGTATAATTAATAGACGGAAAAGTCATCATTACAAAGATTTATTTATAAATTCATTCATCATTACAAAGATTTATTTATAAATTCAACACTTAATATAAATGAACACAATCGTAAAATCAACATTCTTTCATTTTGCAAGTGAGCTGATCAACAGAGGGGAGGCTACCGAGTAGGAAATAAGCAACGACGGCGTGCTGTGATTGGTTATGACGCTCTCGCCGTCGGCGCACTAAACTCGCGCGCAGTTCGTCGTGCGTTCAAATTTAAAAAAATAATTGATAAATGAATACAATGTGGAGCTATTGATGAATTACTTAGATTTTTTATCAATAGATTACTATGATAAAGCTGGTTTATATGTGTCGACTTGAAATTTTTTGAGATTTATTTTAAAATAATTAGAAGGCTTTTAACATTAAACTGTTCATACAAATTTAACCTATTGATAAATATGTTATTAATTCAAACTTAGGTTATATTTGATAGTTTTTAATAGTATTCAGTAATCAAAACCAACTTGTATAATCTTTTAGAGGAAATATTTTTTTTTTATTCGTTTCGGATTATACTGACGTAAGCACTTGACGAAAGTTTTAGCAAATTAAAGTGGAGATTATAATACTAAAATGCGATACTCTATTGAAGAAAAATACCACTTGTATAATTTATCCCTGGATTTACAAGGGTCGCTAAGAAAACGCTGTGTAATACCTAAAGCAACGTCAAATTTCCCTATCTTTTTTTACTACTAGTAGTACTCATCATATTCTAAATATTAACAAAAAAATCGCGACCTTGGGAATTATCGAAGGTGCATTCATTTTACGTACCGTACTACACGGTCAGTGGTCGCTGCAACACGCCTGAAGGGGCTTAAGTCTTTTGGACAAAGTTTCATTTATAGCTGGAATAAATTATTTATACGTAGCTGAAATGGAATACATTCTATGACGTACGTAGAAAACTAATAGGGAAAGTCAAAGTGCTTGGAAATTGTAAAAGTATTTAAATGAATGACAGCAGTAATTCTGAAATCGGCGAATGCCGTCGAACAACGACGCCATCAACCCTTACACCATCCCTAGCCACGCCCGCGGCAAGTCCTCTGCCGTTAGCAGCGTGACTACAACCGGAAATAATATGCCTCAGTGACTTTCCGGGACGGCCTACCCTAACTATCCTTCAGGATATATTTCCGGTAGTTATTCGTCTTGGTAAGTTCGGTTTCCGCGCAGGGATCCCCGACTCGCAGCCACTTGACCGAGGCGAGCTGGTCTATATCGGGCCTGTGAGGGACTTGTCTTGTAGAACCGCCCATGAAGCTGTAGCTACAACTAGTTAGGGTGGGTAGCATCAAATCATTTATTTGCTGGAAAACATAGTTAAATGCATTCAAACATAATTTAGTCAATTAAATTAAATTAAATCAAAAAAATAATAATAGGTAATAGGAAGCAAGAGTTGAAACTATAATCATGTATGATATCATAGAGAAAAACAGGACCAAATGAGTAATAACATGACATAATCACAAAAATAATAAAACATGTTATGTCTCGTAAGGAGCTACGGTAGCCTAGTGGTTCAGGCACGCGGCTGTCAAGCGGCGGTCGTGGGTACGACCCCGGACTCCTTTAGGGGCATTACCGGGAATAACGCTAGGAGGATGATGCTGTTATGTCTCGTCAGGTTCCAATAAAAATATGTATGTAAATAGTCATGTCGTAAAAAATCAGAAAATTCAAATAATAAAGTTGTTTATCGTTAATTAAGGCGCCGTAGGTTCAGCGAAGTTAAGCGAACAGAGTTTTTGAAACAATATAATTTAATGCGGCGTCTGTTTATAATAATATGGTTACAAAAAAATACGAAAAGTAATTTTGAGACTTTTCTGCAGGAAAACCAGTGCTTTGAAACATGATTTAGCAAATTTCGCTCGATAGAAAAACATCACGAACATAGGTCTAAAACACACAAAAATACACTTAAAATATTCGTAACAAATTATGCACGCAAGCTATAAATATTAAAATTGCTTCTAAAAATCGGCAATATCATGTTTGAGGGAAATCAGTGTTTACATTTTTATTTATTTAAACGGCCAAAAAATTTAAATTAAAAAACATGATATCTGCGCTTCCGAGCACGCACTTCCATCTCGCTCACGCTTATGCTCAGTGAGAGGGAGAGAAGACCATGAACCTACGGCGCCTTAATCTAATGCATTAGCATAAAATTCTTGAATTGAATCATTGAAGTAAGGTCGGTTAATATAATATTGTTTTAATTTTCGTTCAAACGTTCGGAATTCATCGCATTGTTTTATATTATCGTCTAGTTTATTATATACTCTAATTGCGATATTGTATAGGCATTTATCGAAATACATAAAATTACATTTGGTCACTAACAATTCATTCTTATGTCTAAGTTGCCTGTTTTGTCTAGCTGTTTTGAATTGACCTGTGTTTTTAAATACATATAAGCAGATACAATAAAGATAAAGGGAAATAACAGTCATAATGTTGTGCTCTATAAATATTGATCGACGTGTGACAGGTATACGTGAGCACCCCGAGATAAAACGAAGGGCCTTTTTTTGTTTCAATAGTAGCTCATTTATACGTACCTACCATTACCCCATACCTCTATGCAATATCGGATGATGCTTTCAAAGTGAGCAAAATAGACTGCTCTTAGTGTTTCTTTGTCTGCTGTACTGGCTGGCCACTTTAAAGCGTAGCATGCACTTGCCGGCCTCTTAGATACTTGTTCAATTTTCTTGTGCCATCTTAAAAAGGAGTCCAGTTCAACACCCGAAAACCTTACACAATCTGACTTAGAAATAGGAATGTCGCAAACATGATCAGGGCTATTAAATCCACGACGGAATATCATATAGCAACAATTATTACAGTTCATTTTCAGTCCATTTGATGACAATCGCAAGCGGTGATCGTTAAAATCTGAATGTATGGAAAGTTTGACAAGTTCCTATGGAATCCTGCCGGCGCCATATTTAACGTTGATCGGTCTGTAATAGAAAGTTGGTGCAACCCGCCCTTACCTACTATTCCATACCAGCTGGCGGCCCTCAACGCTCAATATCTGAAGTCTGCGCCATTTGTCATTGTTACTATTATTCATTTTAGACTCTTAATTCTTATCCCGTTTTGTTTGACAGGACCTCATTATAACAAACCACATATTGCTCAAGTTCTTGGATAGCGGTATGAGGAACATGAAGTACACCGGCGCTGCCAGCATGGCGGACCACCTTCAACAGTACGTATCTTACCTTATGCATGTTAGGTATTAGTATCTACTTTTGTAACTGTTTTTTCATCACACTTGCTCGAAAAGGGCTTCATAATGCGCAGACATACAGAGCTGTAATAGCCTGTGTTACGCCCACGGGCGTAATAGTTTTTTTCTAAATTGTATCGGTCAGTCATGCGGCAGTTACAAAGCAAAGAGGTTTTATATCAAATACGATGTCTGAAAATGTATTAATATATTAATTTCAACTTAAAAAACTACTTTAACATGTTTAACTGAATTATTTACAGATTTAATATGTAGTTATTTAGTGTCTATGTAAAATGTTTTTAAGTGTTTTCAAATCGTGGCTGTATACCGAAGGGTCTTTGCTATACGCGCCTCACGTCAAATTCAACAAAATGGCCGACTGACATGATGCAGTGTTTATTACGATTTGTATTAATTTCATCTAAAATGTATTTGTTTCCTCGCAAATATGATGAAATCATTGTGTATAACACGGGCGTAAGAATATTGCAAACTCGAGTCATCAAAATTCTTCTGATAGACTCTTGTTCGCAATATTCCACTTCCGACACTCGTTAAACAATGTAGGTACTATTACGTCACACCTGGCCATAAAGTGGCCAGGTGAAGACGTAAAATTGTGTACTCACCACGGGCGGTAATTCGTAAAGCCCCAGATCGCATATTTATGGCCCTCACCTTCGGTTCGGGCCCCAAACAACTGCGATCTGGGCCATTCACGAATTCACCGCCCTAGGTACGTAATGTACTAATATCGTGTCACGTACCCTTACGCTTACGTACATCGTACATATATTTATGTTTCTAACCGACTTCAATAAAGGAGGAGGTCCTATGTTCCACTGTATACTTACATACGGTGGAACATATATGTATTTTTATTTTTACATACGTACATACATATAATCACGCCTATTTCCCGAAGGGGTAGGCAGAGATTAGGGATGCCTTTGTTTTTATTCGAAAGAGTGTTCTCAGTAAGTCAGGATGATGATGGGATCCCGGGGAAATTGAGAGCAACCCTCAAATTTTATAGGCACTCGTAGTTAATTCTACATTACCAAAATTACGATCCATGCCGTCCGAAACGATCAGAAATTAAAATGTGACCGCAGCCGTTGCGTTCTAGTTGCGTTTGTTGTTTGGTGCAGGTTCGCTGCCCCCGAGGTGATGCACCAGTACGGCCTGGTGCTGGAGCAGTTCGCGGAGAACAGCGAGTTCCTCAACGACTGCGTGTTCACGGTCATGCACCACGTGGCCGGCCAGCTGGGCAGCTTGACCAGTTTATACGAACCTAACATTTTGAAGACGTTCGCTACTATAAAGATATCTGAATTTAAAATATGTAACGTAAGTACTGATAAGATCGTAAAATTCCTGATCGGATTATAATCAGTATTAGTAGCTTACTTATAGTTTGTTCCCGTGAAAATGACGAAAATGCACTTGACGTGGAATTTTTCAATTTTGTTGCTAAATATGAAAGAAAAAGACAATAAAGAACGTGTGGTTCGTGTACTGGAGTAGCTACTGACTGTTTTGTTGTTTATGCGTGATTGTGTTACAACCCTACTTGAAGGTAACAATTAAACAATAGATGTTGGTAATGGTTGGTTTTAAGTACTTTACGTCATCTAATCTGGAACAAACTATAAACGAGGACATTTCTGTAAGGTTGCTGCGAGGAGGTCCGTGGTTGGTACTCCGTGGAGTCGAGACATATATAAATGTCTTACTAAATGAAAGGTTGTCTTGGAAGCTTCAGTAAGTGCGGGTTCTGTGTCCTTGTGTGGTGTAGTCGCTCTTGCAGGTAAAATGTGCGTAAGGTACCACAGAAATAAACGAATTTATTCAAAAACAACAACAACAAAATATAAACTTAGACAATAAAAAAAACAAACATAAAATTATAAATAAAAAAACTTGGTCCAGGAGGCTGGCGGCATTGCCACGTTGTATAGCAATGCTAATACGTTGGGCTAGGTATGCACCAGCCTCCTGGAAAGGTATATGTTGGCATAAACGATTGAATTTCATTTTAGGTGCTGTGTGATCACGTCGACAATTAGGATTTTTTCTTTACTTGCAGGATTGGACCGATCTTATAGAATATGTGATAAACTCGATTATCAGGAAACCGTACGAGCTGCCGACTATTGATAACTTTAGGATGGTATTTGACGATGACAAATTGTTGACCGAGCAAGCAGCAGCCAAGAAAGATGCCAAGCCGGAGAAGAAGTCTGCCCGCAGCAGCGCGGCCCAGTCTTCCAATCACAGGTTATTATGGTGTTAACTAATATTATTAGACGTAACATGAAGGGAACTTAAAACAGGAGCTGTATAAAGCAACACGATTTCCTAATGACTAATGACCCCCTGCGTTATTGTACACAGCTGTCATTAACTGTCATATAAATTCAAATTAAAGCAAATATTGAAAAATGTTAATGCTCTGAGCCGGATTCACGCACTAAGCAGCGTTACTGCTAAAAACAAAATTATTTGAAAGTGCTTGTTACTAGGCCTACTTGAATAAAGATCATTTTGAGTTTGAGTTTGAGTTATTTAACAGCTGTAATATGTCGAGTAAGTAGGCCATTGACGGAGTAAGTATGCTGTCATTGAATATGATTGATTGTAACCCGCAGGTGGACCGAGGAGGAGCTGTCATCTTTAAGATGGGGTTATCTGCAATGCAACACCCTTCCCGATGTTGTCGGCGAAATCTTAAAATGTCTCAAAGAGGAAGGCACAGTCAAAACCAGAGATTCAGTGATCAGGGAATTACACAAGAAAAATATAATAAACAAAGCGGAATATGAGAAACTGTCAAAGGCTGAAGTTCAGAGCAGATATTGTAAGAAGACACAACCCCGCAAGGAGACTAGGGACGTCGAGGTTGGCAAGCTTTGTGAACAATTAAGACAAGACGGGAAAACGAAATGCCTCGACTGGGTCCAACAGGTTTTACTCGACATTTGCTTCGCCAAAGTGGAGATCGAGAAGAGGTACCTTAGCGAATGCAGTTCTTCAGAGGATCGCTCGGGTCGCAACACATTCAAGATATCCAACCAACAATGTAAAGCGACTGTCATGTCACCAGTGTCTTATCGCGCGCTAAGTAAGTGGTTTACTTATTTCCACATGGTATTTTGTATGATCGTTAATTGTACTTTACTCATCTAGAGCAGTAAAACAAAGAATGTCTGAGAATGCATTCATTTGACCTGAACCGAAGGCTACGTCGATGAATATGCGATCTGAGGCTTTCTTTATGTACGAAATTCAAAGTCTCCCCCTGGCCAGGAAATCGGACTATCCGCCCGCGTAGCGGACGGTAATCTCCGCTTTATGGTCAGGTGTGACGTAAAATAACGTATTGTAAGGATTAGAGACCGAAATATTGTCAATAAAACAAGTTAAATAACAATAACATTGGGTTAAGAGTATTAATTTCACGGAGCAGTAACTATTTTATATTCTTGTAACTCGACAAAAACCTCTTAAAATTGTTTGGTAAATATTCGCCAGCTGAACCGAACAATTCGGCCGAATACCGAACATTAAAAAACATGCCGAATATGCCGAATACCGAAGAAAAACTGAATATTCGGCGCATCTCACTTGAAATTTATGAGTATATGGAATAATACCTATTATGGAATAATATCTTTAAGTTTAATATCTTTAATGATGTCCTGTTACTTAACCGATTTCAATGTTAAATATTTCAGTTCTAAATGAGTCTGTCCCACTGGTACCCTGGAACAGCGAGCAAGCCGCCATGTGCAAGAATTTATATTTCTTGCAACTTTTATATAAACTGGGTTTCCAAATGCCGGTAGACAGTGGCAAAGTGTTCATAAGAATACCGCATGATTGGCCAGCTGGGTTCGTGTACAAGATGGCTGGCCGGGTAGCTGTTGTTGATACAAGTAAGTGGCTGGCCGCGTAGCTGTTGTTGATACAAGTAAGTGGCTGGCCGCGTAGCTGTTGTTGATACAAGTAAGTGGCTGGCCGGGTAGCTGTTGTTGATACAAGTAAGTGGCTGGCCGGGTAGCTGTTGTTGATACAAGTAAGTGGCTGGCCGGGTAGCTGTTGTTGATACAAGTAAGTGGCTGGCCGGTTAGCTGTTGTTGATACAAGTAAGTGGCTGGCCGGGTAGCTGTTGTTGATACAAGTAAGTGGCTGGCCGGGTAGTTGTTATTGATACAAGTAAGTGGCTGGCCGGGTAGTTGTTATTGATACAAGTAAGTGGCTGGCCGGGTAGCTGTTTTTGATACAAGTAAGTGGCTGGCCAGGTAGCTGTTTTTGATACAAGTAAGTGGCTGGCCGGGTAGCTGTTGTTGATACAAGTAAGTTTTGCTCACATTTACATCATTTTTGGATTCGTCTTTACTTTCTCAGGGTCAAGGGCGTGAATGAACCTGAACTAGGATACACAATTTCAATTCATTCATAAAGTCCAGCCAGCCTGTTTTCTGTTGGGTTACAGATAGTTAAACTCCTATTAGTGCGGGTCTGTGTGTGTGCGTGCGCGTGTCGCGTCACTCGCCGCGTGTCTGTCACACACATCAACCCTGTATCGTTACAACTTACAAGCACACGCGGACATACAGCCTCGCGCAGAGTTGAGTTCAACTATGTGTAATTTAGGTAATGAAATAGCCGAAGGAGACCTTTTAAATAATTCCGAAGTGTCCAAAAGCATATTTTTTCCGATGTTCATAATTCCCATAATTTTTGAATTTTCGGGATATACCTATATTTTATTTATTTATTTATTTAAATCAGGCAACAAGGCCCATATTACAAATACCTTAAAGACTAACATACATATCAATATAAACTTATTAATAACTACAAAATACACAATTACTGCGACGTGTTGCGCCATTTCGTGGTGTCAGGTAACCGACCGCGACAACGTCGGTACTTGACTCCCTTCGGCCAAAATTCTTCCTTAGTGAAGGTCGATAGATGGTCCGTTGGAACTCTGACCACAAAGGAATTAAAATTCACATCATGGCGAGACTCCAACCTCACGACCCTCAGAATGAATCTGGTCTTCACGCGCACATACTCCACTACTTCCTTTGCCTCCGTAGTGTAGTGCACCCGGGACACGTATAGCTGCGTCGAAGGTGTAGCCGGACGCAGCAGGTGATTTGGTCCAGTCGGTGCGGTACCGCACAGATTCCGACAAGTAGGCTTCTTCTTTTCCTCCACCTTGTCGCGTCGCGACTTCTTTTGAGTCGTATATAATAATACTAACCTAACCTAACCCATTTTTTATATATTTCTTTAAATCATCTGCGCCCAAATTTTCTATTAGCGGAAAATGGAGTTCGTAACTTAAATTTCCGAATAATGATGGTTTTGGGTCGGACAAATGAATGTTCGGATGTTTTCGGTGTCCCCCTTCTTCGAGTTGGGCACAGAGACCGCTCGTTGCCTCCTAACGCCGAGTTATCCTGTTACTAACTGTATATTACTGTTAACCGGATTTCTCGTACTTGTTTCTAGCTAAGCTGAAGTTCTCCATTAGCGATTTAACTAGCAGCAGCTCAGAAAGCACTTCGCAGCCATGTAATTCAGCATTGCCGACTGATCTCGCCCGAGATGTGACGTCATTGATCTCCGCGCCAGGGAGCTTCTACTACACACACAAGCAGGACCCCCTCGCTGCGATAGGGAACTTTACGCCTCGGTAAGGGTCGCAACCAATTATCTTATTAATGAAACCTTAATATGAATTATTTTTTTATGAAACATTAAATTGATTAGGTATGAAGTTTGTAGGAATTCTATGGTCAGATATCGTAAATTTTTTAATCTTTACAAACCTATTAAAAAAAAATGAACAACAACTTTCTTAAGTCCTTCCCCGAGATCGAAAACAATCTCCATACTTATATATATATATATATATATCAGAAATCTGAAATCAGAAAATATTTATTGTTTAACTGTGTACAGTCGAGGAAATTGAATGTTTAGCACTTTTGGACCTTAACGTCATTCTAATAGAGTTGACATGTGCCAAACATTCAATTTCCTCGACCGTACATTATAGGATGAACAAATTTGAAAAGTATCAACAGTTGCCTGTTAAGACTAGTTAAACTGATAAATTATACGATTCCTTACCTCTAAACTGGGTTTTTATAATTAGAAAAATCCTGTGCATTGTAAAACACTCTTTCAATGAGCCAATTTCGCAAATTAGTTTGAAAATTATTTCCATGCAACATTTTAATGTGTACAGGAAGTTTGTTGAAGATTCGTATAGCGGAAACGAAAGTCCTGTTTTTTTACATCGTATTATTCAGTACACTACACACAGTAGAATCAAATTTTACGACATAAACAATACCTTTCGTTTTGTCACAATCAAAAAAGTTAGTTACTGCAGTAACTTGATGATTTAGTTCTATATATAGGGAGGTTACCATAGTACTACAGTCCTCTCGGGAGTAGTATGTCGTATTTGTATTGGGTTCTTGAGTTTTTTATTGATGCGGATATTTCCATTAAAAAATCCGCATTGTTTTTTACAAATTGTTTTTGACATAATTCTAAAATGTAGATAGAAGTAAGTGGGAGAAATTTATTTTCTCTAAAAACATTTCGCAGTGAATGTCGAACATGCAATCGGTTTATGGTTCTGATACATCTTTTTTTGGAGGATAAAAGTAGACTGAATATCATTTGAATTGCCCCAGTAAACGATTCCATATGTGAGTATAGCATTTCCAAAATAAGCATTCCTGACAATGTTTTCGGAGCATGTCTCAGACATAATGGATAGAGCATAGCAGTTGCTTGAAATAGTTTTATTAATAATTGCAACATGGGCCTTCTAGTTTAAGTGTGAATCAATATATTCTCCATTAATTATCAAAATCATTATTTATCGATAAGGATCGATTATCGGAGAACAGTACTTTACCGGAACCAGTAATTGACACGATTTTATCAAAAACAACCGAACTTATTTAAAAAAAGGTTGCCAGTCTTTATTTTCAACACTATTTGGTGCTCGTCGATTATTGGTGCTATCACGTTATTAAAATCTACTTAGCTAGGACACTAAGTGGGAGCTGTGGGAATGTGACGTTTACAATGTAATTGTGTTCCAGAGCGGGCTCCTCCCGCAGCGGCGATGCGCAGCCCGCAGCCGCAGCCGGCAGCTGGTGCTGGCTGCAGCTGGTGCAGCGCTCCCAACAAATCAAGCTGACGTGCATGGTGGGAAGGTACGGACACCATTGCGCCGATTTTGAACAGGGGTGTAGACACCAAATAAAATAACCAATAATACTGAATTTTACCGAAAAAGGATTAAAAATATTGTCAAATGGAGAACAAAGTAAAGCAGGGGATTAAATAATCACAAAGTTATAAGTGTCCAAAGTTTTAAGAGGGGGTATATTCTGTCCCTTTTCAACAAAACGCACCTTCATAATCTTCATATGAAACGATTGATTGACATTTACTATGACGCTCGCAGATCGTGACGTCACGATCTGCGAGCGTTATCTCTCTCTAATAAGTAAGTAATATTAAAACGTAATTCTTTGAGATATCTGAATGGGATTTTTGTCACTAATAGGCATATTTTTTTGCCTTCTTTCTTTTGGAGTAATAATACATTTAGAGTGTTCACCCGTATTGTGTTCCAGAGTGGGCTCCTCACACAGCGGCGATGCGCAGCCCGCAGCCGCAGCCGCAGCCGCAGTCGCAGGTGTCAGCCGGGGCTGGCTGCAGCTGGTGCAGCGACCCCAGCAACTCAAGCTGACGTGCACGGTGGGCAGGTACGGACAGCATTGCGCCTACTCGTGTCATGCGCAGTGTCTCCCTGCTCGAGTACTCGCAAACGATGTGTATTATAGTCATTCGTTAATACTGTGTGCCTATACATATAACCATATATAATGAATAAAATATGGAATAATATATTTTACGTCACACCTGGCCATAATGCGAGTTATACCGCACGCTGCGCGTACGGTAAAACTCGCATTGCGGCCAGGTGAAGACGTAAAATTGTGTACTCACCACGGGCGGTAATTCGTAAAGCCCCAGATCGCATATTTATGGCCCTCACCTTCGGTTCGGGCCTCAAACACCTGCGATCTGGGCCATTCACGAATTCACCGCCCTAGGTACGTAATGTACTATTTCACGCCACTGCTCGGAAATGTGGCAAAATATGGTTAGAATTCAGGCTTCAAAGCTGGGGTTAGTTGGACGTCGCACGAACAGACCATCTATGAGCTCAAACTGTCCAACAATGTTTTTGTAGTCCAGTTTGAACAGCGATTCGAACAATCGCAGCTCTCACCTTTGGCTCGGACCTCGAACCCACTCGTCCATCTATTGCCTACTTTCTAGCCTTTACAACAATGTACTATTGCTACGATGAGTACACCATCATAGCAACGTATTTTAGCTTCAGTATATTTTGCTAATTGTAATGCAGGTTTGTGGCGTCACCGAACGTTAGCGAAGTCTTCCACAAACTGCCGACATTAAAACTATGGGTTCCTTATTTATTGAAATACTAGCTTCCGCCCGCGACTTCATCTGCCCCCGGTATAAAAATACCGGGTTGCACTCCGGGAGTGCCGGCAAAAATTATCAATTAGGTACTTACTATAAAAACCAGGGTTATAAGCAGCGGACGGCGGCGGTGAACAAAATACCAATTTGTTTTTGCCATTGCCTAATATTTTCCAAAACTTTATATCTTTAGGAATAACGTCCAAATTCAAACTATTCGAATTTGCAAGAACATCGGCGGACGGCGGCGGCGAACAAAATATCAATTTGTTTTTGCCGTTGCCAAATATTTTTCAAAACTTTATCTCTTTAGGAATAACGCCCAAATTCGAACTTCGAATTTGCTCAATAGCAGCACGGTGAAGGACGCGTGGACAAAATTACAAATTCATTTGCAGAATATGCTATTGCAAAAATTGTTTAACGGCTTTATACTCTTACGAATAGCGTTCAGTTTTGAATGAAGTCGAATCGGCTAGCAGCAAAATATAAAAGTTTGTGACCTCCTTCACATCTGACGTCACAAAAATCTGTCGCGTATTTAGCAATTTTTCTCCATCCCAAAAAGTGCTCAGCGCCGCTAAAGAAGTTTTCACTTCAAAAATACAATAGGTGGGAGAGTCAGGATTAAGAGTCCGCAGCAAGCTCGATTCTTCATACAAACGTAGTTACGTCCTTACTTTAATATAACATGGCACATTATCATGAAATTCTCTAAATATAATGAGGTAAGATATATCTAGGGCTAAAACTAGTTTATGACTCTTAAAATGTTAATAGAAAGAAAATAGAGCGAGTACAAGTTTTGCATTTTTAGACCCCAGAAAGTTGTTCAGTTCGGCGGCCTACTACGACCAAAATATAGTTTAGATTGAAGTCAAAACCTATTTCCGGTGTCGATTAAACTATGCAGTTTGAAAAGAAAAAAGATTTATCAAAATTGATCTTGTAGTATTAAAATGAGAGCGTAACTACGAAAACCTTAAAATAAATTACAAAAATTTGATGCGAAACTGCAGCGAATTACTCTAGCGCGGGGAACGGTCCGGGGGGGGGGGGGGGGGGCGGCGGTACGCACCGCCCTTATCATAGCTACTCCTTGCCGTGCGCTTAGTTTAGTGACAATAGTGACCCATTTGCTGTGCGCGGGAGCGACGTATTGTTTTGGTGAATTATCTTCCTACGATAATCGCGGTCAATTCACGACTTGGACTGATAAAACGGATTTGATTTTTCTTGGTGATACTGGTGGTGTGTGTGATCATACTGATCATACTGATCGACGATCTGTGGCTTTCTTATGGACTTTGCATTTTTATGTTACAAAAATGGATAAACCGGGTAAGTACCTACTTATATGCATTTTAGTCAAGTTCCAAGTATACAAATAAATTATATACATGTAATATGTACATATTATATTAATGTATATGAGTACCTAGTCATTAATCCTTAGTTGACGTGTTATTTAATTTATTTGGTAGGTAAACAAAATTTTAATCTCACAGTAGGTACTCATTCGGTATTAAATAGGTAGGTACCTACGTAAATATCACTTGGGTACGTCAAATCATTCTGGATATGGCTTTGGTGATATATAGTTTGATTCTTTTATATAGCCAAAACAAAATACTTACTTAGTTAAAAAATAATAATACGCTATAAATTTAAATAAGACGAGGATGAACGAACGGACTTTATACGAAAACTACCTATCACACATTATTGCTTAGAAATTTTAATTAGTTTACCTAAGTAGGTATGTAAGTTATAGTATAGTATCCTAAAGTATATAGGATAGGTTTTTTCGTCACTCTCTATAGTAATCTACGTACTTCTATACAACGTGTTAATAAAATAACGCAAAACCTGAAAACTGTTTGTTCAGAATCGAGAGTAAAATGCGAAAAAAATAAAAAAAAAATTTTTGACGCGATTTATTTTTTACATTTGTATGGAGCAGGTCGCCCCAGACGGCCAACACTCCATACAAATGTAAAAAATAAATCTTGTCAAATTTTTATTTTTTATTTTTTTCGCATTCTATGCTCGATTCTGAACAAACTGTTTTCAGGTTTTGCGTTATTTTATTAACATGTTGTATATCATAATTATATATAGAAATTGGCACTTACCTACCCTTCAACTTTTTTGATCGAGTGACCTGACAATAACAATACTAGGTAGGTATCTAAATAAAAAAATGACGACGCGACAATAGCAGTTGTTTCTCGGTGCTACTTGAACCTTGGTTGTAGGTATTTATTATTTATGTATGTACTAGGTTCTTACTATATTATGTGCTCAGGTTGGCGCTTGTCCAATTTGTAGATATAAGATGTACAAGGTACATAGGTACATATATTTTTCAACTAAAACTATAAGGGGGCAAACAAGCATACGGTCCACCTGATGGTAAGCGATCACGGGAGCGTATAGACGTTTATAATTACCTATAGTTATTTTTTTTTCTAGAAGCGAAAAGGTGTTCAAAGACAAAATTATGGCTATCGGCTCGAAGGAAGAAAAGAGGACCGGCTCGTCGTCAAAAAGAAAATATAAATCGTAATAGGTAAGTTATAATAAGGCTATAAATTCAAATTTCATTTATTTATGGACCAACTAGGATCATTGTTGTAAGTAGGTACTTTTTACCAAAAATAAAAACAATAATGTATGATTTTTTTTATTTCCTTCAATACACCAAATCTTCAATGTGAATAAATATTTATAGGGTAGGTTCCTAGTAAAAAAGATCTGGATTCTAATTAGTGCGTATTTTTATTGATCATAAGATATTGGACACCTATTTTAAAAATACACACAACCGAACATAGAACCTCCTGCTTTTTTGAAGTCTGTAAAAATGACGAAGTTATGGCGCGTAGATAATCCGCGTGACTTCACAAACGTATGAACCGTGACGTTACGCGCACTTATAACTTCGACATTTTTTGTTTAGTGACCAAAAGAAAAAATACGTGTCTAATATTTTTGATCATCTATAATACGGATTTTAGAGTTACTTATTTAAAAATAGTTTAAGTACTATCACTGTAATAAGCTTGTTTTGGGAAAAAGACTGACTGTTAAGTTTCTTGCGGCGTTTCTTCTTGACAGTGGTCTCTGCAGAAGCGCTGGTAGGGCTTGACTTATAAAAGTGCCCTTGGCGGCCTACTTGCAGAATAAATATTCATTTATTTCATTTATAACAAAAATAGTGGTAGTGGTATCTGAAAATCTGCTATGCAATTATGGCACTAAGTTGTTAAAATGACAAAACCTGGTATATTGTATGTTATACTTATGTTACTAGTTACTACTACTTTTGCTGGCACATCAAAACTTGTAGCCTGTACTCTACATTTACTTTTTTAGTAGGTTAAATAATCAGTTAAAATTTGCCTAGCCGCACTTACGCACTGTATAAACTGTATTGTTATCTCGCTATGGAGATGTTCTACTGTTATATTTTATTTACCGCAATAATTTCGCCGTTGTATGAAGATATTTTACTGCGATATTTTAACTGCGACATGTATAGCTCCGCCTCCCCGCGCGCTCTCGCTTTACTGCTAGCGCCCTGTCTCCCTCTAGGTGAAACAACAACATTTTAAAGCGTAAGCGCGCGATCTCAACGCGGAGTTGAGCGGACCTTGCTGCGGACTCTTAAGTAAAAAATATATGAACTGATTAGGTTTTATAAAACAGTTCATCTTTTGAAATGGGATTATGTCATGTTAGCAAAATGCTGTAACATTAAATTCGTGTAACGGTGTGCAATCAATGAATTTGTGTTCTACTTACAAGGGAACGTACATATGAAACGTCATTGTGTGCGCTGCCCTGACCCTGACACACCAGTGGCCCGTTTCACGAAGCTACAAGTTACAATTTTACAAGTCTAAACTAGCAACATTGGTTGAAAAAGTCACTACAAGCGTTTCTCGAAACTACTTTTCTACTAATTGTAAAACTCAAGTTACAATTGTAAATTTTTACCACAGACATTTTTTATTATTTTATTGTTTGAAATTGCTTAAATCGAACTAACGTTTCTCCAAGATTTTGTTAAATTGTCAACTTGTATTGGTCACATTGTAAAAAAAACTACCTAGCTTCCGAGCTCAGTAAACTTGTAAATTGTTCTGTTCTGTTCTGTAAATACATTTTATTCGAGCAAAATGTGGCATTCGTGGGACTCTACTGATGACGAAGATAATGATGCGGCTTCTAGTAGCTTCCGCCAGCGGTTAACAAGAATTTTCCGGACCAGAATGAATACTGGGTTCCGAACCTCTGTTTATTAGTGGCACTACACTTGGCGGTATTTGCCCAAATATTCGTGCTGCATCTTTTTTCTTCCTACGGCAAATGAAAGAGAGGCAACGACGCAACGCGAACACGCATTCCCAAGTGTAGTGCGACCATAAGAATTCAACGAAGGTTTTTTTTTTATAAAATTATTCAAGTTTTCACTTCTACCGGCACTCCCGGAGTGCAACCCGGTCTTTTTTTTTTGTTGCTTTCTATACCTTACGGTGTGTACAGTCGCCATCAGATATATCGTAGCGGCCAAAGTGATCACAAATGTCTGAACACGTCTCTATTGCCGAGGCATTAGAGACGTGTTCAGACATTTGTGAGCACCTTGGCCGCTACGATATATCTGATGGCGACTGTACTTATATCTAGTACTATCAAGTACTATTTTATAATAATAGAGAAAAGGCAGTCTCGGGTGCCGGAACATAAATAAACTACACAATAATAGTTTTCTTCTTTTGAAAACTTTATAATTATAAAAGTCACGTACACAGACAATAATAAACAAACGTCAAAACCATGTCAAAACATCAACCAGTTTTTTTTAAATTAAGGACGTGACAGAGACTTGTTAAATCGAGATGTCATTTACTTGTAATCGAGAATATCGTACAATTTTATTATTCTACCATGGAAGGCCACCATCGAGAAACACTTGTACTTATAAATTGTAACTTTATGTTCTTGTTCCCTGTTTCGATTGTAGTTTGTAACTTGTAGCTTCGTGAAACGGGCCAGAGGAGGTTACCATAGATAATTTTCGTTTCCCGCCAAAATGACAGTGGGATAGGCCTGCCCATATGAAGGTATACGAATGACTGTTCTGTTTCCCAGCGTGTTGGCGGGCGCGGAGATGCCGGAGGCGCCCGAGCCGCCGCGGGGCTCCGGTGCGGACCTGGACGAAGACAACAGGTAACCCCTCACTAGGCGCCGTGCATCTGTCACATACATTCACGGACATCCATCAAATACCCGGTACGGCTAATTCAACATGTTAGATACGATTGTGCCGTTGTTGTTCAGAATATATATACTTGTTTCAGCGTTAGCGACACAGCGTCGGTCGCTTCAGACCTAACCCATATGTACGTGTCGGATGAAGAGATGGAGTTAGCGCTTCGGCCGAGCGTGGTGAAGCCTCGCGCGCACCGAGCGGAGCGGGAGCGGGAGCGGGACCTAGAGGTGCGCAGCTCGATCATGATCCGCTATCGCTATATTACTGACTCCGCCTAATGACTGTTCAAGGAACAAGGAAGTCCGCGCGGTGGCGGCAGCTCGCCACTTAGACCGGAAGTTGTGGCCGGGCCATTGTAGTTCTTTAATTTAGGTCGATACCGTTTTGTTACGATAGTAAGCGGCTCTTTGAAACTTTCGGCTCATGTAGACCCGGTTTTATAAAGATGCGTTAGAACAAAGGTCAGATGAAATTTTAGTATAGTGCGAATTATTTTTCTACACCTCAGTTGTCTTTGCGCTTAGTAAACAATGCGATTGTCTTTTATTGTTAAGTGCAACCCGCTAATTGATACTGTAAAATAAATGTATTAAACATCAAAACTTTTCAGCTAAAAGGCGGCATTATCTCTAGAAAAGGACATTAAATTATACTACTAAGGGTGGTATTTCACATGTCCAAGATCTTTGTCCAATGTGCATTGCGTCTCACACACTTTTTAAGCAAAATGTGAGACGTTGGACAAGTGGAATACCACCCGTAACAATGTTGGCCATTTTTTGTATTTAAAACAATAGACTACTTTAACAATAGAGTCATTAGAGTCGCTATTCGAGTTAAATATTTATTAAACATGGCCTTTTATTTTCGAAGCACTAAATATTCATTTTGTGGCAGCTGGCTATTGTCGCTAAACAATTGCTTTATGGGACCGATCATAAATTAGATCCGGTCTAGAAAAATAATCCGCGCTTTAACCCAGCATCCACACACAGTACACACACACACAGTACACACACACACACGCACACAGGGTACAGTTCATTTCTTGACATTATTTACCGCGGCCGGATCATTATAAACTGATCCGCAGAAGCCGACCAACCCGATTAATTGTCTCGTAAAAACGCAATTATTAAATAGCTCCACGAATTTGATAAGATGTATAAAGTGTGGTTGATAAAGTCAGGATTTACCCACAGCGTGTCGCGACGCGGCCTTGGGTGCGCTCGGGCGCGCGGCTGTCGCGCCGCTCCTGGCCCAAGCTGTGAGCTGTGAGCCGTTAGCTGGCAGCTGCGAGCCGCCCGGGGCTTCGCTGCGCCTCCGAGGGGCCGCCGAGCGTGCCAGCGCCCGCAACATGCGCACGGCTCATTGTTCATGTGTGTTAGGTTAATCATTCCTATTCTTATGAAAATTTTAATAAAAGGTTAATATATTTATTATTATTACGAATGTTAAGTAGCAATTGTCTGAGTGCATGTTAGCTATAAGATTATATTGCTGTGCCCTAACAGGGTTCATGTTTTGGACTCTAATGTATTGATAAGACCTTTGTTAACAACATGATGCAATCAATAAAAAAAAAAAAAAAAAAAAACATTTAATTGGATGTTTAGGTGTTATTAAATGTCATTGTGTTAAATATAGGTACTTAACACGTTCGCAACCGGACTAAAAATGGAACAATTCACCAGAAACCGACAGAATTCGCTAGGCGTGTAAGTTACACTACACTAGTTAGTTATACTACTGCCCGCCTAGCGGGCTCAGCCGGCATCTGAGCAAACATTACGAGTGCCCGCTAGGCGGGTTCTTGGTTGCGAACGTGTTAAGGAGTTTAAATCAGATAAATCTGAAGGATAGAATAGCTGAAGGTCCTGGGTTCGAATCCCGGTAAGGGCAAATATTTGTGTGATGAGCATGAATATTTGTTTTTGAGTCATGGAAGTTTTCTATGTATTTAAGTATTTATATCTATTATATATATCGTCGTCTAGTACCCATAACAGAAGCCTTAATGAGCTTACTACTAGGTCAATTTGTGTATGATTGTAAAAAAAAAAAAAAAAACAAAAAAAAAACGCTAATTTTAATAAAGTTGATGTACCTGCTAGTTTTATAATGAATTGCATTGTTTTTCATGACTCACCTACAATTTCTTAATGGGGCTTCTAAACGGGCCACATTTTCCTGCAATTTCTGGCCACTACAGCAACTATTGCTGTCTTACGCTGACTTTGTTCGCTAGAGCATGATGCACATACTTGCCGGCCACACATTGCCGTAAAAATATTGCCCGTTTAGAAGCCCCATAAGATATTTACGCAAAGTAATGTATTCAATAGTATTAAGATTTATAATCACCTGACCAACCATATTAAAATAATGTCTGGAAATAAATTTTACATTAAATAAACTACACGATCGGAACTGTTTTTTATTACTGACCATTGCTGTTGTACAACTGTTGCTACTAGAGTGGATGTGTCCTGGAGTCGGTGTCACCTGCAACCAGTAGGCACCAGGAGACTGGAGATACACCGTACTTCGAGGATATTAGAACCCGGCGAAACCAACAGGAACTTGGTTGGGAACCGCTTGTCACTTACAGTAACCACATACAGAAAGCCAGTGGGGTTCAGCGAGGTGTTCAACCACCGTGCATTGCAGGAGAATATTCAACACTGCTTCAACGAAATCCAATTTATATGCATAATAGTCGTGGAATTTCGACAAAAGTATGTGTTAAGCTTTATTGTAAAAAAACCGGCCAAGTGCGTGTCGGGCCACGCGCAGTGTAGGGTTCCGTAGTTGCCTGTCTGTCTTAGTTACATCTACGTGCGCTGCGGTTGCGTCGAGTTTGTACGATAATCGGCCTTTTCAAGTACACATTAAGTTGGTCGACTATTACTCGGTAATTACTTATGCCTACTTGTCCGTGATAGTTTTCCTTTTAAATTCAATATATACTACTACCACGAATTTTTTCACATCCCCAGTAGTAGCCATTTAGCCGGCAGGGGGGAGGACACATGACTTGAACAAAAATTTGGGCTTTAAAGCCCAATATCGCGCAAACAAATCACTGATTTGAAAAATGGTTTTGGGAAACTCATAATACTTTTAAACGAGCTATCCAACGATACGCCACACCATGGGTTTAACGAGAAAAAAAAAATAACATCCCCGCTTTAGGTGTAGGGTAGGTACCCTAAAAAATTTTTTTTCAAGATTTTATTACCTATACTGTTTTGTCGGCGTGATTGATTTATATACCCATGCCGAATTACAGTTTTCTAGTAGTAATGGTTACTGAGCTAAGCCAAAGACGGACAGACAGACAGACAGACAGACGGACGGACGGACATGGCGAAACTATAAGGGTTCCTTGTTGACTACGGAACCTTAAACACAGGTGGGGACTCCAGTAGGTACAAAAAATATTCAAAATATAACATAACTAATGTACAAATGCAAGCTTATCCCACTAAGGGTTCTCTTCCAGCTAACCTTAGTTTCGGTTTCTAGCTGTCAAACATCGGTTTGGTTACATCGAGGACCGTCTGTCCTGCGGCAGAAATAAAACAAAAATGAAGTACAAAAATAAGTGTATTTATTACACAAGTGCTTAATTGCAAAGTTAATTGTACCTAACACAATGTTAGTGAGTAGTACCGTGTTAGACACGGAACTCGCAGCATTCACAACGCCGCCAAACAACGGGTTAGTCGTTAATTGTACCTAACACAATGTTAGTGAGTAGTACCGTGTTAGACACGGAACTCGCAGCATTCACAACGCCGCCAAACAACGGGTTAGTCGTTAATTGTACCTAACACAATGTTAGTGAGTAGTACCGTGTTAGACACGGAACTCGCAGCATTCACAACGCCGCCAAACAACGGGTTAGTCGTTAATCATCATTCACTATTACTCTATCAATATTGGAAATGTAATGGACGGTATCTCGCCGCGTCAGCTGCACATCACACGTTGCACAGACATCTATTAAAGATAACTATCCCGTATTAACTATACCTGGCCTTGTTTCACCAAATTGTCTCGTGCCACCAGACAATGAACGATGTCGTACAATACAGTCAGACTTCACAGATGTGTTTACACTATTGCACTTTATTCCATTGTCTAAGGACATCTTTGTCGTCAACTGTACATCGCTGAGTCTACAAGTAACAAGTGAAATCAAAAGACTTAAAAAACCCAGAACCGCTTTTACTCCCAGTTACGTCACTCCCAGGATTATGAGCTATCCAACCTCACATGTCAACATATCAAACCGTTTGGATTATAGGCTGCGAAATAGATTTTTCTTGTCCACATACATACTTATGCTCGAAAAACATAACCTCCTTCTGAGGAGAGGCAGACGGGTAAAATAGTCGAAGGGAGTATAGCTACTTGCAGATCCAGAAATGTAATGCGGATTATCTTTGTCAGGCATGCAGCTCTAGTACTCAAGACAAGCTATAGGTGTCACCATAATATTGGAAATGGTTTAGTTGCCACCACTTCATACTAAATCAGTTGTGGCAAATAAAAAAAAAGTGGAACTATGCCAGGACAACGAATGATATTTCCCTTTCTGTCACACTTATTGAGATTTGTATGCTACTACCTCGCTCGGACGTGGTATTATTATTCCATAGCTTGTCCTAAGTATTATAGGTCCATGTTGTCAGTATTTAGCTTTGGATGAGACAAGCTCTTAACATATAACAACATTCGATATAACCGAGACGTTTCATATAGTGAAATATAAGATATGTTATTTATTTGATAACGTTATAATTAGGCCGTGGGCAGTTTAAATTCATGCGTATCTGGACCACAGGAGCAAAAGAAAGGTGCACCGGTAACAATTCTGCACACAGTCCGCATCATAAAATGCTTCAATGCTTTAAACGAAAGCTAAAAAAATGGCTTCTCGAGCACACATACTACAGCTACGATGAGTTTTTGAAGCTAGATTACAAAAATGTACATAGTATGTAAGATTTATTTATTTTAGCAATATATGAGTATAGTTAGTAGCAGCCAACTAGTTGGGTACACGTGTTCACTGCTGTAAGAATAAGGGCGTGTTAAGATATATTTGGCTACTCTGGCTGCTACTTACTATACGATACAGACTGTACCGTTTTATTTGCTCGTGAGTAATTCAGTTACTGGAATAATATTCATTTGTAAATAACTATAAGCTCTCATTAAGTGAAATGTAAATTTCTTTTGAGGCAATAAATTTCTTTATCCCGAATTCCGTTCTGTGCGAGGCCGGCCTTATTGTATTTATATTCTTTCTGAGGCGCGGTTTTTTGTAGTCGTAGCGAGTAGTTTCCACAACAAAGCATATTACACCAAACAAGTGGTCACATGAACCTTGAACCACGCCCCGCCGCGCCGCCCACGCGACTGACTGCGGCGTTAACTTTAAACGTCAGAGCAACCCGGTTTAACTTACATCGCTAATAACTCGTTGAGCAGACTATTTTATTTAAGTACAAATTTGAGATGCCGTTTCATACAAAATAAATAACATCTAAGTCATTGATTTAAAATATTCTAGATTCAACATGATTTCATCGACAGGCCGCGGTCGCCTCGACCGCACACCACACACCTACCTACATATATACAAAGCATTTCAAAATTGGTCCATTTCATTCCGTGTACGATTTATAAAACTATATGAATACAAAACTTAACTCTAGACAGAGGTGAGCTTACGAGAGACCGGATAACACGAGTTAAGGAGTCCGCCTCACATGCCGGACTCCGCGATGCCCTCGTCATCTGAAACACCAACCATCAACATGTCAGCACTCGATATTTATTGAACTGAGCTCATTCATGACCGTTGTTTGTGGTCGGCGCGTGACATTTGGCAAAAAACGTTACCGCCACGTAATAGGTTCAAATAATGAACTCGTCTTATTCAATAGATTTAAAATGAACTACGAGATAAAATACCGAACAGAGCGTGCCAGGTATAAACAGATTAATGATTACTTCATTCTTGGTGTAATAAATGTTCATATTTTGAATCTTTGGCTACAACGATAGAGTTCATTATTCCATTAACATTTTATGTGGCGGTGACCTTTTTTAGGCAAAATATAGCACGCGCCGACCACAAACAAATTCATGAGCACAGTTAAAAAATCGGCTACTTATAGTTAAAATAGAACAAACGACACACTTGTCTGACCATTTGTACAGCCTTTTTCATTGCTATAACCGGTTATAGAATCTGTACCTAGGTGTAATAAGGTATGCGTCCGGCCACATTACTGTGTCGTTTGTACATATACACAGCAATAGCAATATGCTGTCGCATGCTCTCTCATTGTCATATGCTCTAAAACATGCCGTCAATGATGTATTAGTTCGTTAAACATTCAAAACATCAAATCAGCGGTCGGCAACCCCTTAGCGACCAAGTGCCACATAGTCACGAACGAAATTGACGCGGACCGCACTTGTTTATAAGTTTTTTTTATTTTATTTAAGGGGAAAAAGAGGGAAATTATAAAAAAAAAGGTTCGAGCCGAGTAGCGTTTCGGTGGCTAGGTTGCCAAGAGCATTCGCCTCGTTTTGTTGAAAGGTTGCGGGTTCAAATCCCGAAGCGGGAACCTTACCGTCATCAACTACTCATTGAGACGATTCTAACGAGCCCCAACTCAACGGAACCCCGTTGAGTTGGGGCTCGTTAGAATCAGTTAAGTACTGAATTCCCATGGCCACCTTCTGTCTCCATCATCAGATCATCTCGATGGTACCATAATATTGGATTGTCATTCAAACTATACTTATACCCAAAATTTGAGCTCAATCGGCTAACAAACAAACGAACAGGTCAAGTTAAGTAAAAGCTTGTATAAAACGAATTACGTTAACAGGAATTTCTTGTAAAAGAATGAATAGTCCGTGACGTAATACCATGCGCTATTCCAGGCATCGGCAGAGTTAGACAAGGCAAGGCATGCGACGGAGAGGGACACACGACAAACATTCAGATGCCTAGTTATTTACGGGAGTGTCCGGCGCCGCGTCAGGTGCCGCCACCTACGCACGGGTTTTCTCTTCAGAACACTTTCGAGTATCTGTTCAGTAAAGTGTCGTGGGTAGTTGGGCTAGTGTTGGCTAAGGCCACGCTGTACGGCGCGGCCGCGTCCTCCTGGACTGGTTGGATCGGTTCCCCAAACTCCTTAATTCCGCGTAGCGTTTTTCCCCGCTCGTGTTGGGACCTGTGCATCTTTATTAGCATTCGCTTAATTTACTGTTGCGTTATTCCCCGAATTGTATCTTTCCCTGTCGGATGTTTCCTGAAGCTCAGCTTATATCTAAACAGTATCGACGCAGTTACCGGTTCCGTGTCCTTTGCCTCTTCGGGCCACTGCCAAACTAACATAAGCTAAACCTACCTTTGCTTTCAAAAAATGCATTTATTAAACGTAGATTCGATTTTTTTTTATCAAATAAGGAATGAGTTTTAAGGATTAGCATTATAGGAGATAAGAGGCAGTTATTAATTGAGAAATTATAAGGGAAATCTGATACTAGACGAGTTTACAGGTGAGGTAAAATATTCGTTTGTGCCCCTAAAGGAGCCAGAGGTCCGCTTTGACACCTAATCCCAAGATTTGGCATAGGCACTAGTTTTACGAAAAAACTGCCATCTGACCTTTTAACCCAGAGGGAAAACTAGACCCTATTGGGATTAGAGCGGTTTCCTCAAGATGTTTTCCTTCACCGAAAAGGTAACGGTAAATATTCCGTACATAAGTTCCGAAAAATTCATTGGTACGAGCCAGGATTCGAACCCACGACCGCCGCTTAGCAGCCGCATGCCTGAACCACTAGGCTACCGTAGCTTGATATGAGGTAAAGTACTACTAGCAACAAATTGGAGCGGAGAAAATGCGAATATAAATTTAGCTACGTGGATTTAACGAGTTTGGGGAGCCGTGCCAACCAGACGTCTTTGTGTAGATGCTGAAATGAATGGCGCGTGGCGGTCGCGCCCGCAATAGCCGTACATTTGACCGGCGACCGACTCGACGAGGACGCAGCTCGCGTCCACACGGCCGAGGCCACTGACCACGACCAACCATCAATCCTCAGTGCAAACAATTGGGACAGTCCTGCGTGCGCAGTATGGAGACACTGGAACACCCTACACACGGGCTCAAGAGGTTCGGTGTATAATTTGGACATGATATGGACATGAGTCTGAAATAAATAATTTGAATTTGAACAATAAGTCGGCAGCGCGGTTATTCACAGATTTGCGAGTAAGTTCGCGTGTTTCCTGCGGACATGTGCTACAAAGTTACATTTTTGGTTGGACTCTTAATCCGGGTAAACGGCGTCTCCTCTTCTATATTAAATGCGACAAAAACATTATTTATATGCACGCAAGCTTTTAACTATTGACCATAAGAAATATAAAGGGTCTTTCATTAAGAGCGCTCGAACTTTGAAATGTATTAAAATGACCTGTGTAGCTGATATTGCAACAATTTGTATATTATTTTAAAGTACATTTGATGACGTTATTTATGAAATATAATCTCAGTGTTTCCTGGTGGACCAATATTGGGTGACATTTTCGCATAAATGTGGCTCAATTTCGTAAAGAACGCGGGTTATGTTGGCCTTCAGAGCAGCAGTTGTCTGTGGTTTAGACAAGAGATTTGACGTAGACCCACAGAAAGTAGTCGAGCGGTGTTAAGTCACACGATCTCTGGGGGCAAGTTGATGTCGCCACCACGCAAACGTCGAAACCCTCGAACTTCTTATCCAATACATTTATTGTGTCCCGTGAGATAACAAATTCTACGCGTTGTTGAAGTGCATAGCGTTCCATGATTAAATGTCACGCTTAATTATATATTCCCGCCAAGACAGATATTGCTTTTCCAGGATGGTCGCTATACGCTGGCAAAGTTCGAGCGTGGCTATTTAAAAACCCTTTACGAATTTTGTTTTAAACACTGTGTAGGTTATTTTTCAACTTTTAGTTCTCTTTTTTATTCATTATAGAAATAACCAGATACGGGTTTCACAAATTATTTTACCTACGTGTTGAATGTATTTTCTGGATGAATATACTCTATTTTACCTCGCGGGTTGGCATGTATATCATGCTTAAATATTAATGTAAATCAGCATCAATGTATGTTGTTATTGTGCTTGCATGTTTACCTTCGAAGGCCTGGTTGTAAACCATTTGATATGAGCGTGTTTGCATGTTTACCTTCGAAGGCCTGGTTGTAAACCATTTGATATGAGCGTGTTTGCATGTTTACCTTCGAAGGCCTGGTTGTAAACCATTTGATATGAGCGTGTTTGCATGTTTACCTTCGAAGGCCTGGTTGTGGTGCATGTGGTGGTTGAGCCCCAGCGCCGGCTGCAGGTCGGCGCCCTCGAGCGCGGCCACCACGCACTGGAACAAACACATTATTGTCGTGTTAGTTTGTCTATCTTTTTGTTCCTGATGTCAACTCAATTGCTCAAAGGTTAACCGGAAGAGATCCCTTACAGGGATAAGTTCGCCTTTGTACCGATTTAACTTTTTTGTCTGTATTTTTACCTGTCTCTTGTGTGCAATAAAATTACATACATACATACATTATTTTGTGGCAAGTAACAAACCTGAATTGGCATATTAGAGGCTGGGCTTTATATAGCGATCTGCGTTATCATTCTGGTACTTTTACGGCATCCCATACCGCTACCAACAAACCTCCTGGGCTAGGAACCTAGCGCGCAGACGGTAGGTTACTGGAGCGAGCGCGGTATCCCACACCGCTAACAACAAACCTCCTGGGCTAGGAACCTAGCGCGCAGACGGTAAGTTACTGGAGCGAGCGCGGTATCCCACACCGCTACCAACAAACCTCCTGGGCTAGGAACCTAGCGCGCAGACGGTAAGTTACTGGAGCGAGCGCGGTATCCCACACCGCTACCAACAAACTTCCTGGGCTAGGAACCTAGCGCGCAGACGGTAGGTTACTGGAGTGAGCGCGGTATCCCACACCGCTACCAACAAACTTCCTGGGCTAGGAACCTAGCGCGCAGACGGTAGGTTACTGGAGCGAGCGCGGTATCCCACACCGCTACCAACAAACTTCCTGGGCTAGGAACCTAGCGCGCAGACGGTAGGTTACTGGAGCGAGCGCGGTATCCCACACCGCTACCAACAAACTTCCTGGGCTAGGAACCTAGCGCGCAGACGGTAGGTTACTGGAGTGAGCGCGGTATCCCACACCGCTACCAACAAACTTCCTGGGCTAGGAACCTAGCGCGCAGACGGTAGGTTACTCGAGCGAGCGCGGTATCCCACACCGCTACCAACAAACCTCTTGGGCTAGGAACCTAGCGCGCAGACGTCGTGTCCCCACACCGCTCTAACTAAGTGGGTCCCGCGGTGCGCCGCCGCTGCATGGCCGGGTGGCGACTGAGGTCATGTCGTCTCAAGGTGTTCAGCGATTTACGAGTTCGGATGTACCAAGGTGTCGAGCTACTCGTAGTGACGAGTAGGTTGGTGTGGAGTGGGGTGTACGGTGTACCTGGTGTATGCAGATGTACTGCTGCTCCGTCTGCACCATCCAGACGCGCTCGCGGCGCATGGCGTGCACCATGCCGAAGATGTCGAGCTCGTCGGCGCGCGCGGCCAGCTGCTGCAGCGCGCGGTCCAGCGTGATGAAGGTGCCGCTGCGGCCCACGCCCGCCGAGCAGTGCACCACCACGGGCCGCGCGTCCGGCGGGCAGCGCTCGCGGAACGCGCGCACGAACCTGCAACACAGACAACACACACTAATCATCGTTGCAACACCTGCTATTCAGAAAAACACATTTCCGTCTCGGGTGTAAACATTGAAATCTCTCGTTGTGCTCAAGATCCCATTTTAGGTTTGGTTTTCTATTATGAAATCGCAAACTTACCGCGCTTGATTATTGAACAGTACCTGGAGTATAGACGGTAGGTTACCTGGCGAGCGTGGTGGACGGGTCGGGCACGCCGAAATCGGGCCACGTGGTGAAGTGGAAGTACTTGACGACGCGCTTGATTATTGAACAGTACCTGGAGTATAGACGGTAGGTTACCTGGCGAGCGTGGTGGACGGGTCGGGCACGCCGAAATCGGGCCACGTGGTGAAGTGGAAGTACTTGACGACGCGCTTGATTATTGAACAGTACCTGGAGTATAGACGGTAGGTTACCTGGCGAGCGTGGTGGGCGGGTCGGGCACGCCGAAGTCGGGCCACGTGGTGAAGTGGAAGTGCTTGACGACACGCTGCTCGGCGCCGCGCGACGCCAGCAGCTCGGTGACGGTCCAGTCGGGGAAGCGCGACTCGTTGAGCGCGGTCACCGCGATGTCGCCGTAGTACACCGGCCGCGTGTCGTACGGCCAGTAGCGGTCGCACTTCTCGCGGCCCTGCTCACACAACACACAATGTTATATACTAGGTGCCCGCCTATTGCATTGCAAAGAGCGCAGACAAACCCGCAGCATAAAATATGATCCAATCCATCCCGAACATCAAATCTCGGTTCAGGATTTTCCCCAACACATACAAACCTACAACACACAGACTTTTCCTCTTAATAATATTAACACTAGCTGGCCGTGCGATTTTGCCCACGCATTGCAAAAAAAGCCTACGACCATCCAGAAAGTCCATTTTCCGAGATTTTTGTGGTTCCGGAGATAGAGAAGAGAGTGGTAATGAGGAATTACATAACCTACGAAGCTACAATCTCACGTACACCTCGTCTTTATAATATTGGTAAAGATACACCAAAATGATGCTACTTTTCAAGTCGTCTTTCGATCCCGTTTTTAGCGAGGACCAAATAGCAACACCAGTTAGAAGTAGAGCATCAGGAAAGTAAAAGAGGCCAGTATACCTTCTCGACGCATCTGGTGAGCATGACGATGGCGCGCGAGCCGGACTCCCAGACCATGCGCCAGAAGTCGTCGCGCGTGCAGTGCAGCGGGCCCTGCGTGACGATGAACTCGCGCGGGCTGGAGTGGCCGGGCACGTAGTTGGCGTTGATGTAGTCCGAGCCCTCCTCGTCGTCCACGGGCTGCAGCTTGTAGCGCGAGTGGTCGTACGGCAGGATGTTGGTGAACCGGTTCTTGGGCCGGTTCACGGGCAGGTCGGCCGCCGTGCACGGCTGCTCGCGCCCCACGTGCTTCAGCTCCTCGAACTCTTCGCTAAACCTGATCGCAGGTCATCGACATGTCAATGCCGTTTTTGGATTACAGCACACAGCGTACATCGGTTGATTGTGACACACGCAACACTTTTTTGTTAACATTTTCTTTACCCGCACAATTTGACAATAAATGATTTCTGATTCTGATTCTGATTGGATTTGAATGTTGCATAAATTATAAGACAAAGATATTTTGAAGTTTTTCCTGATAGGTAAATACAGTAGCAAGAAATTGTTATTAAAGAACATACCTACTGTTTTTATTCAGTCAGGTGTTTACCATCATGAGATATTTTTAGCAGACTTCAATAGAAGAATGGCGAAATTACCAATTTGGTAAAGTACTGATGATCATGACTAGAGATGACATATGGAATTCCTCAATAATGTAGGTACTTCACAGATTAAATTATGTTGACGTAGCAACAAATGCTCGTCAAAATACACATTTTGATGATTTGAGATTTACAACTGACGATGAGGAAGGTAAGTATGGGATCTCCGAGAAATCGACGGACCTCCTCAAATATCCTCGGCCCATAGGGGTCATTTCGCCGGTTAGCGACCACCTAATTTCATGTGCCGGTGGGCGACCACTTAAGCTGAGTTGGTGAACTGAAAGGATATTTTCTCGGTTTTGTAGTGGATTTCTATTCTAAAACAACAAAAAAATGCATGTACAACTAACTGTCTCAATAGGGTCTGTAGAATTGATGTTATCTTCAATAGAAAAAACCTTCTCCTTCAGGTGGTCGCTAACCGAAGGTGGTCGCGTAACCAGCGAAATGACCCTATGCCGACATGGCTATTTGCTATATTAATAACTCGCATCTGTTATAGAAAAGCAGTTCAAGTGCTGAAGTGGGAAGGATATGTGAAAAAGTCACGTGTGCGGCATGTCGAAGTGCAAAATTGGAGCCGGATTTTTGGACTTACATAATTATATAATGCTAAAACGATTTCATAGAATAACCAATAGTATAAACAAAAGGGGTACATACCTGAAATCGGAGTCTGCGGACATGAGGCGGTAGTGGTCCTGGAAGTCAGCGACGGGCACGGGGCGCGCGGTGCGCGGCGCGGGCGGCGCGGGCGCGTGGGCGGCGCGGGGCCGGCGCCGGCGCAGCGCCGCCCACGCCGCGCCCGCCGCGCCCAGGCACGCCGCGCCCGCGCACACGCCGATGATCCACGCCGTGTTGTCCACCTCTGCGCACACGCACACGCACACGCACACGTAAGAATTGCGGCATAAGAGGGCAACCAGACCTTACTGTCGCTGCCGCTTATGCCATTATTCACCCATTCGAAGCCATGCATCGCTACTTATCAGCATTTTTCTGCTTTGTAGCGGAAATCGCTCGTAGACGCATGACTCATCTATACATATGAAGATGAGGACCAAATTCTCGGCCAGAAGTTAGCCTGGTTAATCGGTAGTAGTTAAAAAAATCCGTTGTGGCACAAAAATTTACCTTAGCATTTTATGGGTAATTTTCGTGTCACAACGGAACTTTTTAACTACTACCGATTAAGCAGGCTAACTACTGGCCAAGAATTTGGACCTCACCCTGAGTCGTGGGCCTCGAATGGGTTAGCGATGCGCTGATACGTAGGCGTAATAGTGACCAAAACACCAACGACGATAAGTTCCCTTTTCACGGAGAATTACACTTATATAAGGGTGAGTATCTGAGCGGAGCTGTGTACCAAGAAAAGATCCACCAATATTAGGAACAGATGCTTTTTCTTCGTAACAAGCAGGAGTGCGGACGCGGGGGAGGGGAGCACCTACATGTCTCGCGTCTGCATTCCTGTTGTGTCGTGTATTATAGCTACGGTATTTGTGGAAATATGTAACTGATATTTCGCAAATATATCCATACTTACACCTCCCCAATTTAGTCACCGACGACAGGGACGAAGCAGTGTGGGGTAGCAGTCACATGTTCTAGCCGCCTATCACTCCAAGTAAATTAGGAAGATGTAATAAGGCATTAAGGTTAATTGAATATGGCTCGAATTAAAAAATCACCTTTTCCTGAGAGCCGATTCTAGAAATCCTCGCTATTTATCTGTGAGTCAGTCCGGAATTACACTGTTCATAGTTTTGCTGCTTCTAATAATGTCCCGGCCGATCCCATAAAATGAAGATAGCGAGAATCTCTTTAAGAATCGGGTCCCCATTACCCGAAAGCGAATAATTTTGTCTAAAGACATAAAAATACTTAAAATTATCTGTAATAATATAAACAGAACCAACTAAGCACTAACAATTGAATTACGTGACAAACAAAATACGTATATGAAAAAATACTTATTTTAGGTATTACGTACAGATAGATACCTATAACTCACTGCAACCTAGTGAAATCAATAACTAAATATCAACTTTACGAGTAACTATGAAACGAATATTACTTGTCGTCAATTCAGGCGACCACAGCGGACTGAAACACAACTTATTTATTTTATAAATAAAATGTCGCCAGTTCTGCTGGAAACATGAACCACGGTTGCCAGTTATGTGGCTTCGCTCTGGCGGGCGGCGTGGCTTCATGAAAATATACCAATTCTATATTTACTACTAACTTTACAAGGGGGGACGTTACGGTGTTACTCAAACGTTTTTGGGACTTCATTCCTTACTAACCACACAATTCTATGCAATCAAGCCAAGTCAAGCACATCACCCAACCGCGAAATTATCAAAATTCACGTAATATCAGTAATAACACTGAAAAATACCAGAATAAGGTACCTAATTACTGCAACAAAAACGCACAATATTATGTGTGATTGGCTAAATACAAAAATAATTATATGAAAATGTTTTAGTGAAGTTGTTTTGACCGAAACAGTTTTACCCTAATAAAATGCATCTTTGCTACCAACATACCTTATTTAGACTCTCCTATATGGTACCTATCGTGCAAATTAAAACAACAATCACACATACCCATTAGCCACCATCCACTTGAGGCCCGCTTACAAATCACTGCTTATCGCGAGATAAACAAACACCTATTATTTGTGATGGACGATTAAATGTTATGAACGTCACCGACGCCGGAGGAACTCCCGCTTTTCTAACATGTTTAAAGGGCATGTCATGTTGGATCGCAGGATCAAGTTTACTGAGTTTGAGTTCCGACTGGCGTTTATTTGGCTTCGGGCTCCGACTGGCGGTGCTGGATAGTTAGTATAATTATCGCATTATCTAGATAACGTATCGGCACGCGGTCCTGGCTAATACGTACAGTCACCAGCATTAACATCTGCCACAACCAAGTGCGCATAAATATCTGGCACGACTCTACATGGAGGGCTCTAAGGGCGTCCCTTCTTGACACTGCTTGTATTGTCTGAAATAGATTTAAAGGCCATTGCTCGATATTTATGGCCGCTTTGTTTTGGCAGATATTTATGCTGCTGACTGTACTACGATTCTAGCTTCAGCACATGTTAGTCGTTGATTTGCAGATTGTGAACTTTTACTGCGTCATAAATAATTACTAATTAGTATACTACAGGGTGGAATGTCATAAACTGTACATAATAAAAGGAGAAAAATTTCAGCCAATTTCATCGGTGAAACGGTGTTTTTTTTTTTTTTCTAGTCATTACTTTTTTTTTTACAGAATTTTGAAAATTTTTGTAAAAACTCGGGTAATACACCTAATTCAGACGGTATAACTTTTGATCCAATGGTCCTAAAATGAAAATAAAAAATGCAGAGTATTACCAAGGGACAGGTTAATAATTCTTAATAACAATAAAAAACCAACTAGAAGAGAAAATCCGCAAAAAAAATTATTGTCTTTGAAAAATGGCTACAAAAATTACGAATTTTAAAAGAAAAACACAATTTTCTAAAAAAAACGCAGATTTAGTTACCATTTTTTTTGCTTAGTATTAATCCTCACTTAATGCCGATTCTAAAACCGTTTTTAAACTGTCTCAGACTTTGAAAAATACCACGCTAATGGGTACGTAAATCAAACCATAATTTTATTAATTTTAATCCTCTTAAAATCCTTAATGACCGCTTGTTCCCAGGTAGTTGAAGGGTGTTTTTGGGTTGAAGGTGGAGATAACATGAGGGGTATAAAGGCATTGGGCAATAGGTCAACTATTCAGTCGCTCGCAAATCGCAATTGCTTGTCTTTGCTCGCCACTTCTTTGATTACTCCAGTACTTGTTCAGTTTGAATCATCATGCCCCGCTTACGAGAGTTTTCGCCGTTACAAATAGCCAACATGCACTATTATTATGGATTGTGCCATGGATCTGCAAGAGCTGCGTGTATCGCCTATTTGGAGCAGTATCCTAATGACGTTCCAAGACCTGCTGCTCGCCACTTTCAAGAAGTTCATCGCCGGTTGTGCAATATTGGCCTGGGATACGGTGACCGAGATCGCCGAGAGCCAGGAAACATAATTGATGTTGCCATAGAAGAAGCAGTTCTCAGAGACTTGTACGCGGACCCAACCACGAGTCTAAGACGCTTGGCATTGAGGCACGGAATCTCAAAATTCTCTGTCTGGAAAATTTTGAAGAAGGAAGGACTGCATCCATTTCATTATCAACGGGTACAAAATTTGCAAATTGGCGATGCCCGCGTTAGGTGTGTTATGTCGACTTGGATACTTGGCAATATCAGAAGGGATCCGGAATTTACTAGAAGAATTTTATGGATGGACGAAGCAAGATTTACTCATACGGGAATAACTAACTTCAGAAATTTACACACATGGGCTCACGATAATCCAAACCTAGTAAGACCATCTAATTTTCAAGACCAATTCTCCATAAACGTTTGGGCAGCGGTACTCGACGATCAATTGATTGGACCAGTCTTCTTACCGAATACTTTGAACGCCGACAGATTTTTACTGTTACTGAGAGACGAGCTCCCAGAGCTTTTGGAAGATGTGATGTTAGATGTGAGACAACGCCTGTTTCTCCAAATGGATGGATGCCCAGCTCATTGGGCATTAAGAGTTCGACATTTTTTAAATGAGCAATATCCCAATAGGTGGATTGGCCGAGACGGCCCCGTTGGATGGCCTGCAAGATCGCCTGATATGACGCCGTTGGATTATTTTCTTTGGGGTGATATGAAGCAACGGGTATATCACAGAATCGTCAATACCGAAGCAGAATTGCACGACAGAATTTTAAATGCAGCACAAGAAATAAAAAATAATCCGGGAATGATTCGACGGGCTACGCAACAAATTCAAGCTCGGGCCACATTATGCCTTCAAGAAAGAGGAGGTCATTTTGAACAATTAATACCATACAGGGAACGCCCTTTGCAACACTAGAATAAGTTTTTTCTTTAATAAAGGTTTATCAATCGAATTTATGACTTTTAATTAAAATACATGATTTTATTTACGCAATTTTTAGGACTACTTTTCTTCCTATTGTTTTCTCTACCTAAAACCCGATAACACCCTTCAACTACCTGGGAACAAGCGGTCATTAAGGATTTTAAGAGGATTAAAATTAATAAAATTATGGTTTGATTTACGTACCCATTAGCGTGGCATTTTTCAAAGTCTGAGACAGTTTAAAAACGGTTTTAGAATCGGCATTAAGTGAGGATTAATACTAAGTACGTAATTTGTTATCTCCACCTAAAACCCGATAACACCCTTCAACTACCTGTGAACAAACGGTCAGGATTTTAAGAGGATTAAAATTAATAAAATTATGGTTTGATTTACGTACCCATTTGCGTGGTATTTTTCAAAGTCTGAGACAGTTTAAAAACGGTTTTAGAATCGGCATTAAGTGAGGATTAATACTAAGCAAAAAAAATGGTAACTAAATCTGCGTTTTTTTTAGAAAATTGTGTTTTTCTTTTAAAATTCGTAATTTTTGTAGCCATTTTTCAAAGACAATAATTTTTTTTGCGGATTTTCTCTTCTAGTTGGTTTTTTATTGTTATTAAGAATTATTAACCTGTCCCTTGGTAATACTCTGCATTTTTTCTTTTTATTTTAGGACCATTGGATCAAAAGTTATACCGTCTGAATTAGGTGTATTACCCGAGTTTTTACAAAAATTTTCAAAATTCTGTAAAAAAAAAACTAATGACTAGAAAAAAAAAAAAACACCGTTTCAACGATGAAATTGGCTGAAATTTTTCTCCTTTTATTATGTACAGTTTATGAAATTCCACCCTGTATATGATACACGCAGGTTACTATGGTACGAACGCACAATTTTATTGGTTTTCCACCGGTGATAGAATAGTCAAGTTCAATTCAATGTCGCGTCGCGGAATCGTTGGAATCGTACCCTAAATCTAGGTTTAGACGGAGCCAGTACTGTCTTGTTAATGGCCTCGTATAAACAGTTTTTCAAGACAAGCCCGCGCTGGCTGCCAGCGCTGGCGGGAATAGAGCTACGGCCTAGTTATCTAAAGCCAGGGACTGACTGAAACCTTGCTTCAGTGTCTGCTCAATTTTACGTAAGCGCCCAAAAGTTTAGTTCTTCAAAACCACATTTTACTAAGACGCAGTGAGTTATCGGAACATTTAACACGTCCAGTATCCACTGTCACACAAACATCACCATGTATGCAGAAATAAACTTAATATTCTCAATCATTTATTTACAAAACATAAATACATTAGGTTAGTTAGGAGCCCGTGGAGTACATTGGGAGTTTGCAGATATTATATCAAAATAAAAGAGATGTTATCATTTTAATTATGTTCCCGAGTACTGGCGCCGTTTTTATGAATGTGTGCGACGAAACTTGACCATGAAGATATACCTACATCTCTTATATTGTGATATTTATCATTTAACTTTCATATGCTATGACACTGACAGTGCTGAAGGATTGTTTCATTTTATAAATATCAATAGTCCAGTAACTTTATACATCCTGAGTTCGGCGCTCGAGGACACAAACTTAGATTATTAATTGGGCCAACATCATAAACAAGTCTGAAAATAATCAGAACTACCGGATTTGACGCAAAGTACTTTCAGGTGACAAGGTTACTGAATTACAACAAAAGAGACCGGAATTTTCGTGGCATGTTTGAGCGGTCATAGTGACTTGTTGAGTGTTTTTAAAATTTATCTATTTTTAATTGTGATTATACGTACGTAATTTCGTGGAAATACGTTACTGCGATCGCCAACCCGCATGCCGAGCGTGGCGATTATCGCATATACCCCCCATGGAAGGCTATGTAATTGCAGGCAATAAACTTTACAAATAATTGAGGAATCATTCCTCATCTCCCTAACGTATGTCACGGTTGCATCCTAAAGGAGCCCGGGGTCCGCTGTGGCACCTGCCAATCTTAATAACATATGAAAGAATATTCGTTATAATGTTAGGATTTTCTTACGTGAATATCGCTATTACGATGGCGATGAATGAGAAACTCTGACAGGTCAAAAATGCCTCCATAATTCCGGACTCTGACCATACATTTTTGATAGTCCTGATCGGTGTTTAAGCATGTGAAAGGTTAAGCGAAAGCGAGAGTGAGCATGCACGATCGTTGCACTTGCAGCAAGGCGGTGGGGTGTGGGGTGTGGGGTGGAGACACATGCAGTAAGTTAGTGCACACACCGCCGCCGTGTCCGCCCGGCGCCGTCCTGGCGCCCTCACCGCCCGTTAGTACCCGTCGACCCGTCAAGTGAGACTGATCCCGCTACACAGTTACACACTCGTTAATTCTAGCGAATAACACTTTAACACTTCCAGTGCCAGGAACCCGCTAGGTGGGCGGGGCGGTCTGCTAGGCGCTTTCCTCTACAGTCGAGTGTAACAATATACATATTCACGCCTTTATTCCCAAAAGGGGTAAGCACGTGAAATTTATGTTCCAGTGCCACTTTTAGCGTAAATGTGCGTAGAACAGCAGCAAAGATCGATAAAATGTGATATAACAGTGATAGGTTGGTAGCCCATCGCCCACAACACACAGGGTTGAAACCCTGCTCCCTTAGTCGACTTTTGCGACACCCACGGGAAGAAAAGAGGTGGTGAAATTTTAGAATTGTGGTGTCGGTGTGGTGTTTGCCTCATGTGGTGTCGGTTTAGACCGACACCACATGAGGCAAAAACATGTATCGATTAAATCCTCTATGTACCGAAACCTTAATCTGCTGACACAACAGCGATAGGACATATTTATGAGTAAGTTGTATGCACCCATACTTACACTTGACTGTAAATACGGATTACCATCGCATGTTACCGGCTACGAGCGTAACGCTACTAAATATATGGCAGTGAATGTGTTAAATACAGCGTTCTACAAGAATAGAACAATTATAAGGTTTTTAGACTTTTTAGCAGTGGAAGTGACAGTTGCGGCGAGTATTAAACGCTCGCAGCACGCTGCGTTAGCGTTAATCTCCTGTCGCGTCAATAACGGTGAAAAATCAATAGGTGCAACGGAGAACGCAACGGAGGTGTCCCTTGCCCCAGTTTGTGGGCCCGCGTGCAACGAACGTTTAAATACTACATAGCTAGTTCTGGCCCATACAAACCATCGGGGAACGGGCACTGTTGTCTGTAATATAGATGGTTAGTTTGGGAAAATCTAATCTACTATTGCAAACCTCAAGTCCTCTTCTTTATATTGGATAAATAAACAATGGTTTAACCCCTGTAAAGGTTTTCTATTTAATAAATTCGCGAGGGAATTAACCTCACGAATTTATTTAAGATTGAGCGCTCGGGCGGTTCGCCGAAGAGCTAGAATACTTCTAGCAATCTCAAAACAAATAGAATACAAACGCATCTTCAATTGTTATAGAATTACAGTAGAATTCTTAAAACACGTCATGCCCTGGGCCGACTAAGGGCAAATGCAGACTACGCTTATTAAGCGCGCCGTCCACGCGGGAAATGGAACAAAGGTCGAAATAGAAACAATTTGACATAAGATTACACATTCTCATGAGACATAAATTGTTCAATCTATAAGAAGTGTTTAACCCATCAAACTTAATAGTATGGCGAGTATATATTTATTACGAGAACAATATTTCTTTGCTATTCCGCTAAAAAAACGTGCTGGTCTATCAGTGAAGATAAGATGCAACTATTTGCGTATAAACATGCAAAAAATTACAGCAAACCACCACCAATATTGACAAAAACCTCGACACGTGTTTCGCCTCTCTACGAGGCATCATCAGGAGTTGCTGGCAGGAGATGTTGCTTGCGCCACGTCCACTGAGCTGACGTGGCGCAAGCAACATCTCCTGCCAGCAACTCCTGATGATGCCTCGTAGAGAGGCGAAACACGTGTCGAGGTTTTTGTCAATATTGGTGGTGGTTTGCTGTAATTTTTTGCATGTTTATACGCAAATAGTTGCATCTTATCTTCACTGATAGACCAGCACGTTTTTTTAGCGGAATAGCAAAGAAATATTGTTCTCGTAATATATCATGGACTTCCGCAAAGTAACGCCTGATTCAATAGAGTATATATTTGTAATTTATCATGTAACTTGTGTTTGGAAATAAGTAAATAAAAATAAAAAAAACTATTCCTTTAAATAAATAATAAAATAGTACGCCTCGAGAAGGTGTGAAGCGTTTTCTCGTGGATGCCACAGTTTTCGTTGGAATAAATGTATTATCCGGACGTTTTACTATTCCGAGGTATTAACCGTAGTAAATGGTCAGTAGGCACTCGTGTTCCTGTGCCAATGTAATTGATTACTTTTTAAACAATGTTGAGAAAGTTTAGGCGGGTTACACCGAGCGAAGGAACAGGCATCCGTTAACATTTCTTCACGGAAAATCAACAATACGTTTCGGAATGCCCCTTCAAACGTTTGGTGTAACCCTACCATTATTTATCCACCACCATATATTTGTCAGTTCCTTTTTTTATCTGTAGCTGATTGGGCGAGGTCAGTATTAACATTAGAGGGAGCAAGCAAAGAAACTTTCCGGTGCAAGGAAGAAATAGGAATCGTTAGCGTTCCGGTCGAGCTAGGAACCCTAGGTGCAATGACCCTCCTCTGCCTATAGGGCCAAAACGAACGTGCCGATGAGGTCACAAATGACCTCCAGTTCTCATTGCCTTCACACTTCGGGGAAGCTTGTATTAAAGTGCTCTTAAACGGGGAATTAAAAATGAAATATTGCCCGTCAGTAGTACGGATGTCCCACACTTACTTGCAAGCTAGAGATGCAATAATTGTTCATAAAATTGTCCTTGTAAGCGCACCTTTAGCGCGAGTGAGAGCTCTGACCTAATGATCTATGCCTCATCGGCACGTTTATTTCTGCAGGTGTTCGCTCTGATTGAGCCCTCCAAATGGCATCGTTTTGCTTCGCTCTGTTCGCGTAACTAAACCCGCAGTACGGCCTGAACGAGGTGACCAGATATTTGTTTCGGAGGCTCGCGCGTGCTAAGGGCCTATGCAGACTGCGTTTTATGCACGCGCCGTCGACGCGCGTTTGCGTCAAATGACGTGTAAATCGACACGAACGCGCGTCGATGGCGCGTGTATAAAACGCAGTCAGCATGGCCCTCTCTGGCTAGGTAGCGGACAGCGGACAGCGGACTGACCGGTGTAGACGACGGCGTAGGCGGTGTCGGTGAACTTGTCGGGCGCGGTGAAGGCGCGCAGCTTGACGTAGTAGGCGGCGCCGGGCCGCAGCGGGCCGTTGCAGTACGCGCGCCCGCTCGACTCGCAGCGCTCCGAGCCGATCGTGTACTCCTCCACGGCGCTGTGATGGAACGGGAAGTAGGGCTCCGTCACCTGAGGATATACACATACACACTCACAATGCGATCAGTATAACGAGCGTGTGCTCCGCTCTGGCCGCACACATTCATCACAATACGAGGGGACAATCTTACACTAATCGAATTAGCATCACAGTAAGCCCAATAAGGATGTGTTATGATATTAATTAAAAACGTGTTGTTCGAAACGATCTATATTTCGGACTGAATACTGCGCGATGCAACCGCTACTATAGTGCATATGGTGCTACTTTCCCGCACTAGTGCGGAAAGAGCACTTTCCGTGCATATGTCGAAACTTTAAAGAGCCATATGTGTATGTGCGAATAGGTAATTCGCAACTCGTGTCGATTTAATTTGCGTTGCCACTCGTTGCGAATTGCCTATTTTCGGCACTTGTATCGTAAATAAGTAATTGTACAGTTCACCCGGGTGGGTTCGGGAGGTGGATGAACTGACCTGGTAGGGCGGCCAGACGGGCAGGCGGTGCACGTCGCGCCACGAGGGCAGCCGCTCGCGCTCGCGCTCGCTGGAGTCGTTGCGCGGCTCCTGCGCGACGACGAGCGCGTACGCGGAGACGTTCCCGTTGGCGGCGCTGAAGTAGTCGCTGCGGAAGCGCACGGAGACCGTGGTGGGCGTGGCGCGCACGGCGGCCGGCAGCGCGTGCGGCGCGGGCCGCGGCGGCGCCGCGATGGCGAGGTGCTGCGTCCAGCGCGCCGCCGCGCCCGCGCCCGCGCCCGTGCGCGCCCACAGCCGGAAGCTGTACGTGCCGCCCGGCGACAGCCCCGCCACCACGCCCGACCGCGCTACCACGAACACAAACAACCACCACACTTTACACAAACACACACAACTACTCGCGCAATACGACATTATGGGTACAAACCTTAAGTAAGGCCCGACCACTCTTAAATGTTGCTGTCAACTATTCGAATAGCCATTTGTTTTGTCATTATTCTAAGAGCCTGTTTCACAATCTCCAGTTAAAACATATCCGTCAGATAAATGTTGGCTATCACTTTTCTTTTATATGACGGGAGAAAAGGATAGCAATAATTTTAACTGGCAAATAATCCGGTGATTGTGAAACAGGCCCTAAATGTTATAATAATTACAAGAAAACATTAAAGTGCTACCAGACAGTCTGCCTTGCAATCCGCCGCGTAGCTATAATATATCTATAGAGGATGGGGAATGTTCCCCTACATCAAGCCAATAATGTCTCAGATCGCAGTACATACGTGACGCTCGAGCCGAAAGCAAAGGGCGATCAATATTAATGAAAATAATAATCATTTTACTGGAAGGAAAAAAAATATATTATGGTTATAACAAACTTGCTGCCTGGCCCCGGCATCGCACGGATTACCCGTTTTCCCGTAGGAATGAAGCATTTTCCCGCGGTAAAAAGTAACCTATGTTCATCAGAGATAATGTTGGCTTCTAATGGTAAAATTTTCAAATCGGTCCAGTAGTTTCGGAGCCTATTTAATATAAACAAACAATCAAATCTTTCCTCTTTATAATATAAGTGTTATACTAGACGATAGACAATTTGACTTGTAAAATGTATCTGTACTTTTACCAATAAAATTATATGAATCTGTATTTGAATAGTTGTACAAAACAAACATATATATTTTGAGATTATGCGAAACATTTATTATATACTATGAGTGATTATATACTTTGAAATTATATCAAATGTTATTATATTGAATGAAATTATATCATTTATTTTTATACCCATCATTACACCCCCGATAAATATGCGATCTGAGGCTTTTACTATTACTGCCAGTGGTGAGAGAGTTATTACATGTGTCTGCCCTGGCCAGGAAGTGGCATTTTCCGTACGACTAGCGTGCGGTATTTGCTGCTTAATGGCCAGGTAAATTACAAACTTAATCCATTGTAAACTAAGGCAACGATCCGTGCTAGGCATTTGAGTCTATAGTTTCAGATCCCAGGGTCATCTTTTGATTAGCACATATTGACACAGTCCGCATATGATTGGTATAATATGTAGATAGGTAGATTACCTTCCGGCGGGAAGGTGATGGTGTTGTTGTTGTCGGGCTGCCCCTGCGGCTCGTACTCGATGACGAACCGGTCGAGCACGCCGTTGGCCTGGTCGGCGGGCAGGTCCCAGCTGAAGGTGAGCTGGCTGGGCTTGGCGTCCGTGGGGTGGAAGCTGCGCGGCGCGGGCGGCGGCGCCTCGCGCGTGCGCAGCGACGCCGACAGCCCGCTCGAGCGCGTGGGCAGCGTGCGCGGCGTGCCCGACCGCACCTACCCGCCACACAGACCGATCAGTAGGCAGTAGGCAGTAGGTAGTACGCGCGCCACGCTATATATTACACTTTCATATCGCGTAAATACTATTTTACTATTCTATACTATACTTTTTCTACGAGTCAACTGAAATAATGAAACAAACTTGGTATCAATTGAAAAGCCTAAGCCCTACTGAAATGAAGCGCAGCCCACCTGCTCAGTGTTTCGTTGATATCTTTTGTACTATAACCAAGGCTATTGATCAAATTCATTATAGTTCTGTAAAGGCGCTACGTGGTTAATAAATTGCATTATAGTTGTCAACTAAACAGTTATATTATAGTTCATCCGTCATCATCATATCAGCCGAAAGACGTCCAATACTCGACATAGGCCTCCTCCACAGAATGCCAAAGTGACCGGTCCTACGCCACCCAAAAAAAAACATTATACATCCATCTAATATTATAAATGCGAAAGTGTGTCTGTCTGTCTGTTACCTCTTCACGCTTAAACCGCTGAACCGATTTAGATGAAATTTGGTATAGAGATAGTTTGAGTCCTGCGGAAGGACATAGGATAGTTTTTATCCCGGAAATCATTCCCCAAGGGAATGAAGTGGGGGGTGACTGTTTGTATGGAGCTACGGTATAAACGAGTTCCACGCGAACGGAGTCGCGGGCAGAAGCTAGAACTTAATTCAAGCACTAGGTAAAGTCGACGAGAATTAAAACTATATAAGAGGAGATGCCGCTTATGCGATTACAGAAATACAGACCTGCAGAATTTGACTGATAACTTTTGGCAATCGATACGACGTGACGCCTTGAACACACAGCTCTCCGTTAGTTCAATTTACCGTTTTTGATACTCAAAACTACATTCGACCACTTCTCAGTAGCGTAGCTTAAATACGGCATCTGTTCTGTTCTGTTTGGAGCCATCTGAACTGAATGTGTTCGCCGGGACAACGACCCGTCCACCATCGTGTACGCACATTGTTCAACCGAACACTAGTGGCACATAATAAATGATACAACTAACGCACAGCCACAGGTGGAGGCGCTGCCTCAACCTGACGCACCCCGCGCCGTGAGGCTAATTCGTTGCCGCGGGCCGAGACATGTTTTGTCGGTATTTTGGCGGACCCTCAATCCGAGCCGTGCGCTTAGTGAGAACGATACGGCAGTTCAATAATTAATAAAACTATACAAGTCTCATAGTACATGTACATCGTACGGTGCCATCACGTTTTTGTTTTAAACTAGTTCGAAGTTGTGGATCAAGTCGAGGCGACACGCCTCACCTTCCCTCAGAGTGAGCAGCTTGCTGCAGGCTGGTCGCGTCTCACCTCGAGTGTGAAGGTGTAGGTGGTGTAGGGCTGCAGGTCCTGCACGGTGTACTGCGTGTTGGGCGTGGCGCGCGCCTCCAGGCGGTCCTCGGCGGCCAGGTACTGCAGCTCGAAGTCCGTGTAGTCGCCCGCGGGCTCCGGCCACGCCAGCGTCACGCTGCGCGCGCCCACCTCCGTGTAGTTCAGGTACGCCACCGGCCGGGGGTACAGCCGCGTCTACACACAATACTACATTCTTGTAAAGGCTACAAAGTAGGCAATAGATGGACGAGTGGGTTCGAAGGAGACGACTCCATCTATTGCACTTTTGGCCGAGACATTACATAGTGCTTTTCACGCCTACTGCGAGGAAATTGCAAATAAATATAATTAGAAGTCAAAATTAAGTACCTTATTAAAGATAATAATTAATATGAAACACTTTAGCGCAGCGGGGCGGGGGCGGAGGGAGCTGTGATTGAGCGAATCGCTGTTCAAACTGTCCAACAATGTTATTGTTGGACAGTTTGAACTCATAGTTAGCCTAAATGATTTTCACGCCACTGCTCGAGAATGTGGTAAAAGATTTATTTATTTATTTATAGAGATTAGATGGTCAGAATTCAGGCTGAAAAGCTGGGGTTAGTTGGACATCGCACGAACAGGCCAACTATGAGTTCAAACTGTCCAACAATGTTGTTGTTGGACAGTTTGAACAGCGATTCGCTCAATCACAGCTCCCTTCATATTATATTATAATCATATTATATTTGGACATGTTCTTTCCATGGAACCTTCAGCTGACGTTGATGTCGCCGGTGTATACGTACCGGGCGCTGCACGGGGTGCGAGGTGACGTTCCCGGAGACGGTCCACATGGTGACGTTGTACAGGCGGCCGGGCACGAGGCGCGCGAACTCGACGCGCGCGGCGGGCGCGGCGGCGGCGCGCGTCTGCTCCTGCGCCTCGCCCGCGCCGCCCTCGAGCCGGAAGCGGTACGAGTCGAAGCGCGACGCCGCGCTCGGCGTCAGCGTGTACAGCACCTGGATGGATATGACAGACGAGTTACTCATGTGCACATTACTCCCCGAATCAAACAACCGCAGTAAGCGCGCCCGCCCTACTGCCTAGCGGGCATTTTTAGTGCAACTAGGGAAGGTGCAAGTCACGTTGACGCAATTGCTAGACGAGTTGCGGTAACTTCTGTGATCAACGGGAAGTAGTACATTGTTCAACGAGGCCGATAAGAGATTTTTACCAACGAGAGTCAATTAGAAGGAAAGGCGCACTTTGTGCAGCTTACATCCAGCACAAAGGTGCACTTTGCAAGGGGGTTAAATATAATGACCACCAAAAAATGCTGTGATAGCCTAAGCTCTCTTACCAAAAAAAAATACTGAACACCAAAATAGTTATGTACGATACAAGTGCCGAAAATAGGAAATTCGCAACGAATGGTGATAAATTAAAACACGACCGAAGGGACTGTTTTACTTAAATCGACACGAGTTGCGAATTACTTATTCGCACGTGTATCGTACAACGTTTTAACGTTTAAACGTGGCTCTTTAAAATTTCGACATATGCACGGAAAGTGCTCTTTCCGCACTAGTGCGGGAAAGTAATAAATAATAAATAAATAAATATTAGGGGACAATCTTACACAAATCGACCTAGTCCCAAACTAAGCAAAGCTACTAACAAAGCAAAGGTACTATGGGTACTAGACTACGATAAACATACTTATATAGATAAATAAATAAATAATTAAATTACTAAAATACATAGAAAACATCCATGACTCAGGAACAAATATTCGTGCTCATCACACAAATAAATGCCCTTACCGGGATTCGAACCCAGGACCTCTTGCTTCGTAGGCAGGGTCACTACCAACTAGGCTAAAGCGGTCGTCGCTCGTATGTACGTCGCAAGTAGCACCATATGTACTGTAAAAAACAATTCTACAATTATAATAGTACTAGCTGTTGTAGTAACGACTGCACATTAAATTGTATTCAAAGACCTTAAGTAAATGATCACCAAATCTTAGCGAGCAAATTACTACAATATTTCTACCTAAATAACCCACTATGATTGCCATAAAATGTATGCATATTACCAAATAAAGTATAATGATGCCTTTACAAGTGCTACCAAAACCCGAATCAGCGCACCCCACTTCCGCGTGGTCTTGTCTGTCCTACCCCTAGAGTGTATATAAAAGCCCGCGGAGCCCGAAGTTCGCGAAGGAGGTCCTGAGATGAACGGGCGCACGTGAAACGAAGGGCCGACGAAGCGAGTTTCTGGCGGGAGCCCGGGCGGAGGGCGGGAGGCTGAGTCCCAGAAACGAAAGCGGGGCTCCGTCGAATTTAGGAAATGATTTTACTATTTTTGGGTTAGCAATGATTTATTAGGATAGCATTTTCTTTAATAGGATAGTAAGATGTTATAATTTGGGTAATTATTTCACATGAAAATGGAGATAAAATTTTGGTAATCATTTACTATTTTTGGGTTAGGAAATAATTTTCTTTAATAGGATAGTAATGTGGTGTATACTAGATATAGATATGTACGTAGCTTATAGGACGCTTATATATAGAACTACTACACATGTGAAAGAGCAGTAATAAAGCGGGGGGGCGGGGCGGTTTGGGTTATTATTTCACATTAAAATGGAGATTAAATTTTGGTGATCATTTACTATTTTTGGGTTAGTAATGATTTATTAGGATAGCATTTTCTTTAAAAGGAAGTAAGATGTTATAATTTGGGTTATCATTTTACATTAAAATGGAGATTAAATTTTGGTGATCATTTACTATTTTCGGCAGTAAAAATGTTTTTTTGGCGTTATAAATGATTTATCTATCTATCTATCTATCTTATATTTTACTATATCTGGTGATCCGTTAAACATATGCCCTTTGCGAGCATGGGAAGTAAAAACATAATTATAGATGGAATAAATGACAAACGACAGAAATGTAGTATCACTCACCCTAATGGCGGGCAGCGTGTCGTTGCCCGCGGCGTCGCCCTCGGGCTCGTTCACGATGGTCATCTCCGACTGGATCAGCGGCCCTGCCAACACAACACCTATCACACCCAGGCTCTATCTCTCCATACGAACATATGGTGGGCTGCACTAAACCGTCTGTAAGCGGTGATCGTTAAATATGAATGTACCTATGGGAAGTTTGACAAGGTTCTATGGAATGACAGAAGCCGACGCCATATTTAACGTTGATTGATCTGTAACCGTGATTCGGTGCAACCCGCCCCTAGTGAAATTTGAAACATTTATTTATTTATTTATTTATTCAAACACAAACACAGTATTACAGTTTACACTAAGGCACTGTGAGTATCAAAAAATAACAGACAAAGAAAAATAAAAATGTAAACATAAAATAACACACATAACATAACAAACAAAATTAACATTGGTAAAAACGTAAACAATTTATTTAAAAACAGAAGATTCTCGAACATCCATCGCCTCACAGAACTTCAAACACTCCGCACAAACAACCGCCCAGCTACACGCAAAAACATCGCAGTCAGGTGCTGATGCGAGGAGAGCATTGAGGCTCTGCAAAGCTCGAACAAGCGGAGAGTTCCGGTACGACACGGTGCGCGCCGCCGGCACAGCCAGCAGGAGGGACTGGCACGGGCGAAGGTTAGCCTTCTTCTGTATTGAAGGGACATGGAGGCGTACCAGTTGCGCCACCAGGTCCATACAATCCGAGTCTCCTCTTAAAATCTTGCACGCCCCCATCAAAAGCCCAACGTTACGCCTTACCTCTAGAGAATTGAATCCCAGGACACCTAGTAAAAACTGAGATGGGTACAGAAATGGATAGTACCCATAAAGTTTCTTGTAAAAGAACCTCAAAAAGACTTTCTGTATTTTCTCTAGGAGTAACGCGTAAGTGGTCTCGTGTGGGTTCCACACAATAGAGGCTGCCTCAAGTTTACTCCTGACTAAGGCCGTGTAAACCAACTTGATGGCTCTTGGATTGTCAAACTCACGAGCATTACGGATAACAAATCCCAACCTTCGGTAGCAGTCCAGTGCAAGTTTTTTCATATGCTCATGGAAGTTGAGATGAGTATCAAAAGTGACACCTAAATCCTTAATGGAGTCTACCCGAACTATGGGCTCACCACCTAGCAAATACTTTGCGCACTGGGGATTTCGAGCACGGCTAAAGGTCATTACGGAACATTTTTCAGCATTAAAAAGAAGCCTGTTCTCAACACTCCACTGATAAATCCTATCAATGTCACTCTGAAGAGAATCACAGTCTGAAGATTGCTGTACACCATAAACCAGCTTCAAATCATCGGCGTATAGCAAACACTTGGCATATTGAGGAACTGATGCCAAGTCATTTACCATGATGCCAAACAGACATGGGCCCAAGATAGAACCCTGGCTAACTCCGGACCGCGTGTGATAAGCTTCCGACACATAGCATCCGTGCTGCACATACTGCTGCCTATCGCGTAGATAACTCGCAAAGAAGCGAAGCAATTTGGGTGTAAAGCCAATATTGCATAACTTGCTCAAAAGTATGTCATTATCTACGCGATCAAAGGCTTTCCTGAAATCGAAGTACAGCACGTCTACTTGTATCCCCTTATCTAAATGTTCAGAGATGGAGTCCACCAGGGTCAGAAGGTTCGTTTCAACTGAACGTCCTGGTCTGAAACCGTGCTGCGCGTCACAGAGGTAGGGTTTAACCTGCGGGGCTAAAAGCTTATTCACAACGGATTCAAATAACTTGGCAATTGAGGAGAGAATGGCTATTGGCCGGTAGTTTTCAACCCTCGTCGTATCGTTAGATTTGGGAATAGGGCGGACTCGAGTAATTTTCCACTGAAGAGGGTACTCTCCGTATACAAAGCGAGGTTGAAAATATGTAGTAATGGCGACAATAGCCATTCACTACAGCCCTTCAAGATAAACGCTGGAAAGCCATCTGGCCCTGGGGAACTATTAGGCTTTAAACGCTTAATGCCAACTTTTACGTCATCGGGCAATATCATGTCGACGTGGATATAATTCGCAGAAGACAAAAGATCATTGCGATTGATTTTCCCATGGTCGAGAAGCGGAACAGACGGGAGAAACACACGTTATAAGATAAGAATCGAATTTATTTATTTATTTATATAGGAAGATCATCAGCTTAAATACTACACAGTAGCTTAAAACAGCAGTGACAGTGAGCTAATAACAGATCCTCACCGATAGCTTAATAAATATGCAAAAAATAAGTGAGCAAAAGCCAAACGAGAACACAGCGCTTTTGCATCTTGGTACTGCTACATGATTTAAGTACTTATTTCTAATAGACTAAAAAAGAGTCACCTAAACTATTTCCCTACCTCTACCGAAAAATTCTCGAGATAAACGTTGTCTCACTGAGGGAACACTTGCACTGAATAGGTCCAGGTCGTCAAACCTCTTAAACACATCATTTAAGCCGTTGCTCGCTCTGATCATAAAACTATTTTTCCTATAGTTGGTGGATGATAATGGCACGGATAGTGGCGGCTTACGACGAGCTCTACTGGGTATACGGATGTTCAATTTACCAAGTAAGGTGGGGCTGTCGATTGATTTAGATTTAGATTTAAAATTGAGAGAAACGAAATAAATACGACTTTAAATGTGTTCCATTGTGTGATTCCAATGAAACTGAGTGTACATTCTGTGGCATATTTGGTGGACTGGGCTAAACTAACGTGATTTTTTTTACTAAACGAAAACGAAAGTAAAGGAAATAACGTGATATACAAATAAATAAGTATTCATGCCAATGAAACAATGTTCTTACTCGGTCATAATCCATTTTGAAGTTACTGCTCATCCCAATGGCTGGTGCGTATAGGGAAAACGTTAGGGTTATTATATTGACAGACAATTAGAATATTAACTTGACTCAATAAATGTAACTTGTTATCGAGAACTGAACATTTTATATTTCCTTGTGGTCTCATTCATGTACATAATCTTTTTGACGCTTTATCAGTTTCAAGAAAATGTTCGAGCGTAAACGCGCTTATGCTGTGATATAGTCCACGGGCGCAGCGGTCTTAGAGGGCGCCGGGCGCCACTCGCCGAGCCCGGTAACACTGCTAGAGGGCGCTAGGGTAATGCTTGCACTCTGCGGGCTCGCAGAGAGCAGGTAGTGTACTCACGGGTCCTCGTGTCCATGGTGAACAGGTCGCTGGTCAGGTTGTAGGAGACGGCGCGCACGGAGAGCGTGTAGCCGACGCCGGGCTGCAGCGCGTCCAGCAGCGCGCGCACACTGCGGGCTCGCAGAGAGCGGGTAGTGTACTCACGGGTCCTCGTGTCCATGGTGAACAGGTCGCTGGTCAGGTTGTAGGAGACGGCGCGCACGGTGAGCGTGTAGCCGACGCCGGGCTGCAGCGCGTCCAGCAGCGCGCGCACACTGCGGGCTCGCAGAGAGCGGGTAGTGAACTCACGGGTCCTCGTGTCCATGGTGAACAGGTCGCTGGTCAGGTTGTAGGAGACGGCGCGCACGGTGAGCGTGTAGCCGACGCCGGGCTGCAGCGCGTCCAGCAGCGCGCGCACGCTCCGCGCGCCGGGCTCCGCGGTGAGGTTGCGCGCGGCCGGCTCGGAGTCCGGCGCCTCGTCGGCGCGCGCCCAGCAGCGCAGCGCGTACAGCTCCACGCGGCCCGCCGGCACGGGCCACTCCAGCGTCATGTTGCGCGTGTCCACCAGCGCCGCCACGTTGGACACCGGGTTGGGGCCTGCAAGTATAGCAGACGTTCACTGCCGACTTCGGCACCCGGCACGCATAGCCGCGATCCGGTGTCGACCGACCACTGAGGCGTGCGGCGCGACAGGAGTTGCGTTAAGCTTCCGTAGGGCCGCTCGCCGCTGCGGTGAGCGATTCGATCACTAGACCGGGTTTTAAGGGATCGCCTTACGAAATAAACAAGAAAAACGTGACACGATCTCAGTTGTTCTTAGATGGATGAAAATTTCTCAAATGGCGTGAAGGAATCTGTTGGCCGACCCTTATTTTCCGCGTCAACGCTATAATAATAGAACAAATTACATACTTCTCGATGAGATAATACGTTTACTGTTACTTCATCCTCCTAAAATGTTCCCGATTGTATTCTAAAGAAGATTTGGGTCCACTTTGGCCACGTGCGGCGACCGACTATACTCACGGACGGTGTGGTCGGCCTTGAGCGGCTCCCCGCTGTCCACGCTGTCGCCGGCCACGGCCTCGCTCAGCGTGTCCAGCTGGATGGTGTACCGCTCGCCGTGCGTCATGTCCACCACCTGCCACCGGGAACGGCACATAAGCACGACAAATGCAACATTTACACATTCACAAATTAGGCCATATTGGTTTGACATATTTTACAAACACAGCTAGTTACTGACGAAAGTGGTTCCGTGTAGCATATGTATATGTGTGTGTGTGTCTGTGTGTGTGTGTGTGTGTGTGTGTGTGTGTGTGTGTGTGTGTGTGGGAGTCACCTCGGCCTCGGTGATGTCGGGCTGCAGCGGCGGCAGCCTGGTCCACTTGTGCTCGGAGTGGGTGCGGTATTGCAGCAGGAAGGCGCCGAGCCGCGAGCCGGGCCCGGGCCCGCGCCAGCGCACCACCACGGAGTTGGACGTGGCGCGCTCCACGCCCATCCACGTCGGCGGCAGCGGACCTGCCCACAGACACACGTACAGCTCAACCGTTCATATCAGACAATGACGTCAATCAATGTGACCAAAGAACAATAAAGAAAGATAAATAATTCCAACGTCCGCCACGCTCGCCCGGGAACAGCATCGTTCGTGTCGGTCGTCAGCTGCGGGCGACCGTATACTCACGGACGGGCTTGAAGACGGTGTGCCGCTCGCTGCGCAGGCCGTGGCTCACGGCCGCCACCGTCACCTCGTACACGGCGCCCGGGAACAGGCCGGTCAGCGTCGCGTTCGTGTCGGTCGTCAGCTGCGGGCGACCGTATACTCACGGACGGGCTTGAAGACGGTGTGCCGCTCGCTGCGCAGGCCGTGGCTCACGGCCGCCACCGTCACCTCGTACACGGCGCCCGGGAACAGGCCGGTCAGCGTCGCGTTCGTGTCGGTCGTCAGCTGCGGGCGACCGTATACTCACGGACGGGCTTGAAGACGGTGTGCCGCTCGCTGCGCAGGCCGTGGCTCACGGCCGCCACCGTCACCTCGTACACGGCGCCCGGGAACAGGCCGGTCAGCGTCGCGTTCGTGTCGGTCGTCAGCTGCGGGCGACCGTATACTCACGGACGGGCTTGAAGACGGTGTGCCGCTCGCTGCGCAGGCCGTGGCTCACGGCCGCCACCGTCACCTCGTACACGGCGCCCGGGAACAGGCCGGTCAGCGTCGCGTTCGTGTCGGTCGTCAGCTGCGGGCGACCGTATACTCACGGACGGGCTTGAAGACGGTGTGCCGCTCGCTGCGCAGGCCGTGGCTCACGGCCGCCACCGTCACCTCGTACACGGCGCCCGGGAACAGGCCGGACAGCGTCGCGTTCGTGTCGGTCGTCAGCTGCGGGCGACCGTATACTCACGGACGGGCTTGAAGACGGTGTGCCGCTCGCTGCGCAGGCCGTGGCTCACGGCCGCCACCGTCACCTCGTACACGGCGCCCGGGAACAGGCCGGACAGCGTCGCGTTCGTGTCGGTCGTCAGCTGCGGGCGACCGTATACTCACGGACGGGCTTGAAGACGGTGTGCCGCTCGCTGCGCAGGCCGTGGCTCACGGCCGCCACCGTCACCTCGTACACGGCGCCCGGGAACAGGCCGGTTAGCGTCGCGTTCGTGTCGGTCGTCGTCAGCTGCGGGCAGTCAAAGTATGCAAATATATTGATAAATTTGATTCGCTCTTGCTTTAACACACATACTGCCAAGAATCCGCCTAGCGCGCTTTCTACTACTTATCGGGAAAACCACGGGACTGGCTATGAGAGTAGCGATACTTGGCAGGGAATGTGTTAAAATAAATGTGTGTGTCTTTGAAGTGTGTGTGGCGATAGTTACGCTAGTAGCGATAGTTACCGTCTGGAAGGTGTACTCGGGGTCGTGGAGGTCGGCCTGGGGCTCCGGGCGGCGGCGGTGGCGCAGCTCGTAGCGGTCCTGGCGCGAGTTGACGTCGGAGCTCCAGGCGAGCGCGAGCTGGCGCGCGGCGCCGCCCCAGGCGCGCACCACGGGCGCCAGCGGGCGCGTGGGCGCGCTGAAGGACGCCTCGGCGGAGTCCACGCCGCGCGACACGGCCACCACCAGCACGGTGTAGTTGCGGCCCGGCAGCAGCGCCGCCGTGTCCAGCGTGGCGTTGCTGCCCGTCGTCGACAGCGTGCTGCTGTCGCCCGCCCCGTGCGCCTCGTGGTACGACACCTGCGCATGCAACCGGTGCGTATGCTTCACTTTTCACGCAGTACCTCGGAAACGTGTCGAAAAATGGTCTGGATTGGGGCTGCAAAATTGTGAATGACCTTCGCGAATTGAACTTAAAACTGCATCTATTGCCTACTTTCTATCTGGGGGCACGGGAGTGCCCCCGCCAAGACGAGCCAAGCGAAGCGCAAGGGCACTACCTACCTTTTCTCGAAGCGCTTCGTCGTATTTTTGAACCTTCTTAACTTGGGTCCGGATTATACCAGATAAACAAAATTATCGGGATATGATGTCAGTGGTTGACTTATTAAAACTATAAAGTTTCAATTGCATAGCTCTTATACTTTAGATTTTATTGATATCTAAAATACCCCGATTTCGTCACTGACTCACTGATGATCATCAATATTCTTAACGTTCTTCCTGAAGTCCTAGAAAGCTGAAATTTGGTATGTAAGCTAGTAATCGTATACAAACAACGAAAAAATCTTAAAACTAGAAACTTTTACCCCCCCCAACCCCTTAAACTAGGAGGTGAAAGTTTGTATGAGACTTCCGCAAATTTTGATGCTAGGGGTCTGAACATATATGTATGTAGGGACTCCTTGTTATAAATAATAAAATACCCTTTAAATTAAGGGATGGTATGGTAGAATGTATAGGTTTTCCCATTCACTCCTTTAGAAATTACCTTACAAAAAGGAATGAGATCCCACTAAAAACATTACATGTAAAGTGATGCCAAGACTCCGTAGCTCATACAGCTTTCAGCGTGAAAAAGATATCAGATCGCGACTAACGCCAAGCTCACTACCAGCCACGCTCTACAAATTCTATATCTTGGCTAAAAAGTATAGACCCGTTGCTTATTAATATCATCATAAATTCATTCGGCGCGAGAGTCTATGCGGCGACCGGGATGTGCCCAACAGAGCTATACTTTTTAGCCAAGATATAGAATTTGTAGAGCGTGGCTGGTAGTGAGCTTGGCGTTAGTCGCGATCTGATATCTTTTTCACGCTGAAAGCTGTATGAGCTACGGAGTCTTGGCATCACTTTACATGTAATGTTTTTAGTGGGATATACTCTTCAACAATTTACTGTTTTTATCATACAGTGCAGCACAACAAAAAATTCAGACATTCTTACTAACCGTTAAATATGCCCACGAGATGCACAAACTGTTACATATTCGTGACTCTTTCTAAGTATAAAAAAAAAGGTTTTGCTTTATTATGGTGGAATACAAATAAGCAAACTTAACAACACGTACACAAAAACATAACGATACATTAGAAACCTCCATCTTTCAGTATATAGAACAATATTAGGTACCTTGTACTCGTCCTGCGTGCTGCCCTCGGCGGGCTGCCACCACACGAGGATGCCGCCGCCCTCCGTCTCGTTCTGGTAGCGCCACTGCAGGTCGCGCACCGGCAGGGGCTCTGCAACACAAACACGTAACATCTCACCACCGTTCAAGTATCTTTACTCAAATATGAAGGTGCACATCGAGGTCACCTAAGATAAGAACACGATGGGACGATCTTGCGTTTCTGGTCTGAGTTGGGGGAAAAAGGTCGGAGGCCGGGTTTTTCTAAATAACAACTGAACAACCATTGGCCCTAATAATAGTGACGACAAGGCCAAAGATGTAGCTCGGTTCAGTAATGAGGGTTCACCGTTCCCTCGGCTGGATCTCTAGCTGCATGGTGAGCATTACCACAAGTCCGCGCCTCTTGCCGCGCTCTCTCGCAGCAAGATAGACAAACCATCTCTTTCTAATGAGAACACTAAGAAAGAGATGGATAGTGTGCTAACCGTACCGGTCTGTACTACACCTCGCACTAATCTCTGGCCCTCGAAGCTGACGGCGGGCGTCTCGTTGCGCGACACCGACACTTGGTACTCACTGAGCGTGATCTCGGCGGGCGCGGGCCAGGAGGTGACCTTGCCGGACATGGTCTTGACGGTGACGGTGTAGTGCGCGCCGGGCTCCAGGCCCTCGAAGCTGACGGCGGGCGTCTCGTTGCGCGCGCGCAGCACGGGCGCCAGCCGCCGCGCCGCGCCGCCACCGCCCGACACCGACACTTGGTACTCACTGAGCGTGATTACGGCGGGCGCGGGCCAGGAGGTGACCTTGCCGGACATGGTCTTGACGGTGACGGTGTAGTGCGCGCCGGGCTCCAGGCCCTCGAAGCTGACGGCGGGCGTCTCGTTGCGCGCGCGCAGCACGGGCGCCAGCCGCCGCGCCGCGCCGCCACCGCCCGACACCGACACTTGGTACTCACTGAGCGTGATCTCGGCGGGCGCGGGCCAGGAGGTGACCTTGCCGGACATGGTCTTGACGGTGACGGTGTAGTGCGCGCCGGGCTCCAGGCCCTCGAAGCTGACGGCGGGCGTCTCGTTGCGCGCGCGCAGCACGGGCGCCAGCCGCCGCGCCGCGCCGCCACCGCCCGACACCGACACTTGGTACTTTTCGAACTCGCTAAACACGAAATAAATAAACAATAGTAGATTGTATAGTCAGCATCAAAAGTAGCTACGCAAACGAAGACGTCAAAAGTCTCTATTAAAAGGGAATAAAAGCATAAACTTTTATATTTCATTTTCTTATAGTATTTGTAAATAAACCTTACAATGCACTTGCCGTGCGGGAATAGAATTCGGGCGAATATTCCCGCACACGTGGGGGAATGAGATTTCGTGACAATTAAAATTTCAACTTATTAATCTTATTATGTACATATTTATATGGTTTTATTTCCTCGCATCATGCATTGCAAAATGTTGTATGATACACGTGCATATAGGCAATTCCCAACTTGTATCATAAATAACTCCCATTGTGGATAGTGCGTCTCTTGGCATCTTACAGATGACGCGACCTACCTCTCCTCCTTGGGCGGCAGCCAGGTGACGCGGAAGCTGGTGGGCGTGGCGTGCCTCGCGGGCAGCTGCACGTCGCGCGGGCGCAGCGGCACGGTGCGGTACTGCGCCGTGGTGGGCGCGCTGATCTCGGGCTCCGACACGGTCTGCACGGAGATGTTGTACGGCCGCCCGGGCACCAGCCCCTTGAACGCGGCCTGCGCCGGCCCCGGCGGCTCGCCCTCCTTCTCCACGTACAGCTCCGACTCGCGCGCGTCCGGCGGCACGATCGACACCTACGAGTACCACAACACAACACAAACATTACACGTATGCTTGACATTATTCCATGTGGCCGACTTTTTATAAAGTTGTCATTGGAATTGGAATCTTCTACCCTGGACGGTAGAGGTGCTTTTTGAATGGACTAGTCTGATGCAATTCGGCCAACTCGAATAATGAGTTATTGGACGAATATCAACTGGGCACATTGATGAATAGAGTGAACGGATGCCGGAGAAGCAAGGCAAGCACTAGTGACGAGCTAGGCATGTTGCACATATAGATGTCAATAGAATACATGAATCTTAAAGTTATTTTCTCAAAAATTGTATGAACTGTTCCCGTAACATCTGTAAAGATAGAAAGTGACTCATCCCGGACAAAAGAAATGCAAGACTGTCCAGGAAGTAGGTAAATTCCATTAGATATCATAATATTTCAATGTAGAACTATTTATTCTATTACAGATAAGCTAAGGAGGTTGTTGGCAGTGAGACATGCACGCTCTGCACACGGGGCTGTCTGCGATACTTAAAAGACTATGCAATAGGAATCAATCAATCAATCAATTATTTATTCTGCAAATAGGCCACAAGGGCACTTTTACATGTCAAACGGTAATTTACAATAAAGTAGTAATCTTACACAATAATCATTTAAAATGATATATAAAAGGTTAACAAACTAAATGTCACTAAGTTAATGTAAACAAAACAAAATTGCAAAATATGACCATTACATTCGATATAAGATCTGTATCCAGCATTAACAGAAGTTAATGATATTATTCAGTATTCCAGAGATGTATAAGGTCTCTGAACTCTGAGCGTCCAAATACAATTAATAATTATTCTAATATTCTAAGAGATGTATACGGTCTCTAAGCGTCAAAACAAAAAAGGAACATTAATGTTATATTGTCAGAGATGTACAGGGTCAATAACAATAAAACGTGTCAAGATCAGAATGATGTCTCTCGTCAATACGATAATAATAATAATAACACTAGTATTTAAGTAGTTAATTAGGTACTATGCCCTTGCAGCATGAACAGTCCGGACTCCACAAACAGCACCCGATCACGAGTATGACGCATATCTCAGCCATCGCCTCCCTCAACCATATGTTAGGGAAGGTGGCGACCCGATCAACGACGCCACCGTAAGCAAAGCCCTTTAAGCGAGCATGACATATTCAAGCCGCCGGACATTGATAATAGCAAAGATTAAGCGACTTGTTCGGCGAGAAACAGCATTACGTGCTCTCTTCTTACATAATGATAAATAAGTTGTTCTGTACCTTGTAGTGTGTGTAGGCGCCGGGCGGGTAGGGCGGCTGCCACAGCACCAGCAGCGTGGTCTCATTGCGGAACCACACGATGAACTTGCCCGGGGTGTTAGGCTCTGCAACAACACACGTCATCACTTGACATAGTTCCAGTGGCGTCACCATGGACCCGTTGGAGTAAAGCGTACGGTATATTGGGCGACTCAGGTGTAGCTACAAAGTATTGGGCACTTTCAGACCATCGTTGACGTTCAGCTAGTCGTTCGTGTATGGCATTATACGAGTACATACGGGTCATACTGAGAATTTGGTTAGCGAAAGTGTGGGCATTGCCAAATTTTGGTTGGACTCTTAATCCGCATAAACGGCGTCTATTAATAATTAAACGCGATAATAGTTATTTATGCTACAAGTGTGGAAAGTAGGTGATTTCCGACGAGTGTCATTTTTATACATGAGCGAATGAAGCGAGCGAATGTATAATTCGACACGAGTCGGAAATCATCTTTACGCGCGTGTATCATACAATTTTTTACTATGCCTTGTGTCAGGAAATATATTAAATGTTGAAATGTCGGTTTAAAATAGATAGGTTAAAATTTGAGAACCTAGGTAGATTATCAGGACCTACTTATTACCTGGAACTGCATTTAACAACTTCTCATCTTTTGCTGTCAATCGTATTCACTTAAAAGTTAAAACCATTGTATTGTGGTTTTGAAACACAATTAATTTTGAGTAAGTAACTCATATTAAACAACCTAAAGACGCTGTACAGTCGAAGTTCTAAGAAACATACTGACACTATTGAAACGCAATAAATCATTATTATTATTGATTACTCACTTTCACTCGTCATTTTTAACATAATATATTTACATAAAATAACTCCAAAGTAAACAACAATCACAACAATGGCGGGCTTTTTAGTTTTAAATACATGCGCGGTCAACATTATGCGCATTGCGCATGTGCAAGTCGCCATACTGTCGTATCGCAAAAGGCATAAGAAAGATATGCGTTCAGCCAAAGATATTAAGTGAATATTTAAAATTACTTAATTTATTGACCAAATTCAAAATTCATAAAGATTAATAAACAATTTTATACATTATTAGTATTTATGTAACCTTTTATATGAAAGTAAACATGTAAGTGAAATATTTGTACAACTTTTCTCGAGTAATAGAAACTCTTTGCGTCGGGCTGACGACGGACATAAAAATTAAAAAAAAATTGAAAAGTAAAAAGCACTAGTGCGAAAAAGTGGCACTTTCTGCACGATTTGGATGCTTGGAAAACGTTCTTTTCGAGCACATGCATTGTAAAACATTTTAAATATGCACGTAGACGACTGTAGTTGATTTTTTTGCGCCGGTAGGTATGTCTACGAGGGGCGTCCACAGTCGCTAGACAAAACGGGTAACCAATAAAATGACGACTACGTACCAGATACGTTAATGAGCACCTATTTTTGACAGGCGGTAAGGCAATGGAAGAATTCAAAGAGTCGGGCTGTAATCAAACTGTCAAATGTCATGTGTATGACATGGGCGTTTCACATGCAGTCCCGGAAGTCAACCCACTGACTAGTTGAACATATGATTATTTTGAAGGGCGAACAATTAGACATACAATGTTTCAATGTAAACGATAAGGTAACTGAACATAAATGAACGACATCATTACATTGTAAGCCAGCTTAGGTAAAACGACTAAAGCTGCTTGACGTCATGTCATGACAGACCGAGGCGAGGTGCTTGCTTAAGGCTATAAAAAGAAGTCACCCGGTAATCGTTATCTCATTGAAAACTGTCTAAAAATGTTTTAACGGGCGAGCAAAGCGAAGCGAACGATGTGACCCGCTTCAGCTTGGGCCGAAATTCGTTGGTGCCCGGATGCGGGTGTCCCGCTGTTCCCCTCTACAGCTCTTATTTCTCAACGGATTCTCGTCAAACTTTGTGACATGTTCATTCATTAAATAGATTTTTTTGACGATTTAGTTTTATGAAATTCATTTCTTTTTATATACTGGCTCGCGAGTTTTACAGCTCACAGAGCAAGTAGTATTTTTTTTTAACAGACTATTTATGATCACCAATTGATCATGATTTGTGACATACATCTAACAACCCTAGCGAACTTGAAAAAGCATGTATTGTACGTGCGGTTCGTAGTCCAGTCATTTTTTAAAAAAAATTAGAATTTGCCTTTTTTTTAATTTATTTCCAAAATATCGGTCCTAGAAGAAAAATTATGAGGACCAAACTTGTAGAGAATCAAATTTCCTAAAATTTTTGTCCTCGCGGTTTTACTGTAAAATCAAAAATGGCCGAGTTATTAAAGAAAAACCGTTTTTCGAATATACACGGGAACCTGATTCAGTCTACTTTTTGAATTTACACTCCCAGTGACACCCCCGAGGGACCTACGAAAAATAATCCGAGAACTGATTAATCACGGGTCAAAATCTACAATGACTGAACGTATATATCGGTCATTCGGTAAATTTTTGTGCCAAGTTTAGATGAATGTCATCCTGCATGAATACTATTTTGTGAAGACACTACCTTATCAACAGGGATCGGACAATCTGATCATCATCATCATCACATCAGCCGAAAGACATCCACTGCCGGACATAGGCCTCCCCCAAAGAGTGCCAATATAAATAACTGCCTAAAAATGACGGATACCCGGGAAATGTTAAGCAAGTGTGTACGGCTTCTTAAAAAAATAATTTGAATGAAATAGAAATACATGCTAGTTCGTATCATTCATTTATATTTTGGATAAAAGTTTGCGTTAATTTGATTTGCAGGTAAATTAAACAACTGTTAGTATATCTATACATGGATAATAACTTCAAATAGTTCGCTATACTTAAATACGCGTTTTTTACTAATTAAGTATATAGTTAATTACAGGTAGGTACATCCCGGGAGTTCGATTAATAAAACTGGATGGGGTCCGCTTCCATACAACTCAACATCAATGCTGCCGCCAAAGTGTAGGTATTTATCTATCCGAGTATCCGATCCCTGCTTATCAAACAACAATCGAATCGCAAAAGATCCTGCGCGCCTCTATCTGCCGTTCCCACGGTTACTACACAGAAAAGGACTATTACAGTTCCGATGACGTAATGCCTTTCTTGCAGCACATCTGTTTAGGGAAAATAAACGGAATACTGTCGTAGTCAGTCACACAGCATGTCGCTCAACTAATGAAGTTAGGCACGCATTGCGACGCGGAGGCGGAACGATACTCATTTATAATCAGGCTCTAACACATTTCTTTCATTAACGAGTAAGATTGTGCAATTTATGTTTATAGGCCCGTAATTATCTACACTCAGAGGCAATGAAAACGGGTCACTTCCCATGGATTACTTTATAAAGTTACCCGTTTTCATTGCCTCTGAGGTAGCGTACCTTCATAGTTCACATTGGGAGTTACACTCAGAGGCAATGAAAACGGGTCACTTTGTAAAGTAATCCATGGGAAGTGACCCGTTTTCATTGCCTCTGAGTGTATATGGGATCTAAGAGCAAAACTGTCTCACATTGTTACAAATATGACCAACAAAGTTTCGGGAGAACCGGGTGTGTGGCGTAGCTAAGAATCATCTCGATGACGTCAGCTTTCGGACAAAAAACTGCAATAAAATCGGTCCATTCGTTTAGGAGCTACGATGCGACAGACAGACACACAGACACACAAACACGCAGAAACGTCAAACTTATAACACCCTTCTTTTTGCGTCGAGGATTAAAAAGTAGGTATATTATATGATTGTATCGAAACTTATAAACCAAACAACACGCAAAAAATTTGCAAATGCAACAAGGGCGATATCACTGATATCGGTTCTAGAAAAAAAAAAAGCCCGTGTTACTGGGCAGGCAAAACGTGCGCCGAAACCAATATATTTAGAACTAGCTTCTGCCCGCAACTCCGTCCGCGTGGAACTCATTTATATCGTAGCTCCATACAAACTTTCACCCCCACTTCATCCCTTTGGGGGATGATTTCCGGGATAAAAACTATCCTATGTCCTTCCCCAGGACTCAAACTATCTCTATACCAAATTTCATCTAAATCGGTTCAGCGGTTTAAGCGTGAAGAGGTAACAGACAGACAGACAGACAGACAGACAGACAGACACACTTTCGCATTTATAATACTAGCTTCTGCCCGCGACTCCGTCCGCGTGGAAATCGTTTATATCGCAGCTCCATACAAACTTCAACCCCCCATTTTATCCCTTTAGGGGGTGATTTCCAGGATGAAAACTATCCTATGTCCTTCCCCGGGATTCAAACTATCTCCATACCAAATTTCATCGCAATCGGTTCAGCGGTTTAAGCGTGAAGAGGTAACAGACAGACAGACAGACACACTTTCGCATTTATAATATTAGTATGGATTAGTATGGATTAGAACACATCAGCCATCGATATACTTTAGTTCATCAAATAAACAATAGTCACCTGCATATGTCAATTAGTTTTAAAAATTACTATCCATAATCAGAGATACTATTTCCACTTTGTGTATTGACATATTAAATATTACTATCCATAATCAGAGATACTATTTCCACTTTGTGTATTGACATATTAAATATTACTATCCATAATCAGAGATACTATTTCCACTTTGTGTATTGACATATTAAATATTACTATCCATAATCAGAGATACTATTTCCACTTTGTGTATTGACATATTAAATATTACTATCCATAATCAGAGATACTATTTCCACTTTGTGTATTGACATATTAAATATTACTATCCATAATCAGAGATACTATTTCCACTTTGTGTATTGACATATTAAATATTACTATCCATAATCAGAGATACTATTTCCACTTTGTGTATTGACATATTAAATATTACTATCCATAATCAGAGATACTATTTCCACTTTGTGTATTGACATATTAAATATTACTATCCATAATCAGAGATACTATTTCCACTTTGTGTATTGACATATTAAATATTACTATCCATAATCAGAGATACTATTTCCACTTTGTGTATTGAAATATTAAAAATTACTATCCATAATCAGAGATACTATTTCCACTTTGTGTATTGACATATTAAAAATTACTATCCATAATCAGAGATACTATTTCCACTTTGTGTATTGACATATTAAAAATTACTATCCATAATCAGAGATACTATTTCCACTTTGTGTATTGACATATTAAAAATTACTATCCATAATCAGAGATACTATTTCCACTTTGTGTATTGACATATTAAATATTTTTTATTATTGACGATTATGATAAGGATTCTTATAATTTTGACATTGCATGCTATATTGTAATTTTTATCTGAAAATTAAATCTAAATCAGACGGCGTAGAAGTACAAGGTGAGGTGAGAATAACAGTTGACAGCTGTCAAGTTGGTGTAAAATATGGCTAGTTTTTAGGCGCTTAAAATCTATTACAACTTAGGGCCGTTGTTCATTAGGGCCTCTGGTTTATCGTCAATCAACTGCACTGCATTGAACTAAAAAACACGAATATTAGCGATTCCACACGATCCTTCTTTCGTACCACAATATGCGAACTATCCAATAATGTCATCATTCGAAATAAATTATCTTTTTTTTCCTCTTCAGGCGGGGGAAATATAAATATTAGGGTACATTTGTACACACATCGAACTAGCCCCATAGTAAGCTCAATAAGGCTTGTGTCGTGGGTATCGGTGGCGGAGCCCCCATACAAGCCGATACAAGCCGATTCTCACCGGCTTGCCTAACATTTCTTGCTATATATTTACCAAACTCGTAAATCATCAAAAAACAGCCCTATTTGCTCCGGCTTGTGCAGTGAAATTACTCACGCGCCGCCACTGATGGGTACTAGACGACGATAGATATATTAAAGGGCTCCCATACGCCAATGACCTTCGATCTGAATCCCTTGGTTTTCTAATGTTTTTTGTAGCTTATTATATTAACAACAACGGCTTTAAGCAATATAGTATCCCATATTTACTTCAACGTTCATTGTTTTCGAGATATTTGGCATCAAAGTTGAACAATTTTAGGCCAAAAAACTGGTTTTCTGGCCATAACTTTTGTGTTAATTGGTTTAAAATGAAAACCCTGGACCAGTTTTTAAAGACGTCACAGACGAACCCAAATACCTATGTAGATTTCGTATATGTTAGATCTTTCACGTCAATATAAATACGAAATAAGTGTTTTTTCAGACAATGTTTAAAAAAATCATACAAAATGAAGTATTCATTTGTTTCACAATCCGGTGGACAAAAATAAGAGATTGAAAAACCGGTAGCCGTTTGATTTATAATTCTATCTGTAGTGCAAAAGTAGGGAGATACGATTCAAAAGTTGTCAAAAATCGATGAAAACCTCGGGTAGCCCCTTAAAAGAAAGTGTCCAGTCCAGTTGTCATTCGAAGCGCGCTATTCTCGCGGGTGATGTGTCAGCTGTGCGGCCGGCGCGGGCGCGGCGCGGCGGGCGCCTGGTTATGTCGTCACGGGTGCAAATAACGGGTACCAGTCACTGAGATCATTTAAACGAAATGTGTATCGGTGAAGACTCCTCGCCGCACAATACTCGTAACATCGCTTTTTTACCGACTTCAAAAAGAGGAGGTTCTCAATTCAGTTGTATTTTTATTTTTTACCAGCTTCCGCCCGCGCCCGCGCGCTTCTGCGTGGACCCGGGATAAAAACTATCCTATATTTTAATCCAGGCTATAAACAATCCTTGTGCAAAATTTCATCCAAATCGGTTGAGCTGTTTAAGCGTGATTCAGTAACAAACATCCAAACATCTAAGCATCCAAATATCCAAACTTTCGCGTTTATAATATTATAGTAGGAGTTTTTTGTTATTTCAGAACTCGTCATTGACGTCATGAGCCGATTATAATTTTTTTTTGTGTGTAAGTATACGCTTCCAGGTTGGTCCCATTTATTTCAAAAATCCAGTTGGATGATGGGATCTACGAGAAATTGAGGGAACTCCTCAATTCCTATAAGGCACGCGTGTAGTGATTTCGGTATTTCTCTATTATAACTCGTGTATTAACCCGGAAATTATAAATTTGGTGGAGTGGAATTGATGACTTATGGAACTCCTCAATTATGTAGGTACTTAGAACTATAAAAGTACATCACAGATTCTTATATGATTCCGTTGAAATAGCAACTAATGAAGTGCCAAAGGTGATTGTGCCTTGAGGAATCGACGGAAGTCCTCAAATATTATGCCTCGATTTATATAATACACGCCTCCGTAAGAAACACGTTTACGTTTTCCACGCACGAGAAAATGACATGCATCATTTTTCTGAAATTCTTTTCTTGGACAATTAATGATAAATATCTACTATTGGTGAACTTGCACGACATCCGTCATGTTCTGACAAGCACGCGCGAGCGAGAGCGAGAGTGACGGAGGTCTTATAGATGACGACAAGTGATGAAATGGCAACCTTCTTAGGCCCGCAGTCTATATAAGTATTATGATAGGCTAACTTGGAGCCTTAAAATACAATACATCCATTAGGACAAGTGTTGTTGTGCACGTTTACGGGTATGATGTTATGAAGTGTTACTCGTGTCGGTGTCGGGCGAGCAATGGCAATGGCGGCCTCCTAACGAGCCGTGAAGCGGACAATGGCGAGGCCTCGGCGCGCAGCTGCCCCGCTATTCTGTTACTTGTTTTAACCTCACCCACAAATATATCTTGAAGCCGCGATTCGTAGGAACTGAGCGTAATCGGAGGTCTAGTTCCGTTAGACGTGACGGGTGAGGTGAGCCGCATTGGCGCGTTCCGGCGTTCCGTTTAGCAGCCCCGGGCTGGTAATCACATCTCTTACCAATCCAGAACGAGAAAATGTTTGACCTCTGATCGTGATCCCGCGATGTTAGGGACCGCCACGCAAAATGTTGACCTCCCCCTGCCCCCATGTCACGCTGACCCTCCCAGCAAGAGGGGGTGCTGTAATTTACCTAATATGTGAATGGATCTTTATGGATCTCGAGGTCTATACTAATATTATAAAGAGGAGAAGTCTGTGATGTTAGCTTTGCAAGTTTGTATGTTGATGTTATCCGATTTAGAAAAAAAAAATATCAGTAGGTATATAGGCTCCGTCTGGGTTCTCTGTATTACGAGAATAGAGTTGTCAACTCGTGACATATTTACTAATCTATATCAATTTATACCAATATTATAAAGAGGAAGGGTCTGTGAGATTGCAGCTTTGTAAGTTTGTATGTAATGGGTAATATCCGGAACCGCTTATCTGATTTCAAAAACTCTTTCACCAGCGTGTAGAATGGATTCTCTGGATGGTTACAGGCTATATTTCATCCCGCAGATTTGCCTGCGTTATTTGCAATACGCGAGCAAAGCCGCGCGGGCAGCTAGTTCTCTATAAGAGTGAACGAGACAATTTGAGACTATAGTTGTGAATTCTCCTCGTTAAAACTCTGGGTTGGAAACTAGACCTTTTTGGCTGTAGTATATTACAGCCAAAAAGGTCTAGTTTCCCCTCTAGAAGGTCATTACACATCACGAACCCTCACAGTGTTCGTTAGAATCGTCTCAATGTGTAGGTATTATCTGGTTTAGGTAATTGAAGAGCGTTTTGTGTACATGTACATGCTAAGCAAGAAATTATTAATAATTTAATTAAATAGATATGGCGGCAACTACATGTGTAAGGCCGTTCTCAGGTTATCACACATGCGATTTGCGAGCGGTTTAAAAGCAAAGCTATCAGTGTCAGTGAGCGTTCCCGCAGCGAGGTCGCAGCGAGCTTGCGTTCGCCGCGACGCTGACGTCACGATGTAGTCGTCAACGTTTAACTAACCACCCTGTACTATTTATCTATTCTGTGCCACCACGTAAAGGTAGTATTTCAAATAATTATTACAAGATAAACAACGTTGTGTGCACAAAGCGCGTCGCGTCAGCAATGGCGTTGACAACTACAAAAATATCTCATTTTGATATGGAGAAAGCTAACCACCGTGTTTCGTCGTCTGAATCTGAAACTGACCATTCGGAACGCTGATTGAACGCCGTGTACTCGTTTCGCCCCTGCGGCGATCACGTTGCGGTGTGGCGGGGACGTCGACGCGTAGACGCGGCCAACTCGTCGAGCAATAGCCTCGCTCACAAAACGCTTACAAATCGCGAGTGTGATAAGGCCCTACGGCCGTCAATAAGTTGTAGCCAGCCTTGTAGCCAGAGGCAATAAAGAAAAAAAAACACAGCTAAACCGCAGTGCTAGACCGGCGGCGCGCTGACACGCAACGCGTTGTGTGCTCGGCGCCATTCATAAAATCACCTCCACGCTTCCCGTCGGCCTTTAGCGGTTAACGACATTAGTTACGCTACACTTTTAATTAAACGTCGATGATTTTCACAATATGATCTCTACTAAACGGGCCTTGGGCCTTCGGTTGTCAAATTAATAGTTTGACTAAAATATATTAACTAATAAATACTTTTTTAGTAAATTAATTACAAAACTGTAGCGGCTAACAAAATACACCTATCCTCAAAATTTTATTCAAATACACCTTATAGTTTTCGAGTAAAATGCCTGTGACATACGGACGGACAGACAGACATGACGAATCTATAAGGGTTCCGTTTTTTGCCATTTGGCTACGGAACCCTAAAAACGAGGTTCCGCGGTCCAACGAACGAGGAAGCGTCCATGACAGGCAGCGCCGCGTCATCGACGCTGTTCATGGTCAACATTATGACCTAGGTTATTTTAACACTATTCTTCTTCGGGAAAAATACAGCCGCGCCCACACCTGCACCGAAAACATAGTGAAGGTCATTACAAATTTTAAAAAATATGTAGATATTACAAGTAGGATGTATCCGGAAAATGCCTCTGGCCGCCAGCCGTTGATTAGAATAAACTGTCGTGGTTTTTTCAACGGACTATTGAAAATTAGAATTCAGCGTCAATCATTTTCCACCAACCGCACAACTCCATTTATTCAATTATCATTCACTTTGGCTTGGTTTTATCCCCGAGGTGTCGATGTCGTAATGGTCGCCAACGCGGCCGGCAAAGCCATATGTCACCCAGCTAGCGAAGCCACATGTTCCGCTTTCTTCGCAGGCCAGCAATCGTTGGCGGAGAAAACTGATTGCCGGCCGCGGCACGCGCAAGCGAGCCACTCAGGCTGGACTGTATCATATCGCATACTTGTAGAATATTTTAATGTGTTAGTCCGTAAATGTAAATATGAAAGCGTACTGCTGATGTTGATGAAATAAGTAGTATATTTATGCTTAATTACGTTGGGAATGTAATGAAAACGCTTCTCAAACTAGGTGTTGAAAAATACATTGAATATGATCGAAAAGACTGAGGACATTTTCTTAAAATATTTTCCATTTTGTGCCACAAAATCACATTTTCAGTTTGTACGGAAGAACGTCTTCATCTGACATTGTTTTATTGTAATTTGAGATGTCAAAAAGTTGCTCAACACACTATTTTATTAAAGGTACAAAGACAGGCAACAAGCTAGCATAAATGGTTTTTATGAACACGTTTTGTATCATTTTGTATGTAACGAAATAAGGCCAATTTTACGGCCTGATGTTATATTTTCACGATCTCCAGCTGCCGACATTACAAAAAAAATGGTCAGTGAAATTTGAATCCAGTGACTTTTGAAAATAGAGTTTAATTTATTGTGTTCTGCAATTAAAAATAAAAGAATACGACTTTAAATGTGCTAAAAAACGTCTAAATTCCATTGAAATGAAACGTACATTTATGGCACTATCAAGCTGGTCTAATGATGGTGACAGTAGGCGGCCATAGTGACTTCTAAATTAAACAATGAGTGAGTAACCATCCAGAGAGTGTATTCTACACGCAGGTGAAAGAATTGTTGAAATCGGAGATGCGGTTTCTGAGAGAATACTCAAAACAAAATTACATAGCTACAATCTCAGAGACTTTTCCTCTTTAAAATATTAGTATGGATAAACTAGCCGCTTTACGGCTCTTTAGAATGACTAGTTATTGTCCGTGTAAAAAAAAGTACAGTTGGCAAGTTTTTTTTTGTACTTATCGTTGGGTATATGTCCCGTCTCGGCCACGCAGATTTCATTGACGATAAAACATCAGTTTATCCGCAGGTGATAAATAAGTTTTGGGTCTATGGTCCTTCCTAATCGCAAGTAATTGTAGTTACGGTTCTAGAACAATGTTGTGGGCCGAAGCGGACGGGATTGCCTATTGTTTCTCTACGAGTGCCGCTGGACGGTTCAAAACCTGCCTCGACTCACCTCTAAAATCGTCTGTAGCTTTACATTGACCCTGGGATTCATAAGTATTGCGCATAATCGAAGGCCAGACTTATATTGATTCGCTGGTGCGGCGAGCGTTGTGAATACCGCCTCTGTTTATAAACAATGACTGCGCATCATCACACTGCCGGTTATTAGCGACGAGGTATAATTGTCGCTCAATTTGCGATAGTATCCGGTTAGAGGAAAACAATGGTCAATATTCTAATAATGTAATTGTGGTTAGCTAAAATTAACGGTAAAATTATAAGGAGAAATACGTTGTTATTGATATAACAGGAAACGCAACAAACGGTGAAAAAAGAGTGATTCAGGCATGTCACTTTAAACAGGGGGCCGATTAATGACTCGAGCGCTCGACTCTTTCACACAAAAATGATAAAAACTATGGAATGCTATTTTGAAATAGCAATATTTTTTTTTTAAATTCTCTACGTTTTGGTGAAAACTGCATTGAATAAGGTTCAGCCAACGCGAAATAATCGCGAACAAACATACATACAACCATACAGGTCAAGCTGAAAACCTCCTTGTTTTTTTTGAATTCGGTGGTCAATACCACCCATTTTTAATGGGTGGTATTGACCACTCGTATTCAATTCTATCGGTAGAAAGTAAAAATCCCTACAATTTTAAAGTCCCACAATTCCACACACACACACACACACGTTGTGTGTTGTGTGTGTTGTGTAACAGGAATAAATCTTCTTCTTTTACAACTGGTTGCCATGAAAGATTAAAAAATCCTCATAGACAACTGGTTGTGAAACACAGTTGCGATGGCGGCCGAAAGGGTCGAGTTTGCCTCGACAGGCTCAGGCTCCCTGCCACACACTCGTCGAGTGACGTGGGAAATAGGGAGAAAGGAGGCAGAAACATAGTGTGGCAACGGCAACATTACTCGTCATGCCCACCGCTCCCTGTTTTGTCAGTTTTTAGGGTTCAGTACCTCAAAAGGAAAAAACGGAACCCTTATAGGATCACTTTGTTGTCCGTCCGTCTGTCAATACCCTTTTTCTAAGGAACGCGTGGAGGTATTAAGCTAAAATTTATACCAAATACTTAGGTCTACTGTCCCTTGGAGCTGTGAAAAAAAAACCAACGCAATCAAAAGATACAGCCGTTTATGCCGCAAATTTCCGCAAATTTTCGAAACTCGCAAGGGAATCAAAAACTACTACTCCTGTGAACTCAGAATCTTGAATTTTGGTACGAAGCAACGTCTTATAGCACAGATAAAGGAAAAATTGCGAAAACCGTAAATTTTACGGAACCCTCGGTGCGCGAGTCCGACTCGCACTTGGCCGGTTTTTTTTGGGGCGTGGGGAGCGGCAATAAAGGCAAGTAACCAAGTGCGAAGCGTCGCGATGAAGCATGAGAGCAGTGTTTGGCCAGAGAGGGCGACATCGCGCGGTGGCTGAGGTTTAGAAAGAGAATACTGACTGGTGGTGAAGTTCCGGCTGGCGTAGGCGGCGCTCTCCTTGTCGTGCAGCAGCGTGAAGGCGTGCAGCTGGTAGGTGGCGCCCGGGGAGAGCTCCTTGAGCGTGTGCGACCAGCCCGCGCCCGGCGCCTCGGGCGCCTCCACGGTGATGTTGCGCGCGCCGCCCTCCGCGCGCTCCGTCAGCGGAATCACCTGGACACACAACTTCCGGTTCAATCTATTCCCAATACGCCAATGTGATCAGATTCATATAATAGTGATATTTGAATGAGTTATTTATTTATTTCAAGGAGAACCAACGGCTGTAAAAAATATTTTTCTCAAACATGCTCGGAAATGTACGCGTTAATATCACGAAATGAAGACGTGAAGTTTCTTGTTTATGGCTCCCTACATTACTTCTTGGCCTTACGCCAAGAAGTAATGTATGAAAACCCTAAGTAAAACCATTATTGTCCGCTACTCTAACTTTTTAAATTTGTTTACTAATATTAAACTGACAAAGGAAAATTTACATACTGCCAACCACCACTAGACACTGTAAGCATACTTGCTTTATAAAAGAAATAAAAATAATCTATGGTACTATACTTTATGTGCGGTTAAACATGGTGCTCGAACGGCTTGTTCAAATGGCATGTTTAAAAAATAAAAAAGGCGCAAATTACCTATTATTTAATTGATTATCTAGTATTTATTTTAATTTTAATATTTCCTCACATCGTTTGAGAAAAGTACTATACAATCCTCGGCCGGGACAGGGATTGCTGGACTCGTTGTATTCGGCCTCGTCTACGACTCGGCCGTCTACCGTAATCTCGTCCAGCAATCCCTTACTTCACGGCCTCTGCAGTAATCTACTATTATTACTAACATGAATATTAACAAAAAAGCCAATTACAGGATCTCGCAGATAGCGCTAAAATATATGAGAATACTTAACAAAGTGTGAACCCACTCATACACAATTACACGAGCAAACTTACATTAACAATAATATACTTCGTGACAATTACTTAATGATGGTACACTGCTATGAAGAACTAAAATAATGCACCTATGCAAAATTAAATTCGTATGATGATACGAGGTAGCATGAGCACAGAGCACTTAAAGAAAATAACTTGCCTCATCACAGATGGGATCTTACAATTAAATATGTCAATATCTAATTCTTTGCTATCTGATATTCGTCCTACACGTTATTGTTTTATTAATGTGTATAACTGTTTCGTTTGTGTGAAATGTGCAATAATAATAGATTGTATGACTGGGGTCTAAAGTAAGCCATATTACCACGAGATAGATGAAGTGAGGGGAAATAGTTCGAGGGGTAATATGGCTTTTAGACCAGAGTTATACACTACTTTTCACTTCGACTGCGAGAAAATAGTAAAAACAAAGATTATCCATCCACAATCAATATCCATCAACAATTATACCAAGGCGAAAAGATTGTTCAATCTGGCGCCATTCTTTTTAATAAACTGCTTTGACACAGATACAAAATATTCACACCATGAATGGACATGATGGAACGCGTTTAGCGTTTATTCATGCGCCTCCGACCGTCTAATAGCCGCGTCTAAACGGCCGAGCGCGGCGGACAGCATACGCGGGGCATACGATAAGGCGATATAGACAGCAGTCTATCCCGCTCAATCTTCATAGCTTATAATATGTCATGTATGCAGTCAACCACGCTTGAACCTTTGGACGCGGCTATAGTCGGTCAGAGGCGTTTATTTTTTTAATTATTGTGATTTAGGGAATAAAAAGCACCTAATGATTGAAATGAATTCTGTTTCCTGATTGGTCGATTTTAATGTCTACCTGTGTTCTGGTTAGTTGATAGCAAATACCAATTGTTTTTCAAAGAGTTGTTATTGGTGGATGTAATACGTTGAACTGTTTTGATTGGTCGAATTAAAATGTTTTATAAATCATAAATATTTATACATATTTTCCCTAGGGGCTAAATGTACTACTTTAGCCCCGCTTGCTAAGCCTAATATGACGCACTTTTTGAGCATGAGCAGTGAAAAGAGTACTTGTATTGTATTGATATTTGTCGTATTATCTTGTTCATAGAAAGGGTAGCATATGTCACCTAGACATATGCTACCCTTTGGTAGCTATAGAGCATATTTATGCTATAGGGCATAATAACAAAATTATTTTATTTATTTATTACCTCAGGCAACGAGGCCCATATTTACAAATACCTTACAGACTAACAATATATAAAACTTATAAGTAGCACAATATCACGTTAACCGCATGTTCTGGGTTCTGGGGCGCATGTCAAATAACCGGCCTCGAAATGACCGGAAAACTAACACCCTTCGGCCAGAACTCCTCCTTCATGAACACCTCGCTCTTCAAATCGGTTCAGTAACTTAGATGATTGGGTGTAACAAACAAAAAACCTTGAATTTAACCGCTGGACCAAAACTCAACTATCGTGCGATACGCAGTGATGTACCTAGTTATGAACATTGTTAGGCGCATCTGTGCTTTGAATGTCAATGGCTGCGCGCGCGCCTTCAGCTCGGCACGCCGGGAACAATAGTATCTAATATCCGCTATCCACTACAATGTCTACATAGATATAGATAGTAGATCCAGCCGGATAGTGTCGTATTTATCATCTAAGCTGCTACAATCTATAAGTATTTCACGCGTTAAGGGCGAAAGACAAGTGAAGTTACGATTTTCTAAAGTCAAACAGAGTCCAGTTTTTGATCAATCTGTAGTGATATTTAATACTAGCTTCTGCCCGCGACTCCGTCCGCGTTGAACTCGTTTTTATCGTAGCTCCATACAATATACCTTAGGGACTGATTTCCGGGATAAAAAATATTCTATGGCCTTCCCCGGGACTCAAACTATCTCTATACCAAATTTCACCCGGACAAACTTTGCAGCAGCCCTATTTAACACGCTTAGGGGTTTCCTAAAACCCTAAAATTACTTTTCTTGTATTTGTAATAAGGTCCATACACAAAGTTTCCAGTCTGTCACTTAAAATTTTACTCCATCCCTATACAAACTGAACTCCCTTTTTACCCCCTTGAGGATGGAATTTTCAAAAATCCCTTCTTAATGGGTACTTACGTCATATAAACTACCTATTGTGAAAAAAACAGCATTCTAGGTTCAACGGTTTGGGCTGGGCGTTGATTTAAGTCAGCCAGTCAGGACTTTTACGTTTATATATACATATTTATATATACTATATTTAAAAGTATTTTTTTTTTGTTTGTAAGTATGTTTAAAGTAGTTATACTGTTCTATCCTACTGCCTGAAGGCTGAAACACAGGGTATCCTAGTTCAGGCTCTCGTATAAATGTATCCCTTCATATAAATAATAATAATAATAATAAATGATTTATTTCACAAAAAACTTGTTAATACATGATATAGGGTATATCCATCAGACTCCAAACTAGGCTGAGCCTGTATCTTGGCAGTCTGCGGGTGCGAATAAACGAGTTTTACAATAGTGTTAAGGTAAGGTAGGTAGTTATAAATTAGAAACTAAGTTCTGTTGACATGCAGAATGTGTGTGTGTGTGTGCGTATATGTGTGTGCGTGTGTGTGTATATGCGTGTGTGTGTATGTATGTATGTATGGGTGTATGTGTGTGAAATTCCACATCAGCATCAAAGGGTTCAGTTAGTATGCGGTATTCTGACTAGGCTCTCGGTTTCATATATCATATATTTTAGTATTAAGCCAATATTCTGTAAAATACGTTCTTAATAATAAATAAATTATGAATTATATATAGATTTACATTAGAAACAAAGTTTCAACCGACTTCAGTTCAGTACTCCGCCAAGCCAAATTAACATTTCCATATTTTCTCAAAAAAATACCCATATTGCTTCAAGTGCGACTGTAACATGTGAAGAGTTCCCTCGATTTGTCCAGGATACCAGCATCAGACCCTGGCCTGACGACCATGGGAGCACCTGGGATGGATAGCCTTTCAAACAAAAAAAGAGTTTTCCCAATCGGTCCGTGCGTCTCCGAGTCGTTGTTGAACATACATAAAAAAATAAAAGATTCCGACGAATTGTGAATCTGTTATCCTTTTTTAAATCTGTTAAAACTCTTTGAAATAGCAAAAATAAGTTGAAGCGTGATATTTTTCAAGTATTTTCGTGATTCTGCTTGTCGGTACTTTACGAATAATTTAGTCTTAATGTTCGCAACCGCGTCGAGCCATACGCAAAGGAATGTAATGTTACGTTCGTTATCCATTAGTACGTAATGTATGTACTATAGAACAATTGGTCGTAAAGGACACATTAATGTATATGGCGTTTAGGACATTTAAGTAGTGAATGACATATGCAATACACATCCCCGCGATAAGCTCCGCGTACCTTGTATTGCGTCCGCTGCCTATCTCACAAGTAAGTAATGGCTAGTATAAAACGCAAAGGCCTGTGCGCGCACTGACATATAAACACATACGTTGCATTTTTGCGACGCTATTATCGCACGACAAAAAATCGTAGTGCGCGCTGTTATAGTATAGTAAATAAATTAGTCGTACCTATACATACATTTTTAAGATCTCTTAGCTAAAATGGCAAAAACGGAATACAGTTTCGTCACGTCCGTCGGTCTGTGCGGGTTATACCTAGACATTTTACTTAAGAAATTGAACCTATAAGACTTATATGATTTAATCGAGATGATAAATCAAGGAAAAATTGCTGTGTGCTAGAAACCAAAACTGTTTTGAACAAGTGAGTAATGAGTTATCGCCGAAAATTACCCTCCGCAAACAAAAGGACGCGAGTGCCGTAGGTTTCTGTAATGAGGAAACGTTCTTCAAAAGAAACTCGGCATAGAAGAATATGCCGAGTTCTTTCTTCTTCCTTTCTTTGTTCCTTTTGACCGGTTAGCCTAGGTAGTGCCGCTGCTTACGAAGTGGAAGGTCCGGTCCGAATCCCTGTAAGGGCCAATATTTGTGTGATGTGCATGAATGCTGTTTCTGATTCTTGGATGTTGTCTATGTACATAATTAAGTATCTATATATATTAAATATATCGTCGTCCTATACCACAAGCCAAGCTTACTAAGTTATGTGGCTAGTTCGATATTTGTGTAAGATTGCCCCTAATATTTATTTATTTATATAACGGCTTAACTCTCACTTGGCCGGGTATACTAATGTGACTTCGTACGCTACGTGGCCAGCGACTACGCTCTGTGCCACCATCACACCACTCTCAGAGGCCTGATACACCAACATGGAATAAAACACTTCTGCCAGAACTATCTGACTTTAGTCTGAATTAATAATTAATCGATGGCGTACGGTAAAACTTAATTCGAAACACGTTTATACGTCAATACCCCCATAATTGTAAGCATACGTGACGTAAGCGCTTCCGTCACTCCGTGAGACGGACACATGTATTTCCTTTCTATAATGCACATATGTTTAATAAAAAAAAAGGGAATAATTAAGAATCTTCAGCGTCAGCTGCTAAGTAATAAATGACAATGAAACAAACTATTCGTAACTCAGTAATCGCACTTCAACAGAGAAATGACTTCACTCCCATATTTTGGAGCAGCACTGGCAAACTACATACTTGATGATGGCATTTGATGAGACGGAGCTCGCCGCATATTCGCGAAAATTAAGATTATCAGAGGTGTAGAAAATCCACTGTGTCGACGGTGAAAGACACGCATTTGTCCTTCAACCTGCCTGCACGACGAGTCATCATATATCTCTTAAGGGTCGGCAACGGGCCTGCGATACTCTTGGTGTTGTAAGCACCAACACAAACGGACAAGCGCCCTACTCTAGAATTCTACAGGTCGCATTTCTCAACCGATTCTCGTGAAATTTTGTGAGCAGGTTCGTTGAGTATGGAAATTATTTTTTGGTTATATTTTTAGAAAAAACCGGCCAAGTGCGTGTCGGGTCACGCGCAGTGTAGGGTTCCGTAGTTGCTTGTCTTAGTTACATCGACGTGCGGTGCGGTTGCGTCGGCCGAATTTGTACAATTGGCCTTTCCAAGTACAATTAAGTTCGTCGACTATTACTCGGTAACTAATTATGTCTTCTTGTCTGTGATAGTTTTCCTTTTAAATTCAGTATATGTACTACTACCACGATTTGTTTCACATCCCCAGTAGTAGCCATTTAGCCGGCAAGGGGGGGGGCACATGACTCGAACAAATTGTAGTGCTTTAAAGCCCAATATCTCGCAAACGAATCACTGATTTGAAAAATGGTTATAGGAAATCATAATAGTTTTGAACGAGCTATCCAACGATACCCCACACCATGGGTATAACGAGAAAAAAAAATTACATCCCCGCTTTAGGTGTAGGGGTGCCTAAAAAAAATTTTTTTCAAGCTTTTATTGTACTGTTTTGTCGGCGTGATGATTTATATATATATTTTTATATTTCCTTGTTGTCTACGGAACCCTAAAAACGGACACACTTGCGAGTTCTGCAGCTCACACAGCCACTAGTTTTATAGACTTTAGTAACTAATTTAGCGCACCAGACGAGATTTACCAGGTTCGGAACCCCGTTTAGGAACACTGGCCTAGATTACCACCATAACAGTAGGTACCTATTAAAGACAAAACAAAGTATCAATGTGATTGTTTTGTATGCAATCTAAAGATTAGGTTTGAAACTGTGGCAGTGAGTGGGGTCAGTGCCGTCAGTGTCGCAACGGTAATGGCGATAATTTCGGTGACGCCGGCGCGGGCGCGGCTTACTCCACAGCGCCTGCGCAACCTGCTCATAGGCAATCTCATTTCATCCGAGCGGTGACTAGTCTTTACTCTATAATTAGATGAAGGTCTCTTCTATAGATCTATATGTATAATCGACATAGGAGGGGCTGGTTTTAATGAAAAACTATCCCTAATGGCAACTTAAACTTTGATATTTAAAAAGAGATATTTTTCTAATCAATATTTAACCTTGACTTTTAAAATATCACCCAGGTAAGTAGGTATACAAATATTTTTTAAATTATCTAAAAGTAGCGGTTCATACTTCTTACGTACTTTCATATGAATAAATAAATACGAAGGGACAATGTTACACAAGTCGAACTAGGCCGATAGTAAGCTCGATAAGGTTTGTACTACTGCTGGTGCTGGGCAGTACGCGACGATATATTTAATAAAACTAAATACATAGAAACATCCAACACTCAAAAACATTTGCACCTACCGGGATTCGAACTCAGAACCTTCAGCTTCATAGTCAGCGTCTCTACGCACTAGGCTAACCGGTTTCGTTCTTATTTCACTGGAAGAGATCCCTCTTTAGCTATAGGACTGCCTGTTGTTTTACCCGTGTCTTCCTGTAACTTTGTTTATTCACTCACTTGCTGCACTTATAAGAGTGTTCAATATGTACCTAGTTATTTTGCAAATTGGTTGACAGCTGTTGCAGCGATGGCTGAAAGGGCAATCAGAGGGTAACGTAATACCGTAAGCACGGAAGCGGCATCTGTGGCCGACACTACGCCCTGGGACCTGTACCTGTGGCGCGGAGAGGCGCGAGCACGGCGGGACCTGCTAGCCCCAGAAGAAATAAGGAAGCGGTGAACCGAGCTGCTGCAGGAGGCGATGGAGGTATGGGAGCAGCGGCCGGGACGGCTGCGTGCCGGCTCCCGCACCATAGACGCGGTTCACCCAGTCCTACGTAACTGGGTTGAGAGGCATTTTGGGGTTCTCATCTTCCAGCTGACGCAGGTGCTGTCGGGACACGTTTGCTTCGGCAGCTTCCTGCACAAAATCACACAAAGAGAGCCGACCCCGGAGTGCCAACAGTGCGAAGCCAGCGTGACCAGAGAGCCAGGAGGTGGTCGCCCGACTTGGGCAAGATTTGTCGCTGTCAGCCGTAGTGCGGGCTATGGTGTCCAGCACACCAGCCTCGAAGGCGATGCTGGACTTTAGCGAGCGGCCAATAAAGAGGCGGCAGAGCGCGAGCGGGAAGTCCGAGCTGAGGCTGACCCAATGCGCCGCCGCAGAACTGGACGCAGGCGTGCCGCGCACAACCAGCGCTTGGCGCCTTAACGAGGACCTCCGGGTGGCAGTCGCGGGGGCGTCTGCCATCCATAGGAACGAGGTCCTCGAGGGACGTGTCGGGTGTTCGGGCGCGCCCCTGATGATGTTATTCTGGGGGACGGGTACCCATATCCTCCCGCTCCGTGATGGCTCTCTCACGGGGACAGCTGCTGGTGGAGCCGCAGAAGTGTGCGCAAGCCTTCCCGTGGCCCCGCCAAAAAGTAGCGCGTAGAGCACCGCGGGGTTTTAGACGGTAGTCCGTCATACCCACCCTGGTTCCCCAGCCAGGCGGCATGCGTAAACGCATTTCTCCACTAAAAACAAAGGGTTGTGGGTTACCTTGAAGCGGAACCCCGTGTAGTCGCCGTGTGAGGGCGGCGCCCAGGCGATGGTAGCCTGCTTGTTCCGCGACAGCGACACCGTCAGGTTCGTCGGCGGCTCCGGCGCTGCACACAAACCGACACATGTATGGGTACAACAAAAGTCTTATTTCCTGTGATCAGTCTCAACTACTTTCGTCCACTCCTATAGAGAACTAGCTGCCCGCGCGGCTTTGCTCGCGTATTGCAAATAACGCAGGCAAACCCGTTGGATACAAAATAGCGTGTAACCATCCAGAAAGTTGATTCTACACGCAAATGATAAGCGATTCCGGAGATTACCCATTACATACAAACTTATACACTTACAAAACTACAATCTCACAGAGTTTTCCTCTTAATAATATTAGTATAGATTACAAGTAGAACGGCTAGTTGAGTATGTAGACAAATCGCTGTGTACACGTTACAGGGGTAATCAGCTCACTGAATATGCAATCGTTTGACAATTTATGTCACGACACCCACGAGTTACATTACGAGGTCTCCTGTCATTTATGTTACAATCTTTACTGTCTTCACAGGCAATGATCATAAATGAGGTAAGATAATTGCGCCGACGAACTAGAGAGGACTTTGTTGCAAGACCTGCTATCAGTATTACTACCCAGCCCTCATCGTGAACTTATTATAATAGGGGTGTAGACTCAAAATTTATTATTACTTCAAAAAGTTCAAAAAAAAAATGCCTGTGACGAAAATCCCATTCAGATATCTCCAAAAATTACGAAGCTACAATACCGTTTTAATGTTGCTGGCTAGAGAGAAAAACGCTCGCAGATAGTGACGTCACTATCCTCGAGCGTCATCTATCTATTCAGCCCGTATCCACCCACTGTTGAGTATAGGCCTCTTCTTTATTACGCCACTCTCGTCGGTCCTGTGCTAATCTCATCCACTGTTTGCCTCCTGTTCGGCAGATATCATCGGTCCATCGGGCTGGTGGTCTGCCCGCTGACCGGTTCGATGACCCTGACCACCATTCAGTAACCCGTATTGTCCATCTCCTATAGTTTCTCCTCGCCAACCCCCCGACCCGCCCACCTCCACTTTAACTGTCTCGAGCGTCATAGTAAATGAAAATTACTATTCATTTGAAGGTGCGTTTTGCGGAAAAAGGACAGAACATACCCCTCTTAAAACTTTGTGATTATTTAAGAGGCTCCACGCGCTTTTTGGCTAGTTTTGACGAGTTTTGATTTGATATTCATCCGTCAAAACTATAGTTATATTTATGGCACAAATACTTTTAATTATATTATCACAAAAGTTAAGTCCAAAAAATCGGTTTTTTGGCCTGAAATTGCCAAAGTTTCGTGCCATATATCCCGAAACTGTGTTAATACGATAAGCTATAAAAAACAGGAAAAAACCGACAGTTACAGATCGAAGGTTATGGGAGCCAGGAGCCTCCTCTTGCGTTGCTTTATTCTCAATTTAACTACTTACATTCTTAATCCTTGTTCGTATGTAAGTAAGTGGTCCGTCAAATCTTGCAAGTTAAATTTGACCACTTCCCGGTGACCGATTGAGCTGAAATTTTGGGTATAAGTATAGTTTGGATGACAATTCAATATTATGGTACCATCAGAAGGTGGCCATAGGAACTCCGTAATTAAACCACATAACCCCATCGAGTTTGGGCTCATTAGAATCGTCTCAATGAGCAGTTGATGAAGGTATACAGAAAAGTACAGTCGGCAATAAAAGCTTGTACCAAAAATGAAATTTTTGACAGAAACTTATTTATTCAAGAAACACATCATTATTGATTATTTTATGATTATTTTATTTAGTGTCTACCTACAGCCCTATTGTTAGCTCCTTTGGTGGTTGTGGGTTCGAGTAGCGGACCCAGCGCTACGGGGCTCAAGCCTATGAAATGTAAGTCTGTAAGGTTGTATGTAAATCGTAAGGGTACTCTCTGAAACTACTCATCCAATTTTTTTTTAATTCGTTAACCAGTATATACTACAACGGGTCTTCCGGAAGGACGTAGCATATATACCATATCTCGTGACTCTGCCGGTTGTTTGTAATACTCGTGCGGTTGTAATAGGTAGATGTAGTATTTGTAAGACTCGAGCCGTCAAGGCTAACGCTATAGTCTTCTAACTTCTTCTAAGTACTGCATAACGCTAGTCTTAGCTTTAATGGCTCGAGTTTCCATTAAGGGTGCCTTAATTTCCACCAGAGATCTGCTACGCTTGCTATGCTGTTTTCATACATTTGAAACGTAGCTGTAGCTGGAGCTACGTTTCAAATGTATGAAAACATAGCATTGCAAGCATAGCACATCTCTCGCCGACCTCTTACTCCCTGGGCTCGCTCTTAGGACGGGTTGCCCCAAATTACGATTACAGACCGATCAACGTTAAATATGGCGCCGGCAGCTGTTATTAAATAGAAACTTGTCAAACTTTCCATACATTCATATTTTAGCGATCACCGATTACGATTACAGACAGTTTGGTGCAACCCACCCTTAATCACAACACCATACGAATGGAAACTCACCCGTGATGATGGTCTGATTCCACGTGAGCAGATCCGCGAACGTGGCATTCGAGTAGTACAGCATGAAGTGGTACTTAGTGCCGGGCAGCCCCTGGAAGTTGATGGTGGAGGCGCGCGCCGGCACGGTGAAGTTGGGCGCGGGCGAGCCGTGCGCCGGCCGGTAGTCCAGCCGGTACTCGCCGCCCGGGTCCGCCGCGCCGGCGCCGCCGCCCGACCCGGGGATCTCGATCACCAGGTCCGCGCCCCAGGCCCCGCCCTGTACATTACACACGTGCTGTTGCCCTTATTCACAAACATTCATTCAACCTACTTTAGTTAACACGCCGGTGACATTCGTTTGTCATCCATCACTTTGACATAAGTTTGTGACAAAGGGACAACTCACATTTTGGGTAACAGAGATTTGTTAAGTTTTATGAATGAGGGGTATGTTTACACCTATTTCGTAGACTAGTACCTAGAAGACAAATGTTCGGAACTCTGATACTAACATAAATAAATTAAATAAATATTAGAGGAAGGGTCAATCTTAGACAAATTGAACTAGATTAATAGTAAGCTTAAAAAGGGTTGTGTTATGGGTAATAGACGACGATGTATTTAAAAGATATAGATACTTAAATACACTCGCGGTCAAAGAAACCGGGTCAGTACGAAAATTTGTAATATCTCCTAAAATAATAAAGCTAGGGACATGAATTAAACTGCATATTGTAGATAATTTTATACTGAATTAAATAACATCAAATGGTGGAATCGTAATTCTTTTGTTTAATAAAATTACATAGGAAACAAAAAATCAACCAATTTTACGTACAAAAATAAGCAGTAGGTACTTCACATACAACACAAAAAATAAAAATTAATACTTCGTATTGCCTCCTCGGGCTCTTCTTACAGCTTCTAGACGATTCGGCATGCTGTTTATTAAGTTCTTTATGCGTTCTTGCGGGATATTGTCCCATTCTTCCACTAACGCCTGTTTCAGGTTTCTAAGTGTAGCTGGGGCGGGGTTTCGAGCTCTTACACGCCTCCCAAGCTCGTCCCATACATGCTCAATCGGATTTAATTTAACCGGACTCCTCGAGGGCCAGTTCATACAGTTGATACCAACCTCCAAAAAATAATCTCTGACAATTTGAGCTGTGTGTGGCCTGGCGTTGTCATGCATAAACATAGAATTTCCACCCATATTCATTAAGTATGGGCCGACATGCTCATTAAGAATCTCTTCTACATATCTTGCACTCGTTAATGATCCATTTTCTATTAAAACTAACTCCGAGCGACTCTCTGAAGAGATTCCAGCCCAAACCATGACTGACCCACCGCCGAACGCCACTTTTTCCTCAAAACATGCTGGAATAAAACGTTCACCAGGCCGTCTGTAAACTCTTTGCCGCCCGTCATTTGCATAGAGCATAAATCTGGATTCATCGGAAAACAAAATTCTTGCCCAATCTTCGTCACCCCAGTATCTGTGATCGCGGGCATAAAGTCGTCGTGCTGTTCGATGTATTCTTTCAAGTTTTGGGCCATTGGCCGGCCTATGTGGGGTCAAATTTGCTTCTTTGAGCCGCCGCCTGACAGTCCGCTCGCTGATGCCGTCCCTTCGGGTCTCTAAAAGCTGATTTTTCACTTCAACTGCTGTGAGGTGCCGATTTCGGAGCATGGTTGTAACAATAAATCGATCTTCTCTAGCTGTAGTACATCTTGTTTTGCCGGTTCCTGGTCTTCTAAGGTTCTGCCCAGTTTGTAGGTAACGTTGGAGGACTCGCTGCACTGTAGAAAGTGACACACCTGTTCTTCTCGCTGTATACCTCTGACTTCTTCCTTCTTCTAACATAGTGATGATACGAGTACATTCATCTCGTGTTAGCGGCATGATAGACATTCAAGAATGACCACAAAATAAAACAATGACAGCCTTTTATCATAGTTCTTTGACAGATTGAAAATAATTGCTTAAAAACAAACAAAAGTAAAACGAACGCAATTTCAAATAAGTACCCAATTGGTCTTTTTTTTTCAATTAAACCTTTTTCCAGTTACTACGTAGAACATTGAAGGTTGGATTTAGAAGGATATTAAATTCTCTATAAAACAGAGTTAGTTTCATGCAGATACGACCAACGATTTACAAAATATTGAGGTTTTCGTCACTGACCCGGTTTCTTTGACCGCGAGTGTACATAGACAACAACCAAGACTCTTAATTATAATTTTATAAATACATACTTATCATGCTCATCACACAAATATTTGTCCTTACCAGGATTCGAACCCAGGACCTTCAGTTTCGTAGGCAGTGTCACTACCCACTAGGCTAACCGGTCGTAAATGCCTATACAAAATGTCTACTAGCCCAACAAGTATGATATGTTTAAATACCCTTATCACGAAACAAATTATTTAATTAAATATGAAGATGGTTTATTTTCCATTATATTCTTTCTCTGTATCATATCGATTAAGTATGATATGGTTTTGTAACGACCTAAAACCTCAATGCAGAAGTTCTACGTCATCTTTACTATCGGTATTGATGCAGCTTGTTTGATGCCCAGAAAATGTGTTGCACATCACCGTTTCAACAAGTTATTGTGTTAGTTTTGTGTGTTTTTACACCAATATGCTTGTTAGAGAGGCATACATATAACAGGCCCTATTGCTTGATGTAAGTTAATTTTTAAAATAAAAATACAATCACATTTATTTCATCCATCCTCTAGCATGATACAGTCAGAAATTAGCAGTAGGTACACTCTATATAGCAAAGTTCTATTTAACGAAAAACTCTTTAATACATAGATATTGTTAAGGTTTGTTTGGTTAATAATGTGGTGCATATATTGAAACACTATAAATAACGTAACAAACACCCTCAATAGCGAAAGAATAAGTTATTATTTAGACCACAATAAACATAAATTTCACTTAGACTCGTAAATCTTAGGCACAATTCATATAAGTGTTGTCAAATCAAATCAATAATTTATTCTGCAAATTGTTTATTGTAATTGCCATACTGTGTGGTTAATTATTTATTGTAATTGCCTACTACGTGTTAACGTCTAGGCCAGTCATATTTGACCAGTAAAATCGCAAACAGCTAGTTCTGCTTTTTTATATGTTGTTAGGACCAGTACTAGTACCGTATATCCCAGTTTGCAGCTTCGAAAGACCTGTGCTAACTTTGCAGCTTCGAAAGACCTGTGCTAACTTTGCAGCTTCGAAAGACCTGTGCTAACTTAGCAGCTTCGAAAGACCTGTGCTAACTTTGCAGCTTCGAAAGACCTGTGCTAACTTTGCAGCTTCGAAAGACCTGTGCTAACTTTGCAGCTTCGAAAGACCTGTGCTAACTTTGCAGCTTCGAAAGACCTGTGCTAACTTTGCAGCTTCGAAAGACCTGTGCTAACTTTGCAGCTTCGAAAGACCTGTCCTAACTTTGCAGCACTCGAAAAACTGCGAAATTTTTGCACTTTTTTATAAGGCCTAAACAATGCTGTATTGAAAAAAAAATTAAGTATACTAATTAATTCTGCTACAATTTGAGACCAGAACCAGCTCTGTAGGTTCAATACTTACCGAGATACAGGTCTCAAAAAAATTGTTGTGAAGCCCACTTTAAATCGTTATAAATCCTAAACAGTTATTTTAACTAAAAAAATATTAAAGAAACGGATGATGAATTTGAAATACCTATTTAAAAATACCCAACATGACATAGTTCGACGACTGGTAGTGATCCCAACAACATATTAAAAAAGCAGAAGTAGATTTTATTAGTCAAATATGACTGGCCTATTCCCTATTATCGTCCTAACCATTGCATTCAAACTTTTGAAATCTAAACATGACAAGTAAAGGAAAGGCATTGTTTTTTGTGTATGGAGACAAAAAGAGTTATTGATTCGCATAGAAAAGGAAGAAAAACAAGCGATCTACCAAATTCCAAGTTTATTGTGGTTATCCTGTACTCTGCACCGCATAACGACGACCGGTTAGCCTAGTGGGTAGTGACGCTGCCTACGAAGCTGAAGGTCCTGGGTTCGAATCCCGGTAAGGGCAAATATTTGTGTGATGAGCATGAATATTTGTTTCTGAGTCATGGAAGTTTTCTATGTATTTAAGTATTTATATCTATTATATATATCGTCGTCTAGTACCCATAACACAAGCCTTACTGAGCTTACTATGGGACTAGGTTGATTTGTGTAAGATTGTCCCTTAATATTTATTTATTTATTTATAACGAAAACTCTTTATAACGTAATAAAAAAATGAGTCCCTTCAATTTGACTACATACGAGTTCACACTGTATTACAGAAAAAATATGACTACATAAGAAATAATCTCAAATGTTACTCAAAAAACAAACAGAGTTAATTAAATTAAAAAATACAACAAATACAATTTTCATAATCCTCCTAGCGTAATTTCCGGTTGTGCCCTACACAAGCCCGGGGTCCACTTTGACACATAGTCCCAAAATTTAGCATAGGCACTAGTTTTACGAAAGCAACTGCCATCTGACCTTCCAACTAGGAAATGCAATCTTGATCTTGCGAGATCCTTAGCGAATTTTCGAGATTCAATGTCGGTGGCAGGAAATCTAGTACCTATGTTGAAATCTCGGTTGGTCTCAACTGAAATAATCGAGATCTCAAACGAGATTTAAGTACACAAAAGCATGTCGATAAGAATAATTCTTGTTGGACAATACTTGGCAAGTACTAAATGCTTGAAAAGATTTTATTTAAAAAAAACATGTAATATACAGAGTGTGTGTATATTTTTTTACGTTTGTGTTGTACAAGTCAACGAAAAATGTTAGTTCAGTATTCCATAGATGTGTTTTTAATAATAATATATTGCTATATCTTAAGAAGGTAGCTTTACTCAGATACGGGCAAATTTTACATATTAATGCCGTTTGAAAAAAAAGTAAAATCTCGATATTGTCGAGATTTTTCAAGATCTCGTCGATTTGGCTGACGAGATCTCGATTCCCTAATTCGGAATTTTAACGTGAGATCTTGAATTACCAATCTCTGTTCGAGATTGCAATCCCTGCTCCCAACCCAGAATACAATTTTATTTCACTATATTTGTATCTCAGGATGCACCTGGAGCAGAGTGGCACAAGCCCGGGTAGAATGGAGAAGGTTGGAGGAGGCCTTTGCCGAAGGGCAGGTGGACACAAAATTTAAAAAGTGTGAAATAGTAGATAGGTGATTTGTTAAAATATTGATCAGTTAAATTAGTTATTAGTAGGTACCTATAAACTTGTAACTATTACTTAGTGTCTGAAAATAAAGGCTATTTTATTTTTATTTTATTTTATTTATATATTATATTTGTATTGGTATTGTTATCAAAATGTATATACAAATCACAACCAGCCCTGAGAATTTTCACATATGTTCATCATTATTGTATGCTACTAAAGCCAGCTACAAAACAAACTATATATTATGTATACCTGCAGAACAACAATGGTGTGCCAGTGCCACCGTGACTAACGGCAAACAACTGTCCATACCCAAACTAACTACATTTTAATCATATCATTTGTGGTTTACCCAATTATAACATTTTCAATGTCAAAAACCATTTGTTGCTCATTATTCATATTACCTTCAAGAACTTTCTAGAAAATGATGAAGCTTGAATGTAAGAATCAGGGATCCGATAATTGGATAGATAATTGCCTAAAGTAGCATATTTCCTGAAAATGTTAAGCAAGTATGGCATGGGCTTGTTAAAATATATATATATTTTAACAAGCCCATATATGAATGAATATGAATATGAATAAAAAATGTATTTTAATTTACAGAAATACTACTAGCTAGATCAGGTGTCGCCAAGTAGTTTTGAGTGGGGTCCGAAAATTGTTTAAAAAATTTATTGAGGCCCAGAAAAAAAAACTGATAATGATTAGGAATAAGTAATATTTTTTTATTTCTTTAAAATTTATGAAAATGCTGGTCGGTAGGTATATTTAACAATATTTGGTGGTCCGCGGTTCAACCTTCCGCGGTCTGGAATCGGACCGCGGTCCACCTGTTGCAGACCCTTGAGCTAGATCATATTATAATTTTATATTTTGCATAAAACTTTACTTTAATTTGCTAACAAATAATTCATAACTTAAATAAATCGCATGTAAATTATATAACATTTAGTAGACATGGATAATAACTTCAAATAGTTAATTACATAATATATGCATCTTTTAATTAATTAAGTAGTAAATTTATTACTCTCGGGAATTTGAATATTAAATTGTTTATCAATCCGATTATCCAATATACCCTGGTAATATTTAACTGATAATGAGTTGTAAGAATAAATAACTGATAAGAAAAAGTTAACATTTGACTAATTCAACCATAGTAGAGAGTAAACATCAAACACAATCAAAGAACAGATTGTTTTTGTTTATTTACATTGTGCATTGTCAACAATCAAAAACAAACTTCTTCATGTTAGAAAAGTAGATTCAATCAGAGGGCTTTAATAATCCCCTAGGAGGTTTTATGGCAATACAGCCTTGGAAGGTGTCAAGAAGCTTTGTTGTTAGTGGGAAGACAGTAGCTGACGAGCACTGACCGCTAGCAGCAGCAGCAGCAGCAGTGGCAGCAGCGGCGGCGGCTGCGCCCGCAGCAGGCGCGCCCGCGCCGGGGTCGCCTGCGCGCGCGCCGCCACCGCTTGCACAATCGACCTCTTCCACCTCATTGAAGGCGACTCGAACGTTTCACGCGACACTTTCTCTTCCTCACACCCGACGCATCCACACGGTAAACGCATTGTAATTCATCTGAGAATGTATACACTGTTGTCATATCATCGCGTATTAGCCGTTTGCACGACAAATCGATCTCGAAAACACTAAAATACGATCCTATTGTCGTACGCCATTTCACGATGAAGTCTGGTAAAGTATTACTATACTATCTGTGCCACTTGGTCCACTTGCCTTGTCTTGTCTACCTGACAGTTGTTACCGTGATGCGATAGTCGTCGATAAGATAAACACATCGACTATCGATACAGGATATAATAGCCTCCTAATTCCTGGGTTACGATTAAACGAACAAAATGGTTCAATAAACGAATGTAAATAAGATATTAACAGATAGATTTCCATTTGTTTTGTCTCGATGGTTGATTGTAGAATAAATAAAAATTCAAAAACAAATTCTGAACTGCAGGTTCTAATTCGATTTAATAATATAATGTCGTGCCTTTTGGCGTCGAGACCTTTGGCCCTAAGCCTCTTCAAAGAGATGTCGAAGAGGCTTACAGATGCCACCGGTGACCGAAGGGCTGGCAGTTATCTCGCACAAAGAATTAGCTTAGCCATTCAGCGAGGTAATGCTGCCAGCATCTTCGGCACAATGCCGCAGGGGCCATTTTTAGATTTAGTTTAGTTTTCTTCTTTTTTATTTTTTATTATTTTTTTATTATTACTTTAGTTGATACTTAATTTTTGTTTTCTTATTGTTTGTATTATTCATTGATTAATTAATGAATTAGATTTGATTTATTTTATATGCGATCTCAGGAAGTTATGATGATAGCACAACAAACTAAGCAGTGTCAATATAAAACAATTTTAATCTTGTAGACGTACAAGAATATTTGGATGAAAGCATGACGTAATTAAAAATTCAAACTTACGCATAATCTTCAAAGTCAAAGTAATTTATTTTGCTTAAATTAATTTGCTTAATAAGATGGCATACATTAACAATTTTACACACATTTTACCAACCAATGGCATGCAAAATGAGAGTAAATAGAGAAATTCTTAGAATAATTTAATTTAATATAATCTTTCAGATTTATTTTATTATTTAATTTTCATTAAGTATGAATTATTCCAATTTTGATAAGCCCGAATCGAATGACACTTGCTTTGCTCACTGGCCGGTCACAACGGAAAATCAAGGCAATAATCTTTTTACTTATTTATTAGGTACTTAGATGTGATTGTAGGTTTCAATTATGTTGCAGGATTCAGAACTTTGATGTTAAATAAATCACAGATTAAAAAAGTATAAAAAAAAAACAAAATACAGCATTTTTTTAAACCATTTTAAATGGTCAATACATTTTGTGGCGTGTCCATTAATGTAGGTACTACGGGCCGGTCCGTAGCGCGTCTGAGCGCATTTTACAAGTTGCCGAAGGAATTTGTAACACAGACGTTACATTTCACATTTGAATGCATTTGTGGCCGGCCGGCTCCTCGCGGATGTGGATGGCTGCGCTCGGCTGCCGTCACATCTCCACGGTTCCGTCAGACTTTTGCCTACTACAGTCTACTAAAACGCGCTCGACTGCCGCCGGGTGTTCGCGCATTCGTTGCAATGCGGTGCCATGCGACCCGGCTCGGCCCGTTCGATGGGAATCGTACATAAGAGGCGTTCGGTTGGCTGTACAACTATAAATAAATTACGAGTACTTCATAAAGTTAGCGAGTCTAATAAGCCTGAGACCACTTCTAAAATATAATAAATATAATAAATAAATATTAGGGGACAATCCTACACAAATCGACCTAGTCCCATAGTAAGCTCATTAAGGTTTGTGTTATGGGTACAAGGCGACGATATATATAATAGATATAATTACTTAAATACGTAGAAAACTTCCATGACTCAGAAACAAATATTCATGCTCATCACACAAATATTTGCCCTTACCGGGATTCGAACCCAGGACCTTCAGCTTCATAGGCAGCGTCACTACCCACTAGGCTAACCGGTCGTCAATTTAAGTAAACTACAGTAAACGGCCAAGTGTGTGTCGGACCACACACAATGAAGGATTCCGCACCTTCTACTACCGAATCCACATTAAAAATCACTATCCTAAACCATAAGTTAAAAACGGTCTTATCTCAAAAACTCACGGCAGCTATTTTTCCTATAGGGAGGTGGCTTTTCAGTAATAACTCAAAAAACTTTGGACCAACCTGTGTCATAATAACTTTAATTTCAAGTATTAAAAAAACATATTTTTTAATTAAAAGAACCTAGGGGGGAGGGAGGGGGGTTGAGTGGCATTTTTTTTTAATTTTCGGAGCGATCATTTTCCAGTCTATTCACTCAATCAAAAAAAATGCCAAGAAACTATTTTTTTTCAAACTCAATCTCAAAATGATCTTTATTCAAGTAGGCCTAGTAACAAGCACTTTCAAATCGTCAGTTTTTTTTAAAGTAATTTATTAAACATAAAAAATAATCATTATATGAAGTAAAAATTGTATAAAAAATACTAGTATAATGTTTCTAACGAGAGTAATAGATTAAAAATTCAGTCACAATTAGTTCCATGGAGTTTTATCATTCATGTAGTCTTGTGTGCTATAATACGCTTTCGAAATAAGTTTACGCTTCATGTTTTTATGTACATACAAAATATTTTCATAGATATATTGACAATGTAATGTCATTATATTAATATTTTTAAACTTATCTCTAAGTCAGTCTCTATAGTTCAATTTATATATCGCCCGAATAGCCCGTTTCTGTAGAACAAAAATCGAATGACTCCGAAGTGCTGCCCCACAATAAAATACCATATGACATAATCTTAAAGAAATAAATAACTAAAATGCTATGGAAGTAGCTAAAATATACTAATCGAGCTGTTTTCATGTCTGTTAATTGAATTGACGGATCTTGCTCACTGCAAATGCTGCAGAACTCAGTCTATTCGAGAGATTAGCAATATGGGGACCCCATTGGAGCTTAGAATCTAGCGTTAAACCAAGAAAAACTGTACTAGCAACTAGTTCCAATTCCTCGTCTTTCACAAAGACACTCCCTTGCTCGTGCTTAACGTGATTCGTGACAAATTTAATACATTTATTCTTTTTCTCATTTAACTAAAATTAAATAATTTTTTAAACCTATACCTTTCTTATTTTTGACCTCCAGTTTTTCGCCATTTGAATCCACAATTATGTATAGTGATTAATAAAATACACCTATACTCCAAATTTCATTAAAAATACACCAGTGACATACATGCACGGACATGACAAAACCCTGAAAACGGTTTTCTACTCCATTGCCTACTCCCACAATAACTATACTATAGTGTCTTGATCCAGAAACCCCGCGAGGAATACGGGCGAAATTTGGTTTTTTAACTATGTTACTATGGTTGCCTTCCCTCACATATGGTTGAGGGAGGCGATGGCTGAGATATGCGTCATACTCGTGATCGGGTGCAGTTTGTGGAGTCCGGACTACTGTTCATGCTTGCAAGGACATATTACCTAACTACTTTAATACTAGTGTTATTATTATTGTATTGACGAGAGACATCATTCTGATCTTGACACTCCTCTTGTCGCTAATAATTTCTCTGTAATTTCCCTGAATCAGATTGTGAACTTTTACCCAGCAAAATTACACGAAAAGTTCAGAGTTGTATTAATTAGCGTAGTTCAGATATTTTCTTTTCCATAGGTTCTACCCATCTATCTCAACTAGAATGGATAGAAAATGATTTCGATTGATTGGCATTTAGTTTTCATGTGAAGCTAAAAATATCTTTCCTTGTAGCATGCTGTAAAGATTTCTTTGCGAATGGTAATGGAATCACATTCGGTAATGCAATTATCCAGCAGATTTTGTATCGATACTCATTCGACTGTTTACAACCTTATTTGTCAAATACGTACGTCAAAAAACATGACAGCTGTTTTTTTCCTGATATTGTCGCTCTTTGAGTCAATGTTTTTATAATATTATTCTACGAATCTAAAATATTATAAATATAGCAGACATTGAATTAAATAAATATAATGTTGAGTACGGCTATGACGTACCGGACCGTATAAATAAATATAGTCAATATCTTACAAGCCACAATCCGGACCGAAGAAAGAGGTGCCAAAATCGAAAAAAAAAAACAAGTGGACGCTAGAGCTGGGTCGTTTCGACTTTTCCGTGAAACGAAACGTAACCGTTTTTTTCTCTCACAAAACTGTTTTGAAAAACAGTTTCAAAAATAACTAGTTTCTCCGTGCGTTGGCGCCGTCGCCGGTCGCCAAACGAAGTGAAACGAAAAAACGGATGAAACAGGTTACAGTGTTCGAGTTACGTTTTCACGTTTTGCATTGCAACCGTTGCGTGTGACCGTTCGATCGTTTTTATAAAAACAGTTTGTGTTTCTAGCTACAAACTGTTATTCCGTTATTGTACGAGAAACCGTTTTTGAAAACGCTTATGGGAAAAAACGCCCAGCTCTAGTGGACGCCATCGTCGCCATCAATCAACATAATTGTGACATTTGGTTGGCGGGTCCGCATTTATATTGTCTAATTTACGCTTAGTTGTATAATTACTAAGTATTTCAATCAACCAAAATGTTAGATACTGACACATGGAACCCCGATAACACTCTAAAAATTTTGATCGCTTCGGACATTCACTTGGGCCATGTCGAGAACGACCCGGTGCGCGGCGAGGACAGCTTCCTCGCGTTCGATGAGGTGCTGGCGGAGGCGGCGACGCGCGACGTGGACCTCGTGCTGCTGGGCGGTGACCTGTTCGACCACGCCAAGCCCTCGCCCGCGTGTATGTTCAAGTGCACGCAGCTGATCCGCCAACACTGCTTCGGCGACAAGCCGGTACGCGTGGAGATACTGTCCGACCAGCTGGAGAACTTTTCGCGCAACATCAACTACGAGGACCCCAACCTCAACGTGTCTTTCCCGATCCTGTCCATCCATGGCAACCACGACGACCCCGTCGGGCAGGGCAGCGTGAGCTCGCTGGACATCCTGTCTATCACCGGCCTCGTCAACTACTTCGGTAAGTGGAGCGACTACACGCGCGTGCGCATCTCGCCTGTGCTGCTACGCAAGGGCTCCACGAAACTCGCGCTCTATGGCCTCAGCCACCTCAAGGACCAGCGCCTGGCCCGCCTCTTTGCAGAGAAGAAGGTAGAGATGGAGATGGTGGATGACAGCAACAGCTGGTTCAACATGCTGGTGCTGCACCAGAACCGGGCAGACCGAGGCCCAGGTAACTTCATACCAGAAAAAGTGCTACCCAAATTCCTAGACCTGGTAGTGTGGGGTCATGAGCATGACAGTCTAGTGTTCCCGATCAAGGGGGAGAAGAATGATGATTTCATGGTGGTACAGCCAGGCAGCACGGTAGCCACTTCATTAGCTGCAGGGGAGGCACTAAAGAAACACTGTGCTCTTCTGGAAATTCATGGAACTAACTACAAAGTAACCCCAATTCCATTAAAAACTGTGCGGCCATTCATCTTCAAAACTATAGTTCTGTCTGAAGAGGATCTTGGGGAGGAGGAAGTTAATGAGCATGAGAAGGTGCAAGAGTTTCTCAAAGGCAAAGTGAATGAGGCCATTGAAGAAGCCAACAGCCTCCGAAGTGGGCATTCCAAACAGCCCACTCTGCCACTGGTGAGATTGAGCGTATTTTATGAGCGGCCAAGTCAGGATTTCAACAGGATGCGATTTGGGCAGAATTTTACCGGTCAGGTCGCCAATCCGAACGATCTGCTTGTGATGAAGCGCGAGAAAAAGTACCGCGAGCGCAAGGAGGCGGAAGAGATGGCCGACGTGGACGTGGCGCGCGCGGCGCACGAGGCAGCCGACGTGGAGGCGTTGCTGGCCGCGTACTACGCCGCGCTGCCGCTCGCGCGCCAGCCCGCCGTGCTCAGCGCGCGCGCCGCCACCGAGGCCGTGCGCGACTTCACGCTCAAGCACGACGACGGCGTGTTCCGCCGCGTGTTCGATGCGCACCGCCGCCGCGCCGTCGAGGCGCTGCTCGATTCCACCGCCGAGACCGACGAGGAGATCACCGAGCGCATGCGGCTCGCCAAGGACGTACTCGACTCCACTGATCTCGACCAGCTGAAGATGCTCGTCGACCTCAACATCGTCGCTGACCCCGCGCCGAAGGCCAAGTCCCGCGCGGCAGCCAAGCCCGCTAAGATGTTGGTCGTGGTCTCGAGCGACGACGAAGCGCTGGAGCCGGCGAGCACGCCGCGCGGGGGCAAGGCGACGCGCTCGCGCGGGCGAGGGCCGCGGGCGACGCGGGGACGCGGCGGGCGCGCGGCGGCCGCCTCGCCGGCGCCGCCGCCGACGCCGGAGCCGGCGGCCGAGCGCCGCGCGCCGCGCCGCGCCGCCGCCAAGGCCGCCTGGCTCACGGGTGCCGCGGCGAGCCGGACGCACAACTCCTCCAGCATCGAGGACTCGGACTGAGTTGATGATCGAGAACTCTGACTCCGGTCGCGGCCGGCCCGGGGCGGTGACGTGATAACTGTTAAACAAATCATCGTCATCCGTCACGTTGGGCCCTCGCCGTCGCTCTTTCGTTCGCCAATATTTAACACGCCGATTTGCCGAGCGAAGAGTGTCTTGTAATTTATAATATAAGCTTATGTGTGACTGGACTTGAAATAGTATATAGATAAGGTTGTCAGATTTTGCTGACGATTGCTCTTTAGGATTTTTTACTCGGCAGTACATAATCAAAAATAAACAAGTGGTTTTAATGCCCAACCGAATCTGACTGTCTAAATGGTAACATTTTCTTTCATATTACAATAAGAGAGAAATCTGGCACAGCTTAGCGCAGATCGAAAACCTCGAATATTGCAAGTCAGTTATAGAATATAGACGTTTTCTAACTTCGTGATCCTAAGTTGTCACAGCGTTTTCACACGTAAAATTTATGTTGTATAATTCCCGTTTATTAGAGTCTAAGGGTGGGTTGCACCAAACCGTCTAATTGTAACCGGTGTTCATTAAAATATGAATGTATGGAAAGTTTGACAAGTTTGTATGCAATAACAGAGCAGCTGCCGGCGCCATGATTCACGTTGATCGGTTTGTAATGATAGTTTGTGCTACCCTCCCCTCCCTAAATGTTTCAAATGATGTTTATTATTTTTTAAGTTCAGATACCTACTTTAATAAAAGTTTTTATTTTCATTACTGTACAACACGCTTTTATTTACAGGCAGACTTCAATTCAGTGCTCCGACAAGCCACATGAACATTTCCACATTTCCTTTCCACTTTACCACAAGAACATTGATTATTACAGAAAAAAACCAAATCGTTGTATATGAGTTGTCTATTCATCAACAAAGGTGAAACTTTTGGCACTTAGTAGCTATTTCAACGGAATCATATCAGAATCTGTGACGTACTTTTATAGATATATCATTGTAAATCATTGGGGAGTTCCAGGAGACATCTGTGGTCTTCATCATCAGTTCTAACATTTCTTTATAGGCAAGCTTATAGTTATGTACTCTTAACCTCTTTTTGTTCCGGGTTGCCCATCGAAATTTTTCACCCGCCGCCACGGATACAAAGTATGTTATTCTAGCATTTAGTTTTAAAATGAGAACCAAACTATGTATGTATGCATGTTTGGAGAACGAGCGCCCTGGCGACCCTTGAGCTGCCTACTTCCGAAAAAGGGTTGTCTTGAGATGGTGCTCGCGCTGTACGTACTTATAGAAAACATTGACCGGAAATCTCTCTCTTATACAAAGCCTTTCCGTCGACTGAATACAGCCTAGTATGGAGGTCTGCATTTTTTATTCGGCTGCACGAACTACGAATCGAGACCCTAACGTCCCATTTTATTTCTCGGCGATTAATTCGAATATCTGGTAACCTTTTGCGTTTCTGATACTGTACAACTGAAGGCGATTCTTTTTGAAATGAGATTGACACAAGTACCTACCCCCAAAAAGTACTAAACAATTAGCAGCTGCTAGTTTTCAGAATAATAGTAAATGAAACAACAACTTAATATAATAAAACATCGTTTTATATTCTTGATAAGAGTTACAGGACTTAAGGATTTGTATAAATAAAAAAAAATAAAAAAAAGCCTTATTTCCAAATTTCCCATTTTTACATTAGAAGTTTTTTTCCGTATTGATTAGTAAGTTCCTTATGAATTTGTATACTATACATCAAATATGTACCTATTACCCATTCGCCGCGCCGCCACGGAAAAAATGCGAGGCACCCCCCGCCACGCCAGTTTTGTCTATTGTTTTTGGGCTTCGTATAACGTCGGTGGCAGGATTGCTACAGTGACGAGCTCGAGTTCAAGTCAGTGGCGGCGAATGGGTTAAATCGGTACAATCAATTGTAAAGGCTCCTCTACACTATGGGCCATCATGGCAGCAGTTTTGCGGTGAAATGAGATGAAAAATGTCTTTCTCCCTTTAACGCATAGTTCCGTCATGTATGATTGTGTAGCCTAGATTATGGAGCCTGGCACTATGACCATGCCTTTCCACGACAGCTACAGCAGCAAGGTGTGCCATACGTGGGAGGGAGAGGCCGCGCTTTGATCTCTCGCTTGCGCGTATGGCACACCGCTATCGCCCGAAATCGTGACTTAAATTGCGGACTGCGGACGGACAAGGCATTCTCTACCAGTCAACCAAAATTAAAGGTATTCCTCGCAATTTAATAGGCTATCGTGAGTTAGTTTCTGCGTAGTTGCGCGGTGCGGTTACAGCGAAACGGGGACTAGATTGAGCTCTAACGTCACACAAACACCCCTCAGAAACCGACCCAGTTAAATGGTAGGCCTACAAATATTGAACCTATACGACACATTGATTTATACTTTCACGATTCTCAAACATTATTGGTACTAAACGCGACTTAATCGCGTATAATTAAATTGGTCGTTTTTAGGGTACCGTACCTCAAAAGGAAAAAAACGGAACCCTTATAGGATCACTCGTGTGTCTGTCCGTCTGTCACAGCCGATTTGCTCCGAAACTACTGGACCGATTTAGTTGAAATTTGGTAAACATATGTAAATTGGTGACCCAAAGATGGACGCGTAAAGTAAATTAATAAATTCTGATCAGATTTGAAGTAATTGAGAAAAAACGACGAAAATTGACCATTCCCCCCCCCTTATCTCCGAAACTACTAGGCTTAAAATTCTGAAAAAAATATGGAAAATAGTTATTTGCCTAAAGATTACAGGAAAACCTATAAGAAGTTTGAGTATTCAAAGTAACGGGAAAATTCTCAATATTATTGTGTATTTTGTATGGAGCGCCTGATGATTGAGCATAGCAATTTTTACGTCCGATTAAAAAAACACTTATTAAATTTAGACTATATACGGAACCCTCACCACGCGAGTTAAACTCGCACTTGTCCGGTTTTTTTTTTAAATTTGTTTCTGAGGTTTCCCGACGTTTCGGATGTGTCACAACATTCAGGGTCACTGGACGGCTGGGTTAAGCGAGTAAGAATCAACATTTTGCTGCGCGGGGCTTTCCTAACTACCCTAATTATAGAATAGAAATTTATTCGGATAACACATCATTACACATACATTCACATAATGCACCTTAAGAGCTAACAAACAGGGATGTGCTACCGAAAAGATATCCACTCAGCAGTGCCAACGGCGCTGGTTTCCTGTGGATCCAGTGAGGTGTGCGGCACATACGCGATTAAGTCCCGTTGAATAACAATAATGAGCCCATAATTACGACGTCGTGAGATATCTTACGACTTTAGTACCCTGCATTCCGGAAGCCTTCCTGACTTTCTCGATACATTACAAATTTAAACATATCTATACGTTTTATTAAAATGATAACAAGTTTAAAGTCCCCAGCACAGTCGACGCTCCATACAAACGTAGTTTGGTTCTGACCTTGAAACGGCATAGCTTAGTGCTATATATAACAGTGAAATAGAAAAAAATATACATAAATAAGAGAGACTGTATGAAAAAGGTTCACTCTATTTTAACTATCCCTTTCAGACCCGGCCAATACAATCGTGCGGGTTGATTACATTTAATTGTCAAATCAAAATCATATGTCAATATACTTCATTTTGCGTTAGCAGGGTGTTGTATTACGGGTCTGAAAGGGCTATTTTAATTTAATGCTATTCTTGTATACATGTCGTTTTAAAATAAAAACCGAACTATCGACCGTGCTGGCGACCCTTAACCCCTCGCATGCGGATGTCAAAACTGGCTAATAATCAATAGACGATCTTGACATTGACAAAACTATAGGTTCAAATGCTCGGCACGGATGCATACGATGGGTTAAGACATATAACCTACTTTAATTAAAGATTATAAAAATAGGATTAGTGGCATTAGCGAGCCAGTTTGACTGGGTCGCGCCTCGACTCACCCTTACTTCTGTGTAAACGCACAAATATACTTATTATATCTACCTATTATAGCTTAGCAAAAAAGAGACAATATGATCCTTAGATACTTGAAAGCACGAAGTTTACTTTCACATATATGGTACACATGACATGCGATACATTCACGCGACACCTTTAACCTTTTCAACGCTCTGTCACAACTAATAATAATAATAAGACTCAACTTCATTCTGCTTTTCATCTCAGAAGAATGATTAGAATCACTTTCAAAAATTTCAATTTGGACGAGACATAGACTCTTATGATATTCTTCAATGTGAATATTGTTAGAAGTAAGCTATTCTTTAATTATCTTAAAAAGTAAATACCGTCCAATTTATTACGGTTAGTATGATATTCGAAACAGTTACTTTCTCAGTTAGCATATAAAGTATCAAGACCAGGACTCAAAAGAAAATAGGGGCCACAAGTATATTAAACAATATTTTATTTCCAGCTATTAAACTTAAAGCCCAGCATGAACGAGGTTGGATGCTGAAGGATGCCGGACATCCTCAATTAGCCACTTAACAATTTGTTTATATATCCAATAATTATAAACAAAATAATAATATTTTGTATGCTTTTTTAATTTATATCACGAAAAAAAAGGAAATAATATTTCACTTAAGGCGGTGCATTGGAAATTATCGAGTGCTTTGAAACGCCGTTCTGACTAGATTAAGAAACAATAAGGTCTGATTTTGAGATATATGATTCTTGACTATATTCAAATTCAAATCATTTATTTCAGGCTTGCACCCATAAGTGTTAGTAATATACAATAAAATCTTAATCTATAGTTAGCGACAAACAATAAATGTTGACTTACTTATCTAAGTGTTGCGAGGACATGGAGCTGTGTCCATCGACGCATGAGCGCGGAGTCCCAGCGGTCCGCGAACACGCTCAGGATCCTGTTGGTGCTGCACTGTACCCGGGCTAGCAGGGACGCGCAACGTTTGCGCATAATGGCCGCGAAACCGTCGGTCCGCGCCTCCGCGAACATACCGGATGCGCTACAGTGCCGTGGCAGACCCATCAGTATCCTGAACGCGTTGTTATATTGGACACGCAAATCGCTATATGTCCGCTGCGTAAAATTGACCCACAAGCCGCACGTGTAAAAGGACTGGCAGAACGCTTTGAATAAGGTTACCTTGACTGGTTGTGAACATCGTGCGAACCTGCGAGCCAACATATTGCATCGGACGGCCAGCGACCTGCGTTCCCTCTGTACATCACAGTTATCTTTTAAATCATCAGTGACCCAGTGACCCAAGTATTTGAATTGTTGCACCCTGTTTAGGGGAGCACCACAGAGCGAGATACCAGGAGCGTTTGTATAGGTCTTGGACCCTGCCTTAAAGATCATCATCTCGCTTTTCTTGACATTATACTTGAGTCCATGAGCCACCGCATATGCTTCACAGATTGCCACCAGTTTTCTCAATCCACCAACAGATGGGCTCAGCAGCACCATATCATCCGCATAACTTATATTATTTAGACATACGTCGCCAATGTGACAACCGATATTAGTGCTGCTGAGTTCACCAATTAGCTGGTTCACATAAAGATTGAAGAGCCGCGGCGAACTCAGCCCCCCCTGCCTCACTCCGCACTCCAACCCATACTCATCTGAATATGACGCTCCCCACCTTACTCTATTTTTTTGGTTCTTGTACCAATAGCGAAACATGGAAATAATCTCGGGGGGCAACGTAGTTTCCTGCTTGAGCTTATGCCATAATGCATTATAATCCACTAAATCGAATGCCTTTGACAGGTCCAGAAAGCAGGCAAACACAGGAGTTCTTCTGTCAGTGTAGTATTGTACAGTTTGCTTGAGGCACATTATTGCACTTTCAGTGGACAATCCGGGTCTAAATCCGAATTGTGAGTCGTGCAAGTCCACATGGTTAGAAAGATGTTTATCAAGCAAACTGTCCAACACCTTAGCTAAAATGGTAGCTAACGAAATAGGCCTGTAGTTGGACATGTCAGAGGCATCCCCGGTCTTATTTTTAACTATTGGTACTACTATGGTATACATGAGATCATCCGGGAGATAACAGTGGCCAATACACAGGTTAAAAAACATAGCAAGTACTCTAGGCAGATGGGGGCCCGCGTACTTCAAATGTTCGATGCTGAGGCCGTCAGACCCCGGTGACTTTCCTCTTACCATTTTATGAATGATCGAGGCAACTTCCTTAGTTGAAAATTGTACAGTCATCGTCTCGGCAGTGACGGTCTCAGCATCGTCCACTATTGCCATGGAGGGGAGCGGCGACTCCACTCTAAAATATTGTTTAAACGCATTGGCGATGTCCTTTGGACCGTGCAAACCCGAAACACTCGCGGGAAGGCTAGATTTGACATTTAGATTTTTTGCACGTTTCCAAAATTCACCAAAACGTTTCTTAGAGTGGCTTTTTGCTATAATGTCCATCTTAATCTGTTGTTGGTTATCCTGACAGTACTTTAGTTTACTTTTAAATACCCGCCTAGACTCGCACATGCCTTTATAAACATCGTCATGCAAAGGTTTCCCACACATTAACCATACTTGGTAACGCATACGCGCCTCCTTGTGCGCAGCGCTAACATGTAGGTTCCAACCCGGCACGGTACGCTTCCGGCGAAGACATGTACCCCCATGCGAGTATTCAGCACCTTGTTTAAGAGTACTTATGATATTGTGATGCAGTTTCTCCAACAACAAATTGTGACTTAAGTTTGTACATTGTTTATTTGAACATTCAAGTAACTCTTCTGGGAGCATCAATTGTCTTAACCTACTATGACAGAATGCCTGATACTCACCAACCTGCGCATCGTCCCTGACCCCCCATACCACCTTACTGTAGTGAGAATTGGGCAAGTCAGTTTTATGTACAATTATATCTATGTCACATTTTATTAGCAGTGGGTAATGGTCCGACGTGTACACATCATACAAAACTGAAGCGCCCACCACAAGACGGCGCGCGGAGCCGGTCACCACACAGTGGTCCAACCACCTAAGCGCACCGTTGGCGCCGCTTATAAATGTATGCGTATCAGGTGGCAGAAGCTCCATGTCCACGCAGGACCATGATTGCTCATCACAAAAAGTTATGAGTTCGTCAGCAAATCGTTCGCCCGGGTGCGCATTAAAGTCACCTAGTATAAAAACTGCCTCGGTGTCAAAAGCTTCTATTATTGCTACGATCTCACTTAAACACTGGGTGTATTCCACTAGATTTTCTGCGGAGTCAGTTGGCATATACACCGAAAAAATCAATACAGAACGATTCAAAAGTACAACGTTTATTGCTGTGACGCGATCACTATTACACGGCACCACCGTGACATTCGGGAACACCGCCTTCCTCCATAACAACGCAAATGTTATGTTATGATTGTTCATCTGATTTTATGGATACATGATTGCTTAAAATTTCCTTGATAGAAAAAAAAACCAAAGTTGGGTCTGTATTTTCCTTTTTTTACTCAGCCTACTCAAACGATACATTATTTTACGACACAATCAAGTAAATACTATAGTATTATCTCATCTAAAATCTCACTTTATGAAATTTTAATATACCTTCACTAAGTTAGGTATTTATCGAAATTTGTCCAAAATAGCGATTCCGGAAGAGTGTTACATCTCTTTTTCTCGTGGGCGGAAGGCACCAGCATGTCTCTGTCTAGGGAGCGTGTACGACTCAAATCAAGGCATCCCATTAAGACGCGTTACAGAAACCTGTTTTAGGTTTATATGTGGTAATGTATTGCTGCGCTCACAAAATAATAATTTAAGATGTTTGGCACATTTGACAATTATATTATTGTTGCCATATAAAAGGTTTTAAATAAATCTCTGGCTCAAATGTGATTAGCCAGATTACCGGAATATTGACCTTTTCAACGCTCTGTCAAAGCGAGAAGCCAAGTCAACAAGACATTTAGTGTCGAGTTAAACCTTATGTCAATGCAAGAAGGTTGCTATCACGCTGGGGTCCTTGCTGCGAACCAGTGGTGCGGATACATCCGTCTTCGGCGTTGAAAGGTTAAACTCGGTACATAGTTGCCGGTGTAGAGTGGAGAGTAAGGTGAAATCTCATTGGTCGTTGCGGAACTGCATGGTGAGGCGCAGGTAGGCGAGCCCCTCGGCGGCGGCCAGCAAGCGCGAGCGGGCCGCGAACACCAGCGGCGGCGACGCGGGCGCCAGCCGCAGCAGCGCCAGCGCGCCGCCCTAAGCGGGGGGACAACAAACGTAAGCCCTTGTACGCACTAAGCGGCTAGCCGCGTGCGGCTTGCCGTGCGGTTGGACAAAACATATGAAACCGCAAACGCAAAACCTCTACGCACTAAGCGGTTGGGCGCAACCGCACGCGGCTAGCCGCTTCGTGCGTACCCTGCCTAACAACAAATAGGTATTCTTAGCCCTAGTACGCACTTAGCGGCTAGCCGCGTGCGCTTGCGGCAACCGCTTAGTGCGTAGAGGTTTTGCGTTTGCGGTTTCATATGTTTTGTCCAACCGCACGGCAAGCCGCACGCGGCTAGCCGCTTAGTGCGTGAGGGATCTTAAACTAGCTATATTTAATTTCTCGACTAGGCGATACATATCTGGTGAACATTTTTTTACGTACTTAGAAATACCAAAACAGAGATTGGGTCGCCAGGGAGCGTGACATTTGCACGCCCGCTCGCAGGCTAGATACTAGCGCGTCCTATTTAATTGTAAGAAGTCATTGTACCTGAGCAAATAAAACGACTGATGACAGTCGAGATAACGCTTTAATTAATTTATTGACCGAGTTAATACCAGACCCCGTATCATGGTCGGCCTTATCACACGATAAGTGACAGGATAGAGCGTCCGTCACTGGCTGACACCGTTTGATAGAACGAAACGACGCTCCTATCTTGTCACTTATCGCGTGATAAGGCCGACCATGATACGTCTGGGCAAGCACGTACCGGCGGACGTATACTGTCTTTGTATGCTATAAAACAGATGCATAGTCTCCAATCATCCAATGTCAAACTAACTAAAACTAGGTAGGTACCTCGGCGGGCAGCGTGTGCCACTCGACGCGCAGCCCCAGCGCGGCGGCGGCGGCGGCGAGCGCAACCTCGGGCTCCGCGCCCGGCGCCGCCGCCGCCAGCGCCTCGGCGCCCGACCGGACCTGCTCCTCATCTGCGAAGCGCCCGACTATTAAGAGGGAACTATACCATAATAGAAAGAGTGGAAAGTAGGTTATCTTCATACAAACGTAAACGTACCGCGCGCGGCTTGTATGTGTGCGCCATAGTATCTATGCGTCGCCGCACTCACACTCAAACAAAATCTCGTCTCGACTGGCGCACTGAGAAACGAGTCGAGATTTTGTTTGAGTGTGCGTGCGGCGACGCATTGATACTATGGCGCACACATACAAGCCGCGCGCAGTGCGTTTGTGATAACATACTTTGCACTCTTTCTACTATGAACTATGACTATACCTTTGGAATACTACGTACTCGTCCGTATAAAAAGAGAAAACGTTTTTCCACTTCTAAATATTTACCAAACTCAATGATTTTTTAAGTGAAAACTTCTTTAGCGGCGCTGAGCACTTTTTGGGATGGGGAAAAATTGTTAAATACGCGACAAAGTTTTGTGACGTCAGATGTGAAGGAGGTCACTTTTTGCTGCTAGCCGATTCGACTTCATTCAAAACTGAACGCTATTCGTAAGAGTATAAAGCCGTTAAACACTTTTTGCAATAGCATATTCTGCAAATAAATTTGTAATAATACCAACGCGTCCTTCACCGTTTTGCTATTGAGAAAATTCGTTTAGTTCTAATTTGGGCGTTATTCCTAAAG